>CM076575.1:1769296151-1769689330 GCA_034641835.2 Pinus albicaulis | reverse complement strand
GTTGGCCGTTGAGCTGTTGGAATTTCTGATAATTCCAAAACAGTAACTGAGAGAATAATACTCTCCTTCTAACACAGAGAATAACTGGACAGAGATTGAGAATAAGAATTTTCTATGTCATTAACAAAAAAAAGCTATTACAACTTTCTTCTTCCACTAAAGTGGGATTACAATAATGCTTGACTACTTCAGATGAAGTGCTCACACAACTTCTCTCTAAGTCTCTCAAAACACAAAAAATAGTGCTCTGTTATGCTTCACTGTGTTTTTCTCTACCTGCGGGCTTACACAGTGATACAACACAACAATACAATAATACAAAAATGCAATGCTATGAGCCTATGGGCTTTTCATTCTTTTTATATGGTGCGGCGTAACATAAAAAATAAAAAAAATTATAATGAAAATACATTGTCGGAACATAAAATTTAACCTAAAATTTCTTTGGCGTGATATACGAGTAGAGCCCACATCGCAATCGGCTATCGGCGATTGACGGAACGGTTGAAAAAACAAACTTGCGATGTTGTGATTGCGATTTGCAATTAGTGATGTGCAATGGCGCGATGAGTGATTGTGGTGGGACCACATCGCATCAGCGCATAACATCGCAATGAAAAAATAAGCAAAAGACATATTTTGTATGTTGCCATTGCGATTGTCGCATCGCAAATATTACAATGACTCTACAGTCTGGGCGGATGGCGATATGAGATTTGCGATGTGCGATTGCGATAATAGCATCGCAAACTTTCAATGGAACATAACATATGGCGGATGAATTTTGGTGAATGCGATTGCGATATGCGATTGTTGTAGGACCACATTGCATCCTAAACTTTCAATTGGAGATAACATATTTCGGATGGCGGGACTTACATCGTTCCTTTTCGAAGTCCGATTGCGATTGTGGTGGGACCACATCGCATCGCATAGAAAATTCTTCATATCAGCAAGACACTTAAACACTGTGCTGCTGCGATTTGTGATTGCGACATAGAAATGTTTGGTTGATACCATAGACGACGTCGCCCAATTAGGACTTAAAAGGAATTGGCGCATTTAAACAAAACTCTTCCTGATTGGTTGGTGAGGGCTTAAAAGCCTAAAAAGACTATCTTTAATAAAACTCTACTATTCTGTGGTTTAACCACGAAAGACTTCATTTCCTCTGAAAATTTGGCTACGCCCATACAAACATAAATTTATCTCTGCAATGGTTGCTGCTTCCCATCAACATTTAATTCCATCCTTACGGTTTTTCTTGATTCCTTTTGAATGCACAAATGTGTACACTCAACCTTCTGCTGCTACCCCTGTTGTACTATGTTTCTACCTGCACAGTGTACGTAGGTGACTTTAATATTTCAACACTCCCCCTTAAAGTCAGCTACTGGGTTATCAGTCATACCCAAGAATTTTCTTAAATATTCAAAACTCTTTTGCCCCAATGGCTTTGTCAATATGTCGACAAACTATTTCTCTATTGTACAATGCTGTAAAAAAATTTCTCCATTGTTCACCAATTCTCTGATATAGTGAAACTTGGCATCTATGTGCTTTGTTCTCTTGTGAAACACAGAATTCTTTGATAATGTAATAGCTGAGCTAGTTTCACAATAAATCACTGTGCCCTTTACCTATTCTTGACACAAATTCCTTAACATCCTTCTCATCCAAACTACTTGACACATTGTTGTTGTAGCTACCACATACTCTGCCTCTATTGTAGATAATGCTACAATAGGCTGTTTCTTAGAAACCCATGAAATGGCTCCTGAACCCATATGAAAAACATAACCAGATGTGCTTTTCTGATCATCTACAATTCTAGCCCAATCACTGTCAGTATATCAAATTAACTCATAATTTTCTGAAGTAGTATATAAAATCCCATATCTTTTAGTTCCTTTCACATACCTCAGAATTCTCTTCGCTGCTTGCCAATGTGCTTCTTTTGGCCTTTCCATAAATAAGGAAATCAAACTAACAGCATGCATAATATCTGGCCTAGTTGCAATCAAATACATGAGGCTACCAGCTACGCTTTTATACAAACTTGGATAAAAATCCTTGCTGTTGTCATATTTACTCAACTTCAATCCCATTACTGTGGGAGTACTTGCTGCGTTGCACTCCTGCATATTAAATCTCTTCAAAACTTCATTAACATACTTTTCTTGAGAGATAAAAATACGTTTTTCATTTTTTTCTACTTCTATTCCTAAGAAGTATCTCAACAATCCCATATCAGTCATTTCAAATTCATCTTTCATGACTATTTTAAAATTTTCAATGACGTAATCATCATTACCTATGAATATCACATCATCAACATATAACACAACAATGAGCATCTTACCATCTTTTTCTTTGATGTATAATGTGGGTTCTCCTTCACATTTTTCAAACCCATTTTCCAGTAGATAGGAATCTATCCTATTATACCATGCTCTTGGTTCTTGCTTCAGCCCATAAAGAGCTTTCTTCAATCTGTAAATTTTGTGTTCTTGGCCCTCTTTCTCATAGCCTAGAGGTTGTTCCACATAAACCTCTTCCATTAAAAATCCATTTAAGAATGTTGATTTTACATCCATTTGGTAAACATTCCATTTTTTTTGTGCTGTTATGGAGAACACTACTCTCACTGTTTCCATTCTTGCAACTAGTGCAAAAGTTTCTTGATAGTCTCTTCCATGCCGTTGTTTATATCCTTTGACAAAAATTCTGGCCTTCTGTCTTTCTATCTTGCCTTTAACATTACTTTTGGTCTTGTAGACCCATTTTACTCTAGTGACATCTTTACCTTCTGGGAGATCAGCCAATTCCCATGTTTTATTCTTCTCTATGGGATTAATTTCGTCATCCATAGATTCTATCCATTTTCCATCTTTTATGGCATCTTCAAAATGAATAGGATCATCAACATGAGAATACAAATCAAATAAGAAGTTCATACCTTCATTTGCCGCTTCCTGCTCATAAATCTCATTTAGATTTCTGAATCTGGTTCCTCTTTCATTTGGTGTACTTGTGCTTGAAGTAGCACTTGAATCTGCTCCATGTGGTGTTCTTGGAAAAGCACTCTCATTTCTTCTCAAGGGTGTTCTTACTCCTTCTTGAGGTGTCCATTTCTCTACTTGTGTTGGTGGAGGTTGTGCTAATGATGAGGTGTTATTTTCAACCACATCTTCCTCATCTTCATCATGAGACAAACAACTTTCGACATTGATTGTTTCCTCAATGCTTTCATCCCATGCTTCTTCTTTAATGAATTGCACATCTCTGCTTATAATAAACTTCTTAGCGGATGGGTTATACAATCTATATCCTTTGGATTCTTCACAATATCCAAGGAATATGCACTTCTCCCCCTTACTATCCAACTTCTTCCTCAACTGATATGGAATGTCTACATAAGCCACATGTCCAAAAATTCTCATGTGGGTGACTCCTTGTTTTCTGCCACTCCACGCTTCTTTTGGAACTCTGTTCATTACAGCTTTTGTTGGGCATCTATTTCAAGTATACATAGCACAATTTTCTACTTCTACCCAATACTCATTCGGCATGTGTTTTTCATTTAGCATACTTCTCACCATTTCCATTATGGTTCGATTCTTCCTTTCAACAACTCCATTTTGCTATGGTGTGTACCTTGTAGTAAACTGTTTGTGTATGCCATTTTCTCTGCAAAAAAGCATAAATTATTTTGAGATGTACTCACCTCCTCTATCAGTTATTTGCACTTTGTTATGTTGCCCACTCTGTTTTTCTACTAGAGCTTTAAAATGGAAAAAAAATTCAAAGACTTCACTTTCAAATTTCAAAAAATAAACCCACACTTTCCTTCTAAAATCATCAATGAAGGTCAGCATGTAATTACTGCCTGAAACTAATTTTGTTTTCATCGACCCACATAAATCTGCATGGATGATTTCTAAGGGTGATTTCGCCCTTATCCTCTTTCCTGATGGAAAGTTTTGTCCGTGTTATTTTCCCAAGATGCAGCCTTCACATAGGCTGTCTGGTTTCTCAATCAATGGTAGTCCTCTTACCATTCCTTTTCTGTGCAACAAATTTAATCCTCCAAAATTGAGATGTCCAAATATCAAGTGCCATAACCAGTTCTCATCTTTCACTTCCGTCTTAAAGACCTCTTAAGTTACAGTTGCTACATTTTTTCCTTTTCCCTTTAGGTCAGTGTTGAGCTTGAGAGGAAACATTCTATTGCTGGTCATTTGTATTTCAGCAATAATCTTCTTGCTTGGAGGCATATCCATTATTGTGCACATATCATTCTTAAAGAATACATTGTAACCTTTGTTTATGAGCTGCCCAATGCTCAAAAGATTACACTTCAAACCAGGAACATAGTACACATCCGGCACAAATTTCTACTCACCATTTGTTGCACGGATACTAACTTTGTCTTTTCTCTTGACAGAAATATTACTATCAGTTCCTGTGGTTACTTCTGGTTTAATTTCTTCATCAAGATTGGCAAACATTGCTATGTTTACAGTCAGTTGATTACTACATCCTGAATCTAAGAACCATACATCATCTTGTCTATATTGTGCTACATTACATGTTAACAACACATTTCTTGGGTTCTTTTCTTCTCTTGCTACATTAGCATTCTGCCTATTATTCATGTCATTTTTCTTTTTCCTACATTCATTTGCATACTGCCCATATTTTTTACAATAATGACATTGGACATTGGATTTTTCATACCTTTGTCCTTGAGCATGTTGGTGTCCACCTTTCTAGCTTTTGCCTTGGTTGTGGCTTTGATTCTGATTGTTCCTCCTTCCATGTGAATGTGAAGGGTTGTTCCTTCCTCTGTTTTGGATAATTCTTCTTCCTCTTCCAAAAAACATCTGGGTCTTGAAGGCATGCTCTAGAGATGGGTTTACTGATCTTTCCAATCTCTATTCATGAGTCATCAGCAATGCATGAAGTTCATCTACTGTGAACTTTGAGAGATCCTTAGTCTCTTCTATGTGGTAACAATAACATCAAACATTGAGGGTAGACTCCTCAATAGTTTCTCCACAATCCTTCTCTCTTTAAGTGTTTCTCCATGGGACCTTATCAGTGTGACCATCCAAATCACATGTGTGAAGAATGAATCTATGTTATCAGACTCTTTCATACAAAGAGTTTCAAAATCTCTCCTCAGAAATTTGTTGTCTTCACTTTCTCCATACCTTGATAGGGTATTTTAAGATTATCGCGTGCATCCTTAGATCTCTTAGCTGCTGCTATCCTTGGAAACACACTCTCATGTACTGCTTCATAGAGATAGAAGAGGGCCTTAGATTCCTTCTTTCTATTGCTCTTCAATAAATCCTTCTCCACTTGTGTTAAGGCATTAAAGGCCTGCTCATCAGCTAGTTCATCAAAACCATCTTCTACAAATTCCCATAAGTCTTGTGAGGCAAGCAGGGCTGTCATGGTAATGGCCAAATAATCATAGTTCTTCCCATTAAGTTGTGGAAGCTAAGTATTTGCAATACTCATACTAGTGCTTGGTACAGCCATTGCTCATAAACTAAACTCTGAAATAAACTTGACTGTGTTTTTCAAACAAACTGTCTTTCCTTCTTTAAAAGACAAACTTTGTCTCTGAGGACTGCTCTTTTAAAAAAAACAACAACTTTGTTTTTTCTTTAGAAATACCTGGATTTTAACTTCTGCTGAGCCTTCACGCTACTGGAGAACTGCTGCAACAAATCTTCCTTCTTCCTTCAGCTTCTTTGACACCTTCAAAGAGCCTATATAAGCTCTGATACCATGTTGGAATTTCTGATAATTTCAGAATAGTAACTAAGAGAATAATACTCTCCTTCTAACATAGACAATAACTTGACAGAGATTGCAAAATGAAAATTTTCTATTTCATTAACAAACAAAATCTATTACAACTTTCTTCTTCCACTAAAGTGGGATTATAAAAATGCTTGACTGCTACACATGCAATTCTCACACAACTTCTCTCTCTGTTTCTCAAAATGTACAAAATAGTGCTATGTTATGCTTCACTGTGTATTTCTCTTCCTACGGGCTTACACATCGATACAACACAACAATACAATAATACAATGATGCAATGCTATGATCCTAAGGGCTTTTCATTCTTTTTATATGGTGCAACGTAACATAAAACATAAAAAAATTATAATGAAAATACATTTTCGGAGCATAAAATTTAACCTAAAATTTCTTTGGCGTGATATACGAGTGGAACCCACATCCAGCGAAAATTTTAAGGATGGACGTTTATCTTAAAGTTTAAAAAATTGCTGAATCTTGGTAGTCCCAAATATGTAAATTGTAAATTTTTTCATGTTATTTTTTTTTAAATATTTAGTTTTCTAATCATTTTATATTAGTATATATAATTTTTTGGTGATTTTTAGGGTAAAATATTTTTATACTATAAAATTTGGGCGAATCTATTAAAAAAAAATGGAAATTAGCGAATCTTTTTTTTTGGAAAAAGCATGGAAAATTAGCCCACCTGCGAATATTAGCCCCTAAAATTTTCCATGCCCACATCGCAATCAGCGATTGGCGATTGGTGGAATGGTTGAACAAACAAACTTGCGATGTTGCGATTGTGATTTGTGATTAGCGATGCACAATGGTGTGATAAGCAATTGTGGTGGGACCACATCGCATTGGCGCATCGCATCGCAATGAAAACATAAGCAGAAAAAATATTTTGGATGTTATTACAATCACATCAATCGCATCACAAATATTACAATGACCCTGCATTCTGGGTGGATGGCGATATGATATTTTCGATGTGTGATTGCAATAATTGCATTGCAAACTTTCAATGGAACATAACATATGGTGGATGGCTTTTGGTGAATGCGATTGCGATATGTGATTGTGGTAGGACCACATCGCATCACAAACTTTCAATCAGCAATAACACATTTTGGATGGTGTAACATACATCGTTCCTTTGCGATGTGCGATTGTGATTGTGGTGGGACCACATCACATCGCATCGGAACTTCTTCATATCAACAAGACACTTAAAAACTCTGCTGCTGTGATTTGCGATTGCGACATAGAAATGTCTGGTGGGGACCACAGATGACGTGGCCCAATCAAAACTTAAAAGAACTTCGTGTCTTTAAACAAAAATCTTCCTGATTGGTTGGTGAGGGTTTAAAAGCCCGAAAATACTGTCTTTAATAAAAATCTATTGTTCTGTGGTTTAACCACGAAAGTCTTCATTTCCTCTACAAATTTGGCTACGCCCATACAAACATAAATTTATCTCTGAAATGGTTGCTACTGCCCATCAACATTTAATTCCATCCTTATGGTTTTTCTCCATTCCTCTTGAATGCACAAAAGTGTACACTCAACCTTCTGCTGTTTCCCCTGTTGTGCTCTATTTCTACGTGCACAGGGTACGCAGGTGACTTTAATATTTCACCATGAGCTGTGAGAATTTATTTTATTGGGTTCGTGCATTGAGCATTACTCTGTTCTTGGTAAATTTTTCTTGCATCCCTTTAATTTCAGATTAAATATGTTAATTATATCTCTCATGCTTTGACTGCAAAAACCCCAGTGACTTTTCCGATTTTGTGTGGATAAAGTCTGAAGTTTGTTGTTTTACAGGGACTATAAGATGGTGGCTTAGGAATTTGGATATACTTTCCTTATTACTCAGTTTGATAGTGGCCTTTTCTATCACTTTGGTCAGATGAATATTTTCATAATATTACCTTTTTTAAATATCATCTTTTTTATCAAATATCCTGGAGAATTGTCATTTTTCTTAATTTCAATATTTCTTCATCAAGTATAGAAAATTTCTAAGAAAGATGTCTTTAGTATCAACTAGCATATACATCTCCTCTTCCTATCTGATGGAACTATTATCGAGCTCACTCTCTATTAAATGAAATCAACCCACCACATCCTCGAACACAAATTTTTGAAAGAAATATGTTCAACATCAACTGACATATACCTCCCCTCTTCATATGTGATGAAAAAACGTTGTTTATTAGATATAGTGAACAGAACAATAAAAAATGCATTCCTGCAAACATAATTTGTACAACATATGAACTGGATATAGTGAACTGTTATCAGGCTCACTCTCCATTAAAGGAAATCAATCAATCACATTCTCTCCAACATATCGTTCATCTACCTATGGTCACCTACAATTATCTGGTGTACTATGGTCACCTACAATTCTTTGTGTTACAATCAAGACTAACTAGTTTTCTTCGTCAAGGGCATAACCACGCTATAACCATGGTCCTTTTTATTAAAAATTTCTTCTTGCACACCCATAATAGGTTCTATAAGAAGATCAGACTCATGTTCTCTATTCTGAAGGTGATTATCAAAATGTACTCAATATGACCTCCCTTTACTGTTTTTAAAACACAATTCCAGGTCAAAATGTATCTTACGACTGCTATCAAAACATAGATGTATAGGTAGAGTCACAATGAATCTAGTCGTGCATTTTATGAGAGACCAGGTAAAAAGGGAAGTCATATTCCTTTACCTAGTCGTGTATATCAGGTAAATTAGTGAACATTCCTTTACCTTTTCCATAACATGAGAAAAGAGAAATTTGGAATGAAGAATAAAGATCTTTATCATTCTCAAAAAGCTTTGGAAGTTTCACAATAAACTAGAACTGAAACTATAAATTCCACTATGCATAAAATGTATTAATATTTCCAAGTAGTCAAACTAACCTTTTTTTCACATTAAGTGTGTATATCAACAATTTAACTTTGAAATGTGTATACATTGAAATTCTAATAACTAGAAAAGTTGCTAAACCTTCCAACCCTAAAAACCAAAAACATTATATATTGATGTAAAATGGAAATAAAATATAATAAATTTAATTTAAAAATAAAAATAAAATATATTGTAACTATAAATTACACTATGCATAAAATGTATTAATATTTCAAAGTAGTCAAACTAACTTTTTTTGCACATTAACTCTGTATATCAACAATTTAACTTTGAAATGTGTATACATTGGACTTCTAATAACTGGAAAAGTTGGTAAACCTTCCAACCTAAAAACCATTATATATTGATGTAAAATCGTAATAAAATATAATAAATTTAATTTAGCAATCAAAATAAAATATATTGAAACTATAAATTGCACTATGCATAAAATGTATTAATATTTCTAAGTAGTCAAACTAACTCTTTTTGCACATTAAATGCGTATATCAAGAATTTAACTTTAAAATGTGTATACATTGAAATTCTAATAACTAGAAAAGTTGGTAAACCTTTCAGCCCCAAACACCATTATATATTTATGTTAAACTGAAATGAAATATAATAAATTTAATTTAATAATCAAAATAAAATATATTGAAATTATAAATTACAGTATGAATAAAATGTATTAAAATTTTCAAGTAATCAAAGTAACTCTTTTTGCACATTAAATATGTATATCAACAATTTAACTTTAAAATATGTATACATTGGAATTCTAATAACTGAAAAAGTTGGTAAACCTTCCAACCCTAAGAACTATTATATATTGATGTTTGTTTTAAGATGTATTGTAACCTCCACTTCATCGGCCTCATTTTATTTCCGGAGCGGTTGATCGAAGGAAAAAAGAACCGAACTATTACAGCTCTTGTTTTAAGAACACAGAAGTTATGGATAAAAAAATTGTAGGTGTTGATTTAAATTCGCTGCTAGTTTTTATGTTTCCTGTTTTTCAAATAGAAAATGGTGTATTTGATGATTTACTTATTTTCCTTGCCTTGTTTTTTTAATGAATGATTGCAGAGAACAGCACCACTGAAAGTGTGAGTAAAAGATGGAAACCAACAGCGCAGCAAAAGGAAATACTGGAACACATATACAGAAATGGCATGCAGTCGCCCACCGTGGAGGATATAGAGAGAATCACCTCCCTTCTAAAGAACTATGGGAAAGTTGAAGGCGAAAACGTGTTCTACTGGTTTCAAAACTCCAACGCCAGAGAGCGAGAGCAACGCAAACGGCCATTAGAATTGACTCTCTTATTCGGTGCAGAGGAAGGTATATATGTGATAAATAAATAAATAAGCATTAGAATTCTATTATTGTTTTTTCTTTTGTTTTCATCTAATACTTCTGCAACTTTCAGCTAATTTGAGGGGCACCACGCTCTTCATCCCAAAACTGACCAAGATCACGCCCTCCTCTTCCTCCTCTTCGGATGTAAGTACAATTACAATATTATTCATGTAATTTTCCGTTAACATTACATGCAGAGAATACCATAATCATACAACATTTTCTGTACAATTTATAGATCGGAATCGGAGACCAAGTGGAGAGGCAACGCAGCGCAATGTTTAAGGAGGAATCCGATGTAAGTGTAATTACAATATTTTTAATGTAATTTTCGGTTGACATTACATGCAAAGAAAATCATAAACATACTCACATTTTCTGTACAATCATATTAATATTTTCTGTACAATATAGATTGGAATCGGAAATCAAGTGACCCTGCCACGCAGGGTAAAATCCAACGTGGACCCGGCCTATAGCTCGCTATCGGAAGGTACGTTGGAGCTGTTTCCACTGAAACCCGACGGTGGTGGACTGGGTCTTCATGGGTCACAAAACGGTCGTTTTGCTGACAGCTGATGGGCAATCCACATTGGAAGTAATAGCTGATGCGCAACAATCTAGGTTGGGCCCAGCTCCCATAAATGGGTGAAATATTTATAGGCATAGTCTACTTATTGCGGGAGTTGAGAGTTGGGTTTAGGGGTTTTTTAGAATTTATTTTTGTTGAGAAGAAGTTTGAATTGTGAACGTTATATAATTTATTTAGAAACTCTTACGGTTATCTAATCATTTATATTTGTCTCAATCATATTTATTATTTATTTTAGTATGTAGATATCGTAAAAGTTTTTTTAATTTTTTTCATGTGAAAATTTATGATGCCAAAAAGGATAGAAGAGAAATATCAATGTTTTTTTTATGTATTAATATTGTGAATTTTCTAATTTTTAGTTATATATTTTAATAAAATAAAATAAATATGAACTCATGGTATTTTGATAGTTAAATAGAAAATATATGATGATTGTCATTGTATTTATTTATGATAAGTGGTTGATTTATATTGATTATTTATTTAATATTTGGAATTAGCAACTATTTTTATTTTATTTTTTGATGTATGAAAATTTATGTAGTTATGTGCATAATTTTATTTATTTAAACTAATATATTATTCTCTAGAAATAATGATGAACATCCATCTATATCAACTAGTATATTGAGATTTCATAGGCTGGTGGAAAGCATTAACATGATAGGAAAAAATGTGATAAAGTGGATAAAATTTTCCGTACCAGTTGTATTATGTCACTTAAATTAATCAGAATAAAAGGAGATTGAGAAAATAGAAACTCAATTTCTCTTATTCTTACTAGAAAATAAGTTTATAGAGTTCGATTATCAGTTTGATTTTCAATTTGGTAATTCCAGTTTAAAATAATAAAATTTGATAATCATTTTAAAAGAATAAGATTTGATAATCGGTTTAAATTTTTTGTTAAACAAATTTAATGATGTCACTTTCTTCAAACTTTTGTTTACATCCATTAACACCATTGATCAATCCCAAAGAGGAAAACCCTCTATTTCAAACTATGATTCTTCTGTTGCAATGGCATCCTCTCATATGTTCTTATGACGTGGGTGGTTGCCATGATTTTATATTACCGAATGACAAGTTGGTTTACATACACCCTTCTTAAGAGCATATTGAATATTAAATTTGATTATACAACTTCATTTGTAGTTACAAAAAAATTATTATATTAGTTTAGAAATTAAATTGGTGTGTGAGGTATTTTTATTATGGTAACCATGCCCCATTTGTGATTTACTGTGGCATGGGCGTGAGACAATAGAAATAGGGTAGGCCATCAGATTGATTCCACATGTTCTAGTCCATTATGAAATCCCCCCTACACAGCCTTGTCGCTAAAAATCCACAACGGGGTAATTGAAAGCGAGATTCAGGTCCATGGGTTCTCAGGTTCTCTGGTAATTGCTTGGTCAGATGAAACCTGCCAGAGTCCTGACTCCATCCTTCAAGGTAAACCCAAATGTTTATTTCTTTATGTAGTCGGTAGGAACGATTTAACTTGAACAGTTCATAATTTTTATTTACAGTTTATGGTTTCTTTCCAGTAGGGTTCCGATGGGGTTGATTCACAACCCCTACTCTGGTACAATGCAGGTTCTTTTCCTGGTGATTCATTCCTGTACTTCCATTTGCATTTGTTGGGTTACTAATGGTGACTCTATTTATAGGGTTTCTTGCGGGAGCTCTCAGGTTTAGGTAAGTAGCTTCAATGAATTCTGATGAAAATTATTTTAGTATCTTCTCTTAAAGTGGCCGAGCTTACAACCCTGATATGTTTGGTTATCCCTGCAGGTAAACTCATCTGGTTTACGACGTTAACTTTTACTCACGGCTCCCTTCCTAGTTTTCATTCATAACAACTCCATTTCTCTTGTTGTGGATTCAGGGTCTCTCTGATTATGATTTTAAGCAAGAGTCACACAGATTCCCTAATGGGGGCAAAAGATTCTAAGAATTTATGTCAAGGCTAGGCCTTGATAGTGACTCCATATTCATTGTATCAATGTATTTATTAAAGCTATAATGGAAATTAGGATCGAACCCTCGTTCATTTACATCGAATTGTGTGATTTCCTTTGGGAAACATTACTTCTAGCTGTGGCCTCGGTTGTGTCTTATTTTGGCATGAATTTGCACTTGTAGTATTACATTTTTGTTCAATTTTTAGAGAAGAATATTTAAAAAATGTGAACGTGTCTCCTTGAATAGCCACTGAAGATAATTTCTACTAGGCAGATTTCTACTGATTTTTTTGTTAAGCTTTATTCATATAACTCAGTTGGCTGTTCAAGTTTTCAGAGCTTTGGAAGATGGTTGAAAATAATCCCAAATATTTTATTAATGAATTTGATTGTCATTTCTGGAGTAGAAAAGAAAACCGGTATAAGATGTTCGATATAGTTCCATCTATTTCATTAAATAAATTTGATGGTGTGATTTTTGGAGTAATAAAAAAAAATCCAGCAACACTGAAGTAATTTAATTTTTGACTATCTTACTATTTTTCATATCTACAAGAAATTAGTAACAAACAATCAATAAATAAAAAAATGGTGAATACTATATTTGTTATGGTCCCCAAATGCAAAATTAGATGCTCAACATCCTGCGCAATTAATATGCAAATCACACAACTATATTTTAAAAAAAATATTAAGCAAATTTATTAAGTTTGCTTATTGCTATATATAGAAGGTGAAATGTATTGTCATATATAGAAGGTGAAATTTATGTTTTTAATAAAGTCATAAGTTTATGTCTGTGCCAATGTTTTGGAGGTTTTCAACCTGCACGTAAATTAGAGTTTTTATGGAGTGAAACATCTGTAATTTTCGTTTAGTGTGCATAGAAAGCGATATAGTTTCATTCTATTCTTGTAAACTATATTCTCTCTCGCGAAAATATAATAAAAAATAGATATCATTGGCTGTTGAGCTGTTGGAATTTCTGATAATTCCAGAACAATAACTGAGAGAATAATACTCTCCTTCTAACACAGAGAATAACTGGACAGAGATTGAGAATAAAACTTTTATATTTCATTAACAAACGAAAGCTATTACAACTTTCTTCTTCCACTAAAGTGCGATTACAAAAATTCTTGACTGCTATAGACCCAGTGCTCACAGAACTTCTCTCTGTGTCTCTTAAAACACAAAAAACAGTGCTCTGTTATGCTTCACTATGTTTTTCTCTACCTGCGGGCTTACACAGTGATACAACACAACAATACAATAATACAATGATGCAATTTTATGAGCGTACGTGCTTCTCATTCTTTTTATATGGTGTGGCGTAACATAAAACATAAAACAAATTATAATGAAAATACATTGTCGGAACTTAAACTTTAACCTAAAATTTCTTTGGCGTGATATACGAGTAGAGCCCACATCGTAATCGGCTATCGGTGATCGACGGAACGGATGAAAAAACAAACTTGCGATGTTGCGATTGCGATTTGCAATTAGCGATGCGCAATGGCACAATGAGTGATTTTAGTGAGACCACATCGAATCGGCGCATCACATCGCAATGAAAACATAAGAAAAAAACATATTTTTGATGCTGCCATTGCAATTGCGACAATCGCATCGCAAATATTACAATGATACTGCGATCTGGGTGGATGGTGATATGAGATTTGCGATGTGAAATTGTGATAATAACATCACAAACTTTCAATGGAACATAACATATGGCGGATGGCTTTTGGTGAATGCGATTGCGATATGCGATTGTGGTAGGACCACATCGCATCGTAAACTTTCAATCGGCGATAACACATTTTGGATGGCGGGACATACATCGTTCCTTTGCGACGTGCGATTGAGATTGTGGTGGGACCACATCGCATCGCATCATAAAATATTCATATCAACAAGACACTTAAACACTGTGTTGCTGCAATTTGTGATTGTGACATAGAAATTTCTGGTGGAGAGTATAGATGACGTGGCCCAATCAAAACTTAAAAGGACTTGGTACATTTAAACAAAAATCTTCCTGATTGGTTGGTGAGGGCTTAAAAGCCCGAAAATACTATCTTTAATAAAACTCTGCTATTCTGTGGTTTAACCACGAAAGTCTTCATTTCCTCTGCAAATTCGGCTATGCCCATACAAACATAAATTTATCTCTTCAATGGTTGCTGCTGCCCATCAACATTTAATTCTATCCTTACGGTTTTTCTCGATTCCTTTTGAATGCACAAAGTGTACACTCAACCTTCTGCTGCTGCCCCTGTTGTACTCTATTTCTACCTGCACAGGGTATGCAGGTGACTTTACTATTTCAACACTCCCTCGTAAAGTCTGCTGCTGGGTTATCAGTCATACCCAAGCATTTTCTTAAATATTCAAAACTGTTTTTCCCCAATGGCTTTCTCAATATGTCTGCAAATTGTTTCTTTGTTCTACAATGCTGTAAAAAAATTTCTCCATTGTTCACCAATTATATGATATAGTGAAACTTGGCATCTATGTGCTTCGTTCTCTTGTGAAACATAGAATTCTTTGATAATGCAATAACTGCACTATTGTCACAATAAATCACTATGCCTTTACCTGTTCTTGACACAAATTCCTTAACATCCTTCTCATCCAAACTGTTTGACACGTTGTTGTTGTAGCTGCCACATACTCTGCCTCTACTGTAGATAATGCTACCATACGTTGTTTCTTAGAAACCCATGAAATGGCTCCTAAACCCATATGAAAAACATAACCGGATGTGCTTTTCCGATCATCTACACATTTAGCCCAATAACTGTCAGTATATCCAATTAACTCATAATTTTTTTAAGTAGTATATAAAATCCCATATCTTTTAGTTCCTTACACATACCTTAGAATTCTCTTCGCTGCTAGTCAATGTGATTCTTTTGACCTTTCCATAAATCAGGAAATCAATCTAACAACATGCACAATATCTGGCCTAGTTGCAGTCAAATACATGAGGCTGCCAACTATGCTTTTATACAAACTTGGATCAAAATCCTTGCTGCTGTCATCTTTACTCAACTTCAATCGCATTACTGTGGGAGTAATTACTGCCTTGCACTCCTGCATATTAAATCTCTCCAAAAATTCATTAACATACTTTGCTTGAGAGATAAAAATACCATTTTCATTTTGTTCTACTTCTATTCCTAAGAAGTATCTCAAAAATCCCATATCAGTCATTTCAAATTCATATTTCATGACTGTTTTAAAATTTTCAATGAGGTAATCATCATTACCTGTGAATATGACATCATCAACATATATCACAATACTGAGGATCTTACCATCTGTACCGTGCTCTTGGTGCTTGCTTCAGCCCATAAAGAGCTTTCTTCAATCTGCAAACTTTGTGTTCTTGGCCCTTTTTCTCATAGCCTATAGGTTGTTCCACATAAACCTCATCCATTAAAACTCCATTTAGGAATGTTGATTTTACATCCATTTGGTTAACCTTCCATTTGTTTTGTGCTGCTATGGACAACACTGCTCTCACTGTTTCCTTTCTTGAACCTAGTGCAAAATTTTCTTGATAGTCTCTTCCATGCTGCTGTTTATATCCTTTGACAAAAAGTCTGGCCTTGTGTCTTTCTATCTTACTTCAGCATTAATTTTGTCTTGTAGACCCATTTTTCTCCAGTGACTTCTTTAGCTTCTGGGAGATCAACCAATTCCCATGTTTTATTCTTCTCTATGGCATTAATTTCGTCATCCATAGCTTCTATCCATTTTCCATCTTTTATGGCATCTTCAAAATGAATAGGATCATCAACATGACAATACAAAGCAAATAAGGAGTTCATACCTTCATTTTTCGCTTCCTGCTCATAAATCTCATTTAGATTTCTAAATCAGGTTTTCTCTTTCATTTGGTGTACTTGTGCTTGAAGTAGCACTCGAATCTTCTCCAGGTGGTGTTCTTGGAAAAGCACTCTCATATCTTCTCAAGGGTGTTCTTACTCCTTCTTGAGGTGTCCGTTGCTCTCCTTATGTTGGTGGTGGTTGTGCTATAGATGAGGTGTTATTTTTAGCCACATCTTCCTCATCTTCGTTATGAGACAAACAACTTTTGACATTGACTTTTTTCTCAATTCTTCCATCCCATGCTTCTTCTTCAATGAATTGCACATCTCCACTTATAATAAAATTCTTAGCAGATGGGTTATACAATCTATATCATTTGGATTCTTCACAATATCCAAGGAATATGTAGTTCTCCCCCTTACTATCCAACTTCTTCCTCAACTGATCTGGAATGTCTATATAAGCCACACATCCAAAAATATTAATGTGTGTGACTCCTTTTTTTCTGCCACTCCACGCTTCTTCTGGGCTTATGTTCATTACAGCTTTTGTTGGGCATCTATTTATAATATACACAGCACAATTTTCTACTTCTACCCAATACTCATTTGGCAAGTGTTTTTCCCTTAGCATACTTCTCACCATTTCCATTATGGTTCGATTCTTCCTTTCAACAACTCCATTTTGCTACGGTGTGTACCTTGTAGTAAACTATTTTTGTATGCCATTCTCTCTACAAAAACGCATAAATTCTTTTGAGATGTACTCACCTCCTCTGTCAGTTATTATCACTTTGATATGCTGCCCACTGTATTTTTCTACTAGAGCTTTAAAATGGAAAAAATTCTCAAAGACTTCACTTTTAAATTTCAAAAAATAAACCCACACTTTCCTTGTAAAATAAATCAATGAAGGTCAGCATGTAGTTGCTGCCTGAAACTGATGTTGTTCTCATCGGCCCACATAAATCTGCATGGATGATTTCTAAGGGTGCTTTCGCCCTTATCCTCTTTCCTAATGGAAAGTTTTTCTCTGTGTTGTTTTCCCAAGATGCAGCCTTCACATAGGCTGTCCGGTTTCTCAATCAATGGTATTCCTCTTACCATTCCTTTTCTGTGTAACAAATTTAATCCTCCGAAATTGAGATGTCCAAATATCAAGTGCCATAACCAGTTCTCATCTTTCACTTCCTTCTAAAAGACCTCTTAAGTTACAGTTGCTACATTCTTTCCTTTTCACTTTAGGTTAGTGTTGAGCTTGAGGGGAAACATTCTATTGCTGGTCATTTGTATTTCAGCAATAATCTTCTTACTTGGAGGTATATCCATTATTGTGCACATATCATTCTTAAAGAATATATTGTAACCTTTGTTTATGAGCTACCCAACGCTTAAAAGATTACACTTCAAACTAGGAACATAGTACACATCTGACACAAATTTCTGCTCACCATTTGTTGCACGGATACTAACTCTGCCTTTTCTGTTGACATAAATCTTAGTATCAGTTCCTATGGTTAGTTTTGATTTAACTTCTTCATCAAGATTTGCAAACATTGCTATGTTTCCAGTCAGTTGATTACTGCAGCCTGAATCTAAGAACCATACATAATCTTGTCTATCTTGTGCTACATTACATGTTAACAACACATTTCTTGGGTTCTTTTATTCTCTTGCTACATTAGCATTCTGCCTATTATTCATGTCATTTTGCTTTTTCCTACATTCATTTGCATACTATCCATATTTTTTACAATAATGACATTGGACATTGGATTTTTCATAACTTTGTCCTTGAGCATGTTGGTGTCCACCTTGTTGGCTTTTGCATTGGCCGTGGCTTTGATTCTGATTGTTGCTCCTTCCATGTGAATGTGAAGAGTTGTTCCTTCCTCTATTTTGGCTTTTGCCTCTTCCTCTTCAAAAATACATCTATGTCTTGAAGGCATGCTCTAGAAATGGGTTTGCTGATCTTTCCAATCTCTATTCATGAGTCATTAGAGATGCATGAAGTTCATCTACTGTGAACTTTGAGAGATCCTTAGTCTCTTCTATGTGGTGACAATAACATCAAAGCTTGAGGGTAGACTCCTCAATAGTTTCTCCACAATCCTTCTCTCTTCAAGTGTTTCTCCATGGGACCTTATCTATGTGACCATCCCAAACACGTGTGTGAATAATGAGTCTCTGTTATCAGAATCTTTCATACAGAGAGTTTCGAAATCTCTCCTCAACAATTGTAGTTTTGTTGTATTCACTTTCTCCATACATTTATAGGGTATTTTAAGATTATCCCGTGCATCCTTAGATCTCTTAGCTACTGCTATCCTTGGAAACACACTCTCATGTATTGCTTGATAGAGATAGAAGAGGGCCTTAGAGTCCTTCTTTCTATTTCTCTTCAATAAATCCTTCTCCGCTTGTGTTAAGGCATTAAAGGCCTGCTCATCAACTGGTAAATCAAAACCATCTTCTACAAATTCCCATAAGTCTTGTGAGGCAAGCATGGCTCTCATGCTAATGGCCCAATAATCATAGTTCTTCCCATTAAATTGTGGAAGCTGAGTATTTACAATACTCATACTAGTGCTCGGTCCAGCCATTGCTTATAAACTAAACTCTAAAATAAACTTCACTGTGTTTTTCAAACAAACTCTCTTTCCTTCTTTAAAAGACAAACTTTGTTTCTCAGGACTGCTCTTTAAAAAAAAACAAAAACTTTGCTTTTTCTTTAGAAATACTTGGACTTTAACTTCTGTTGAGCCTTCACGCCGCTAGAGAACTACTGTGACAAATCTTCCTTCTTCCTTCAGCTTCTTTGAAACCTTCAAAGAGCCTAGATAAGCTATGATACCATGTTGGAATTTCTGATAATTTTAGAACAGTAACTGAGAGAATAATACTCTCCTTCTAACACAGACAATAACTGGACAAAGATTGCAAAATAAAAATTTTCTATTTCATTAACAAAAAAAAGCTATTACAACTTTCTTCTTCCACTAAAGTGGGATTAAAAAAATGCTCATCTGCTACAGACGCAATTCTCACACAAATTCTCTCTCTGTCTCTCAAAACGTACAGAACAGTGATTTGTTATGCTTCACTGTGTTTTTCTCTGCCTGCGGGCTTACACATCGGTACAACACAACAATACAATAATACAATGATGCAATGCTATGATCC
The DNA here is from genome assembly GCA_034641835.2 of Pinus albicaulis. NCBI lineage: Eukaryota > Viridiplantae > Streptophyta > Pinopsida > Pinales > Pinaceae > Pinus > Pinus albicaulis. Next base: position 1,769,669,633 of record CM076575.1, on the reverse strand, counting down.
TAAGGATTTTTCATTCTTTTTATATGGTGCAGCGTAACATAAAACATAAAACAAATTGTAATGAATATACATTGTCGGAGCATAAAATTTAACCTAAAATTTCTTTGGCGTGATATACGAGTGGAACCCACATCCAGGGAAAATTTCAAGGATGGACATTGATCTTAAAGTTTACAAAATTGGCGAATCTTGGTAGTCCCGAATATGTAAATTGTAAAATTTTTGATGTTATTTTTTTTAAATATTTAGTTTTGTAATCATTTTATATTAGAATATATAATTTTTTGGCGATTTTTAGGGTAAAATATTTTTATACTATAAAATTTGGGCGATTCAATTTAAAAAAAAATAGAAATTGGAAAATCTTTTTTTTTTGAAAAAGCATGGAAAATTAGCCCACCTGCGAATATTAGCCCCTAAAATTTTCCATGCCCACATCACAATCAGCGATTGGCGATCGATGGAATGGTTGAACAAACAAACTTGCAATGTTCGACTGTGATTTGTGATTAGCGATGCACAATGGCGTGATAAGCGATTGTGGTGGGACCACATCACATCGGCGCATCGCATCGCAATGAAAACATAAGCAGAAAAAATATTTTCGATGTTACGATTGCGATTGCGACAATCACATCACAAATATTACAATCACCCTGCAGTCTGGGCGGATCGCAATATGAGATTTGCGATGTACGATTGCAATAATTGCATCGCAAACTTTCAATGTAACATAACATATGATAGATGGCATTTGGTGAATGCGATTGCGATATGTGATTATGGCAGGACCACATCGCATCGCAATCTTTCAATCAGTGATAACACATTTCGGATGGTGGAACATACATCGTTCCTTTGCGATGTGCGATTGCGATTATGGCGGGACCACATCGCATCCCATCGAAAATTCTTCATATCAACAAGACACTTAAACACACTGCTGCTGTGATTTGCGATTGCGACATAGAAATGTCTGGTGGGGACCACAGACGACGTGGCCCAATCAAAATTTGAAAGAACTCGGCGTGTTTAAACAAAAATCTTCCTGATTGCTTGGTGAGGGTTTAAAAGCCCGAAAATACTTTCTTTAATAAAACTCTACTGTTATGTGGTTTAACCACGAAAGTCTTCATTTCCTCTGCAAATTCGGCTACGCCAATACAAACATACATTTATCTCTGCAATGGTTGCTACTTCCCATCAACATTTAATTCCATCCTTATGGTTTTTCTCCATTCCTCTTGAATGCACAAAAGTGTACACTCAACCTTCTGTTGTTGCCCCTGTTGTACTCTATTTCTACCTGCACAAGGTACACAGGTGACTTTAATATTTCAAATTGAGCTGTGAGAATTTATTTTATTGGGTTCGTGCATTGCACATTATTCCGTTCTTGGTCAATTTTTCTTTCATCCGTTTACTTTCAGATTAAATATTTTAATTATATCTCTCGTGCTTTGACTGCAAAAACCCCATTGACTTTTCTGATTTTGTGTGGATAAAGTCTGAAGTTTGTTGTTTTTCAAGGACTATAAGAAGGTTTCTTAGGAATTTGGATATACTTTCCTTATTACTCAGATTTATAGTGGCCTTTTCTATCACTTTGGTCAGATGAATGTTTTCATAATATTACCTTTTTTAAATATCATCTTTTTTATCAAATATCCCGGAGAATTGTCATTTTTTTTAATTTCAAGATTTTTTCATCAAGTATAGAAATTTTTTGAAACAAATGTCTTCAGTATCAACTAACATATACATCTCCTCTTCCTGTCTGATGGAACTATTATTGAGCTCACTCTCTATTAAATGAAATCAGCCCACCACATCCTCGAACACAACTTTTTGAAAGAAATATTTTCAACATCAACTGACATATACCTCTCCTCTTCATATGTGATGAAAAAACGTTTTTTATTAGATATAGTGAATAGAACAATAAAAAATACATTCCTGGAAATAGAATTTGTATAGCATATGAATTGGATATAGTGAACTATTATCAGGCTCACTCTCCATTAAAGTAAATCAATCAATCACATTCTCTCCAACATATCGGTCATCTACCTATGGTCACCTACAATTCTTTGTGTTACAATAAAGGCTAACTAGTTTTCTTCATCAAGGGCATAACCATGCTATAACCATGTTCCCTTTTATTAAAAATTTCTTCTTTCTCAGTTATAGTAGGTTCTATAAGAAGATCAGACTCATGTTCTCTTTTCTGAAGGTGATCATCCAAATGTACTCAATATGACCTGCCTTTATTGTTTTTAAAACACAATTCCAGGTCAAAATGTATCTTACGGCTGCTATCAAAACATAGAAGTATAGGTAGAGTCACAATGAATCTAGTCATGCATTTTATGAGATACCAAGCAAAAAGGGAAGTCCTATTCCTTTACCTAGTCGTGTATATCAGGTAAATTAGTGAACATTCCTTTACCTTTTCCATAACATGAGAAAAGAGAAATTTGTAATGAATAATAAATATCTTTATCATTTACTTGCCCTTGCAAGAGCAGGGTCTCTTGGTTCTTTTATAGTTTTGGATTTTCCTCTTGAAATATTGATACATAACTCAGCTATATGAGATAATGGAATCTGAGATATGTCCCCTTTTCCCATCAAATTGAGGACATCTATCCATTCATCCCTAATTGTTTTCAACAAGAGAGCTTTCAAAGTTTCTTGATCTAGGGTTTCCATTTTTGCCGTCTTGATGTTATAATTGAATCTTTCCAACAAATCTTCCAGATTTCCATCCTCTTTTTGCATCATCTTGAACACTTCTTCCTTATGGTTGACTCGTATACAGTAATCTAGGTATCTCTCTAGAAATTCTCTCCTCATATCATCCCATGTCCTAATAGACCTAGTGATTAAACTCATAAACCATTTTAATGCTTCTCCTTTCAATGTTGAAGGGAATAGTTTAAGTTTCTGAGCATCTTGTAGATAATCATAGGTTCTACATAGAACTTCAAATTCAAATAAGAAGGTTACAGGATCCTCACTTTTTAGTTCATGAAATTTTGGAAGACCAGAAGATGAGATGTTTTTCATAGTCGAATTAGTCTCTTCATCTACTATAGGGAATCCAAAAGAACTTCCATTCCCCCCTATACCTCTTCCTCATTCTGCATTTCCTCTTCCTCCTTATACATTTCCTCTACCTCTTCCTCTATCTTCTCCTCTTCCTCTACCTCCTTCAAATAGTGTATGTTCTCCATTAAAGACTTCTTCTTCCCCTTCTTCAGCCATGATAGACTCCTCTAAGTTGATATAGGGTTCAGTTGGAAGAGCTAGTTGTTCTACTGGTTCTTTTATTAAGGGTATATTGAAGAAATAGTCCTCTTCTTCCTCTTCACTAGGGATTTGTAATTGTTTTTCTAGAATATATTCCCCTGTGGAAGTGAAAAAGGTTATCCCTTCTGTAGGAGTCCTTGGATCTTATTCCTATAGAATTGCTTGAGTGGATGAAGTGGGGGATCTTCTTGATGGGATATCTAATCTTGAAACTTTTGGAAGTCTATGAGCAGTATAGTATGGAATGTGAGTTTGAGTTGGAGGTATGCTACTTCTTGGTATTGGTGGAGTGAGTGGAGTTTTGGAAAATAAACTTCTGCCTCTTACAAATCTACCCCTAGAATCTCTTTCTCTACGAATATCATTGTTTCTGGGAAATAGGAAATAAGGTTACCTAGTTATACCTCCCCGAAAATGGCGCCAAAATGTTTAGTCAATTCAGTGTCATGAATTGATAACATAAATTATCGATAGGGCTTGTAAACTGATGAGGTATACTTGCACTATATGTGCCTAAATATCCTTATTATTATTTCATTGTTTTCAATATTTTGCCGATGTTTTTGAGTTTTTTTATGTTTAGGTTTTAGTATGATATTCTATGTTCAAAAGATGACATCAAGTCTATGAAAAAAGGGAAAGAAAAAGGGAACCTCAGACTCAAAACAGAGTGTAATTGTAATTTATGTCCCTAATTAGGAAAATGATGAAAAACAGAGCTTTCTAATCCATGGATGTCCTAGCTTGCAAATGAACATAAATGTAACTCAAGACATTATATTTCAACCTGATCCTTTTAGTTAGAGGTTTGTTGGAATAATTTGTGGAAGAGATTGAACTCCAATGTGATGAGGATCTTCCTAAAAATAGACAGCAACTAAGAATATTATAATGCAATCTTATTCATATAATAGAGATATTTTGGAACAACTTGAGAATAAAATTTCTATAATATGCTAATGATATCCTATGAATATTTGAACTACTTATGACATTACAGCTAGATCTCATTCATTAGCTAGAGATTTATTGGAAGATTTTATTGAATGAGACTAGATATAACAAAATAAGGATCTTCTAAACAACAAGTAACCGACAATATTACAATTACGTCTTTTCTATGATCTAGAGATTTATTGGAACAGTTTTGAGAAAAGACTGTTTGTAAGAATATGACAATATTATATCTAATTGAAGAATAGAAAATGCTAATTAAGTCAACATAGTACAACCAAATCTCATTCGCATAAGAGTGATATGTTGGAACAACTTTTAAGAAAAAGAATGGTTGTAGGATACTAAGGATCTTTTAATCTAAATGACAGAGCTAAAGTGCTGGTAACTGAGGATGTCACAATTAAATCCATTCATTGAATAGAGATATGTTGGAAAAGATTTGAGAAAAGAATAATTATAACATCATGAGGATCTGTTAGTTAAAAAAATAATGCAAGACATGATACTAAAAGATATAAACTCTGAAAATTTTGTAAGTGAGAAATATAACAACACAAAATTAAAAGCTACTTATCTAGAAAGCATGTAGAAGCCTCCTTAGATAGCAGGGGCCCTCTGCTATCAATTTGGCATGAAAATATTTAACTCCTCAAGTTTGTCTTCAATACAACATCAAAGTTAAGCTTCTTCTTATTATCAAAAATAATTCAAAACAGAGTATCATAGTATTGGCAAAAATAAGAGTTAACTTGTGTTTCTCGGTCTCACTGAGCTAAATTTATAAGAAATTACATAACTGATATTGAATGAAAGTAGGAACAGGTGTATTCTAAAGCCAAAATCAAACTAAAACTCCTTTTTATGACTCGTTATTTGCTGAAAGAAAATCAAGAGTCCTTATCCTTATAGAAATCTTCTTCTCATACTTTTGGTTTGACCATGTACATAAGCATCTCCAGTTTTTGATTTAGCCTTTGTGGATTACAGGGAATGATGTGGGAAAGATTTAGAATCTAACCATATACTCCTTTTCTTCATATGACACCTTTAATATGTTCAAACACCAAAATAGCTATGGAATGTGTAACTGGCTATAGAATGATTGCATTTTGTAGCTAAAACTGCTCAGAAATCATTAAGACAACAAAACCACAAAAGTACAACAAGTTAGTCATTGCATGAATTCCTTAAGTGATTTTAATCATTCTTATTGATCTTTAGGTCTATAAAAGGACAAAAGGAATGATAAGATGAAGTGGAATTTGGCAAAGGAGAAGACAATTTTAGGGCTCAATAACGTCTATAATTAATAAAAGAAAAAAATATTTTATATTAAATATATGATTTGTTATGGGGTGTAAAACATGCAGGAAAAAAAGTATGGAATTGCGCCAACAGATGGAGCAACAAAGTTGTAGGCTTGTTGACTTAATTGTAAAATACATAAGATTTATTGTAATAATAATATATTATATATAAAATGTATAAGAGATGATGCTAAAATGTTACAATGAGGCCCTGCTTGTATACCTACGCAGGTGACCTTTCATGAACTTAATGACTACTTACATAATCCTTAATTGACTATTTAATAATTATATTTGTTATATTCGTTATGAATTATATTCATAACATTTCCCTTCTCTTCAGAAACTTTGTTCTCAATTTTTTATGGATACTAGTTCTTTGTGCTTTAATTGCTTCCCAACTTTCTTCATTCTGTGTTTGTTATCTTGGCATGTGTAATTCGACATATGTACTTGACATCTCATCATAGGTTGTATAATTTTCCAGTGATTTTTTTTTTTTAATAACAATAATAATAAGATTCTTTTGAATTATTATTATTAATATTGTTTGTAAATTAAATAGAAATATGTTTTTTTATAATTATATAAATTATTTATAATTTATATAATTAAAAATTATATTAATAATTAATTTACGATTATATTTAGAATCTTATGGTAGGTATAATGTAGTCATAGTCGAACAAGTGTGAGACCCTATCACAAACGGTGTGAGCCTACCATGCACCCGTCCGCAAATCCTTTTACTGAAGCGTCAACGGAGCCATCAGTCAGCAGTGGGCGGCGACATGTAGCAGGGCTGTCACGTTAGATGGGCTAGCTTGACGTCTGTGGAAGGCTGCCAGTGTGGACATGATTGTGCTCACCTCGATCCACTATGTATTCTGTAACGGCAAGTTCAAAAAATCAACACCCATATTACCATGAGGTTCAAGTTGGTTTGGTTCGGTTTCCTTCAGTCAATCCAAGAGCAACATACATGGCATTCTTGCTTCAGAACTGAGATTCTCTTCAAAATGACAGAGAATCAAAAGATTCCAATGACCCGAGTGAACAATTGGAATGAAAACGTATTTCTTGGTAAAAATGCATTTTTCTTTTTTCCATTTCAAGACATTGAAGGACAGTACCTCTTCTAGGTACATTGAAAACCATAAAAAATCAAGGTAAGTACATAATTCCCATTTGTGCTTGGGAATTTTCTTCCATATATGTCATGCAATAGTAGCAGTGGTCACCAAAACCTGAATATGGCCATTAGCAAGGAGGTCTTCTACCATCGTTCAATCTACATGATGGGTTGCAAAGCCATACGGCAATAGGCCTCTCAGATCATTGTTTTTCATGGATTCAGTCTCTGTTTGGAGAATCTCCTGACTAGCAAAGCATCCAAGTGTGACATTTACAAGATCTGCATCTTTTATAGCACGCTGAATGTTGCTTGATTTTACGTCCTTGTGATAAATTGTAGGACATAGGGCCGAATGAAGGTAAGCTAGAGCACGGGTAGTTTTCATGGCTATTGTTACTCTTTTACTCCATTGAAGACCTTCACCTCTTTCCCTCTGTAAATGCTAACAGAGTGTGCCATTGGGCATAAATTCACTAACAAGAATGGGTTCTGGTTTCTCAAGCCAATAGCCTAATAGTCTAACCAAGTTAGGGTGATCTATGCTTGACAGAAGCCTAACTTCATTCAGTACCTGTTCCATTCCTTTGGTATCTCTATGCCTTATCTTCTTCACTACAACAACCATACTTTCGCCTGGAAGCTTTCCTGCACAAATTGTTCTGAAACCTCTTGTACCCAGTTGTTCTTTATCAGAGAAGCCTTTTGTGGGTATTTCCATTTCCCTGTACATAAACACTATAATACTTAGTGGACCGCCAGGGGCAGACACCAACCATTTTGTGCTTGTCCTCATCTTCAACGAACAATGGGACCCTTGGTAATAGTGGTAAAGAAGTAAGATTCCTCCTAGCGTAGCGCTTACTACAATGATCGAGCTAATGGTGTCCATATATTTCGAAGACGCCATTTCTATATCAATCTCATTACTCTCCAATGAATGACTAGTTCCCACATCAGTAACATTTTCTTCTTTTTCTTCATATTCCCAACTGGATTCGGATTTTGAGAGGTATTCTTTTTTTGTTTCCATATACCCACTTTGATTCTCATTCATGTCACAACAGTTGTTGAGATCATTTTCATCTTCATGTCGATGTTCTTATTTCTCAAGATAGCCTTCTTCCACATTATCTTTATCTGAATCATCCTCATCAATTTCAGCTACTTCCATAGATTCTTGGCTAGTAGGCTCATATTTGTTTTTAAGATCACCTTCATTCTCATAATTTAGAATTTCCATAACGTGGTCTTCTTCAGAATGTAGTGATTCTTCAAGATTATCTTCTGAATTTTCTGAATTGGATAAATTATTCTCTTCACTATGTTCAATATTCAGGAATATTGGTTTTTGAATTAGATTTATCTTGTCCAAAATGGCGTTCATCTTCTGCATTTCCTTTTTATGATTGTCTCGGGACTCACTACAGATTTCAACATTAGTCTGTCTATCTTATTTGTCATGTCTTGAATTTGTTTGATGTCATCAGAATTTCCTGTAACCTTATCCGCAAGATTGACTAATTGTTTAGTGAATTTATCGAAATTATTGATCTTACTCTCTATATAGATCAATTTTTTGTTGAAATAATCCATTTTCATTAGTGAAGACATCGAGTGGCAATGATTTTGAGGCAACGCATGTAACAGCTGAAGGTAGCCAACTGTGGTGTATGTGCTTCCTTCCAGGGGAGAAGATCGATCCTCTAATGAAGGTGAGGGTGTGCGGGGGTTGATAACGGTGTTTTGGTCGCGATAGGGTAATGAAATCGAAAAGAAGGTGGTAGCAGTAGTGATCACACATATCTTGAAGAGTGACTTCTCTAATACAAAATGAATCAACAAAGTTTTAGGCTTCTTGACTTAATTGTAAAATACACAAGAGGTATTGTAATAATAATATATTATATATAAAATGTATAAGAGATGATGATAAAATGTTACAATGAGGCCCTGCTTATATACCTACGCAGGTGACCTTTCATGACTCGACATGTCTCTTAGACATGCCTTCTCACTATCTTAATGACTAATTATATAATCCTTAATTGACTATTTAATAATTATATTTTTTATATTCGTTATGAATTATATTCATAACAACAGATGAAATTTTGAAAGATGGCATGGTACATGGTTTTCAAAGAACGTGTGTAGTTTATGAGTCAATTGTTGCTATGGTACATCATTTTTCTTTTCAATTGACATTGATTTATATTATTTAATATTGAAATTTTCATTATTCTCACCAATGTATATACGCTCATTTCAGCTTATTTTTATGTTTTTAGATGGAAGGTGAAGAAGAAGAAAAAAATCAACACCGTGAACAAAACATTCATGAAAATAACCCAAGTCATGGAAGTAGTTGTAGCAGTGACAGTAGTTCAAGCAAAGAATGATTATCACTATGTTCGAATATCAAAGCAAGGCGTTGTATTTTTTGAAATATGTCTATGAAATCAGACATTTTGTTTAATGTAATGGACATAGTGTCCCAATTGAAAGACTAAGAGATCCCAATAACTGTCCCATTTTGTATGATAAAGACTGTATTATTCAGACACACACACACATATATATATGATAAAATATGTTTTAATTTATTCTATTGCATTCTCCATTTTCGCTATTTCGTTTTCCATTATCATTCTCAAATGCGCTAATAAAAATTTAACCAATATGAATATTGTTATAAGATGTATATGTGTCGAATTTTGATGGATAATGAATTCTAAAAAACCACAATAATTATGATATGATATAACAAATTAATCTAAACATCACATTCAAATGCATTAATAACAATTTAATTAATATGAATATTGTAAAACGTCGATGTTTCTAAAACGTACAAAATGAAAACCAGTGTGTGTCAATTACTGTGCACCAATGCATTTGTATCATGAAGCACATCAGTGCGTTTCTACGATGTATGGGCACAGAAAAAATACCAAAACAAATTAAAAATATATGTGTGTTTGTGCAGTATGCCACACCAGCATGTTTAGGCGTCTATGCACACCAGTGTCATTGTACGATCTATGGGCACCGCATGAATACCGATACCAATTCTAAATCGCAGTGCATTTGTATGTTACTATACACCAGGGTGTTTATGTGTCTATAAGAATCGGTTCATTTGTACGACCTATGGTCACCACACGAATACCGATACCAATTATAAATCTTGGTGCATTTGTGTGATACTGTGCACTGGTGCACTGATACGACCTATCAGTACTACACAAATCTCAAGACCAATTAGAACGTCCCCATGCATTATATCACCATCACTATGCCCGGTGTGGTTTTATACCTTAACGGCCCGGTGCATTCTCCTTTGACCGCCTCGAGGCACCTTCTACATGTATGCACCGATGCATTAAACCCAAAGTAGCGCACTGATGAAAAAAAACATCCGTAATAACCTCCGGATGCCCATTTTTTTTTAGTTGTGATTATTTTTTGTTAAAATCTCCACGAAAATTTCCGTAACCATAAACGAATGCTGTAGAAAATGTTTTTTTGACAATTTTGGCCAATTTTATAACACTAAAATCCTCCTTTATAACCTCCGCTAGGGGGTATTTTCCTTGTAGTGAAGGCTATAATATATTCTTTGAGGATAATGTATGTACCATCATGGACATACCACCAAGAAAATATAGGATTTCACAAGTGAACATGATAGGAAAAAAATGTTTCCTCTCAAGATGAGAACATATTTGAAGAAAGGAGCTGCAATGGCAACAATGACACAAGACACTTACCAAAGAGAAAAAAAAGATGAAAATTGGTTATGGCACTTGAGATTTGGACATTTCAACTTTGGAGGTCTGAATTTGTTGCATAGAAAAGGAATGGTAAAGGAATTACCATTGATTGAAAATCCAGACAGCCTATGTGAAGGCTACATCTTGGGAAAACAACACAAACAGATTTCCATCAGGAAACAGCATAAGGGAAAAGATACCCTTAGAAATAGTACTTCTAATTTTTGTGGACCAATGCAAACACAATAATTAGTAGGTAGCCAGTATATGCTAACCTTTATTGATTATTACACAAGAAAAACATGGGTATATTTCTTGAAATTGAAGAGTGAAGTGTTTGGGAAGTTCTGCCACTTTAAAGCTCTTATTGAGAATCAAAGTGGGAAACACATAAAATTTCTATGAACCGACAGAGGAGGAGAATATAACTCCAAATATTTTATGTGCTTTTGCAGAGAAAATGGATTCATAAGCAATTTACAACAAGGCATACACCTCAACAAAATGGAGTTGCTGAAATGAAAAATAGAACCATCATGGATATGTTAAGAAGCATGTTGAAGGCAAAACATTTTCCAAATGAATATTGGGTTGAAGCTGTACATTTTGCAGCATATGTCTTGAATAGATGCCCAACAAAGAGTGTTATGAACAGAGTTCCAGAAGAGACATGGAGTGGCATAAAACAATTTTTCACCAACATAAGATTATATGGTTTTGTGGCTTATGCACACATTCCAGATCAGCTAAGGAATAATTTGGACTGTAAGGGGGAGAAGTGCATTATTTTAGGATATAATGATGAATCAAAGGCATATAGACTGTATAAATCATGCACCAAGAATTTTATGATAAGCGGAGATGTGCAGTTTATTGAAGAAGAAGCTTGGGATGGAAGCATTGAGAAAATAGTGAATGTAAAAACATGTTTGTCTCATGAAGATGATGAGGAAGAAATGAATGAAATAAATCCCTCATTAGTAGCGCCACCTCCACCAATGCAAGGAAAACAAGGGACACCACAGGCTGGTATGAGAATACCCTTGAGAAATGATGACAGTGCTTCTCCAAGCACATCAGAAGGAGCAGATTTGAGTGCTTCTACAAGAATAGGTTCAACAAGTGAAAGAGGAACCAGATTCAGAAGTCTGAATGAAACTATGAGCAAGAAGAAAAAAATGAAGTTATGGAATCTTTATTTGCATTGTATTGTCATGTAGAAGATCCTATTCATTTTGAAGAAGCAGTAAAATATAAGAAATGGATAGATTCTATGGATGAAGAAATAAATGCAATAGAGAAGAGAAAAACATGGGAACTATTTTATCTCCCAAAAGGTAAGGAACTAATTGGAGTGAAATGGGTTTATAAAACTAAAAGAAATGTTGAAGGTAATATTGAAAGGCACAAGGCCAGACTTGTTGTCAAAGGCTACAAGCAGCAACAAGGAAGAGATTATGAGGAAACTTTTGCACCAGCTGCAAGAATGGAAACAGTAAGAGCAGTGATGTCCATAGCAGCACAACGCAAGTGGAAATTTTACCAAATGGATGTGAAATCAGGATTCCTAAATGGAGTATTGATGGAAGAGGTTTATGTTGAACAACCTCTAGGCTATGAGAAAGAAGGCCAAGAGCACAAGGTATGCAAACTCACAAAATCTCTGTATGGGCTGAAACAAGCACCAAGAGCATGGTACAATAGGATAGATGCCTATCTACTTGAAAATGGGTTTGAGAAATGTGAAGGAGAACCCAAACTGTACATCAAATAAAAGGATGGTAAGATGCTCATTGTTCTTTTATATGTTGATGATGTGATATTCATAGGTAATGATGCTTACCTGATTAGAAGTTTTAAAACAGTCATGAAAGAAGAATTTGAGATGACTGATATGGGATTTTTCAGATACTTCTTAGGAATATAAGTAGAGAAAAATGAAAATAAAATTTTTATATCTCAAGAAAAATATGTAAAATAAGTCTTCGAAAGATTTAACTTGCAATATTGCAAAGCAGAAATTACTCCTACAGTGATGGGATTGAAGCTAAGCAAAGAATACAACATGAAGGACTTTGATCTAAGTTTGTATAAGAGCATAGTTGCCAGCCTTATGTACTTGATTGTAACTAGGCCAGATATTATGCATGTTGTGAGCTTAATTTCCATATTTATGGAAAGGCCAAAGGAGGCACATTGGCAAGCAGCAAAAATAATTCTGAGGTATGTGATACGAACAAAGAGGTATGATATTTTATACACCTCTTCAGAAAATTTTGAATTAGTTGGATATATTGACAATGATTGGGCTGAAAGTATAGATGATAGGAAAAACACCTCTGGATATTTTTTTCATATGGGATCAGGAGCCATTTCATGGGCTTCTAAGAAATAACCAACTGTGGCTTTATCAACAACATAGGTAGAGTATGTGGCAGCTACAACAGTAGCATGTCAAGTAGTATGGATGAGGAGAATGTTAAGAGATTTGTGTCATAAACAGCTAAAAGGCACAAAAATTTATTATAACAATAGCTCAACAATATATTTATCCAAGAATTCAGTGTTTCATAAGAGGACAAAACAAATTGATGCAAAATATCACTGCATTAGAGAATTAGTGAATAATGGAGAAATTGTTCTAAACCATTGCAGAACACAAGAACAGTTTGTTGATATTTTAACAAAACCTTGGGGCAAAAAAGTTTTAATTATCTCAAACAATGTCTGGGAATGTATGAAAGCAACAGTTGTGATTAAGGGGGAGTGTTGGAAATTAATCCCAACTGCAAACCTAAGTAGAAGAACAACAAAACCTAAGTTTTTTATTTCATCTCGAAGGACAACAGTAGCAGCAAAGTTTTAGTGTGTTTTTCATTCCATTGTGCATTCAATTTCTGTGTTTAATTTACCCTACAACACCAATTTTGTTTAATAGGTCATAGCCCTGCTCAGATCTTCTAAATCGTGGTTTAACCACATTACCACTTGCATTAAACCTCTGCACCCATTATTCGTTACAATCCACCAACCACCATATATCATGCACATTCATTTGAATTTAAATACCCCAGCATTATTTATGTCGGGCCCACCAGATGCACGTCTCCATCTCTGCCAACCAATAGGGGCATATCGCAAGCCCAGGGAGCCTACGTCATCACCTCCTTGAACGTGCGATAAAATCTGAACCCCACCATACCACGTCAACCACCATCGACCAATCAGAATCGTATCACACAATTTCGTGCATACATCATCGCCTCTCCAAAATTGTGCGATAAGGTCGTCCCCGCCACCTCCAGCTCAATGCCCTCCAGCCAATGGCACATCGTCACAAATATTTGGTGCACAGTCAGACAGCGGGTTAATCGATGTGATAACCCATCGCATGGTGTATTAAACTATTTTTCATTATGGTTTTAAATTCGTGCGATATAATTTTTTTAAGGTTTAGAACTTATCTTTAATTTTTTATTTGTTTTATGCCCGCGATACATTCTATTTTCTTCATAAAGTTTAAACATATATTATTTTATATATGTTGTAAACATATATATATATATATATATATATATATATATATATATATATGTATGTATGTATGTATGTATGTATGTATGTATGTATATATGTATGTATGTATGTATGTATGTATGTATGTATGTATATATATATATATATATATATATATATATATATATATATTATTTTATATATGTTGTAAACATATATATATATATATATATATATATATATATATAGACAACAGTGTAATATGTCGATTTTAGAAGAGAGGGACTGTGTAAAACAGTAAGCGAAAGACTATGTGTATGGCAAGAGAAAAAAGAAGGAAGCTGTGTGTGTAGTAGCGAATGAAAAGACAACAAAAGAGCATTTTTTGTTTGTATATCTAGAACAGCGGTTCTAAGGGAAACTATTATTTTGTAATAGTCTAGTTCTTTTAATGAAATATAGTTTTTGCTCCATCTCTCTGCATATTGTTTTGTTGTTCTCTCTCTGTTGACAAGAGACATTTTTCTCTTCATTGTTTGTTAAGGAATAATAAAAAATTCCAACAATGGTCCTGTGAGTATCTATCATTTCCATATCTAGGAGAACAATGGGTCTTTTAGAATTTAAGTGTCTAAGCGAACTATAATTTTAATTTTAATATGTTCTCACTTTTCATATTGACTTGGCATAATTTCTATGGTGATGTGCATATCTATCATTTCTATATTTAAGAGAAGAATGGGTTTTTTAGAGTTTAAGTGTCTTCATTGATTTGGTGTTATGTACATGTACATTGAAGCATGTCTGCCTTTGTATAAAATATGTGCGTTTACATCTATTTTAGAAGTTGTGGTGGTTCCATTGCACAATTTTTTTTTACAGAAATAACAAGTATGATTATATTCTACTGCACAAGGGTAAAGGTTGTGTCATTTTCAAATAGTTTTTTATTCTCTACCTATATTATTAGATGTAAAAGATGATTATTAGGAATTTTTTTGTTTGGTAAATTACAATCAATATAGATAATGGTGCATGTAAGCACCCCCAATACCACTTTTGAGTACATAGTAGTTGATTACAACATGCATTTACCCAAAAAAAATTGTAGTAAGAAGAATGGATGGATTTAGCCATAGAAAAACAAAATGACATTTTTTAATAGTCAGAAGATTGCATTTAGCGTGAGAAAAACAAAATGATATATTGTAATGTTGGGAATTTTGTAATTGAAGATTCATCTAAACAAATGGAATTTTGTAATAGTCAAAAGACTGCTTCGATTTAGCTTCAGCAAAACAAAATGACATTTTGTAATAGTCAAAAAACTCAATTTTAGTAATTGTAGTTTCAACAAAACAAAATGACATTTTGTAATAATTAGAAGACTTTCTCTAGTTATAGATTTCAGGTGCAAATATGCACACATCTAGGTCTCTTTGATTATTATTTTAAGCATGAATCACACATATGCTAAGCTATAATTGTATAAATGTATTTTTTCTAGCTATCTTCTCGGTATATAATTGAAATTAGGGTCAAACCCTCTCTCTTTTATATCAAATTGTGTGATTTCCCTAGGAAAGTTTACCCCTATTTGTGGCCTCAACCATGTCTTATTTTCGCATAAATATGCACTTGAAATATTACATTTATGCCCATTTCTTCCACAAGTATATTTAAAAAATATGCAAACATGCCTCTTTCAATAGCCACTACATATTTCCATGATTTTATATATATATATATATATATATATATAAATATAAATATATATATATATATATATATATATATATATATATATATACATATATATATATATATATATATATATGTATCTATATATATATATGTATGTATGTATGTATGTATGTATATATATGTATATATATATTTTTAATTTCTATGACTGTATTTATATGTTTCAATCACGAGATTCATGCTTTCTTTCCCAGAATGTTTCTTGATTGATAATTCCTAAGCATATATTGTATATAATTGTAAAGATACTTGAATGTATGACTACTGCTTCTCATGTGACTAATATCCTTATGTTTAGTCTTTTTTTCATATTGAAATGTTGGAGGTCCTATGTATCATATTTTCACTTAACATTTAGGGTTTGGTACAAATTTGGGGATTCAACAACGGGGAATGGCAAGAAAATTTGAGTCCATACTATTTAAATACAATATGCATTTACCAATTTTTTTTTGTCACAAGATTGAATGGCTTTAGCGTCACTGAAACAAAATAACATTTTGTAATAATTACAAGATTGTTTGGAATTTTGTAGTTGTAGATTTAGAAAAATAATTTAGTCCATGGAAAAGTAATTAAAATCAGTTGGCTCATAGCCATATCTATTAGGCCTTTTTAGTTCACAAAGTCTCATTTTCAAATTTTTTCCTTGATCAAGTTGTTCTAGTTTTTCACCATATTTTATAAAATTCACAAAAATTGCTAACTTAATATTTTTTTTGTTAATTTTTCCTGAAAAAATGGTTTATTTGACATTTCACTTCTAGAAAAAAAGACCCAAAATGTGTATTTTTCAGTTATTTCTATAATCAAAATGTATTTTTTTATGTAACTTGTTAAAAGTTCTTTCTTTTTTAGTGACAATTATTTCATGTGCAATGAAATATTATTTAACAATATATAATTAGATAGAAGATTTACACTTTAATTTTTTTACCTTTTGTTTACACTACAAAAAATCAAATATCTCACTACAAAAAAAAAATGAAAAAAGAAAACATAAAAAATACTTAGACAGATATGTAAGTGAAGAGGAAGAAGACGAGTACCTAAAAAATTGTTAAATTTAGAAAATAATTATTAGCATTAATGCCTATCCATTTAAATCATGCTTATCCACCCTAAATGCATTTAACACTAATTAATCTTGAGTTATGTTGGTGTAAAATTCAGAGGTGCGGCAATTTTGGCGGACTACTAAAGTTAACAAGAAGTCTCTCCAGTTTTAGAGGAGAAATTGGGGCAAATTGATTTTGCTCATAACTCACTTAATTTTTGACAAAATTGAGCTCAGTAAAAGTCATTCCTAGCTAATTGGCATGCGGGGAACTCAATGGAGTATGTTTTAGAGGTAGAAAAGGTCATTTTCAAGTGTTTCTAGATTTTGAAGATTTTTGAAGGCTAGGGCCACCAGGTGTTGGGGTCATTTCCAAAGCATCCAGAGTCCAAATTCAACAAAAAAATAGTCATTTTTTTGATATTATGATGCTTTAAACTCATTGGAATAGGTTGCAAGCTTGTAACAGTAATTTGAGCACACTTTAATCTAATACAAAGCTCACATTATGAAGCTGGACCAAGGATATGTAGCCCACAAGGGGTGAAATATTTTATCAAAATTCTCTATGTTAAGCTCTATTATGTGTGTTTGCTGTGTTTAATATTACTTTTATTCTGTCATTTAAAACTATGCTTTTTGAGCTTATGGAAAACTCATAATTTCACTAAGGAAACTGTTTGACAATCACATGCTCATAAACAAACCTATGAAGGATAAGTAAATCAAAGAAAAGAAAAGTTTATATTTGAAATGAAAATAGCATAGAAATAACTAGCAAGCAATTTAACATTAGATGAACAGTGGCAATATATTCAGCATGCATACAACATGCCAAAGCTTTCTTCCACAAACACATTGCCATTTGAGGCATGTTATGGTTACTTGCCAAGATCACCTTTGGACTTCATCTTTGAGAAAAATTTCGCTATAGATGGTCATAGTGACATATATAAGGCAAGAAAGTAAATTGAGAAAATTCAATTGATACACCACAGAGTGCAAGAGCAACTTGAAAAGAGCCAAAGAAGCTACAAGGAAAGGCATGATAAACATTGTTTTGATAAAAAATTACAACTTGGAGATGAAGTTTGGTTGTATATCAACAAACAAAGATTGCAAGGGGAAGGTAAAAAGATCAAGCCAATTCATTATGGTCCATTTAAAATTCTAGAAAAGATTGGTAATAATGAATTTAAACTAGATTTTCCTCATATGAAAATATATTCTATAGTTTTTATCCAAATATTGAAAATGCTTAGAAATGCATCAAAGAAGAATGACTAGATAGAGCTCATTAGCAGGATTCCAACACAACTCATTCCATCAAAGTACGATTTCATATGAGTAAGTTATGGTCTGCTATTAATTTTCCCGAACAGATAAAAGTTTTGTAGAATAGTGATAGACAAATGACTTGGCAGTCTAGTCAGCACCTCAGTAATCTTCAGGGAATATTCACTAATTTTTTAGCCAGTGATAATGTGACAAATGGCATCTCCATATTCGCCAATGTTTCTTGGGAAGTTGAATTTTTCTCCTATTTCCTAAATTTAATCTCGGATTAGTAGTTTAGCAGCAGGGCACATAAGGAAACAATAAATGATTTACGATTGTGATTGCTTAGTAAGTGACGTGGAAATAAGGTGGGTCCTACGAATCGCATCGGGATATGGCAATCACAAGACAGCGCAGGCAACATAAAGAGTTAACAAGGTGGCAGAATTGTGATGCGATATATCAAATTAGGGTATTGCAATCGCAAGATGGAGCAGGAAACATAGAATTATTTATAGCAGGGCTGCAATCTATGATAGGTTACTAAAATGCAATATGCGATCTGAAATAAGTGACTACACTGCGATCTATGATCTATGATAAGTGACTGCATTGTGATTTGCGATTTGCAGAGATTTAAATGTGTTAAGTCGTGTTTAATATGATAATTCATGGTTAACCCACGATAACCCAAGTTTAATGAACAAGTGCAGGTTAGTGCTAAACGTGCTTAACCCCACTTAAAAATGTGCTTATATTAACATTAATCACATATTTATCTTGGCAGCGCCTTTGGCAGACGTGCTGGATTCAGCGTACTTCAGTATTTAGTGTGTTAACTCATGGACATCTAGATTTAGTGGAGAAAAACTAGGAAAAATTGGTTTTTCTATAACTTTGGCAATTTTAGACCAAAATGGTCTTAGGAAGAGTCATTTTTCATATATTTTGATGTTTTGGAGAAATTGGAGTAGGTTTCAGAGGTAACAGGAGACTGTAAGAAACACTTTCACATAATTTCAGCTAATACAAAGGCCCACACTATGAAGTTGGACCAAGGAGATGTAGCCTAGGAGGGGTGAACTCCTTCATCAAAAACTTGTGTTTTTGTCTCTGTTATTTGTTCTTGCTATGTTTTATTCTGATGGTGTTCAGCATTGAGTTTCCATTCTTTTAAGTTCATGAAATATACTTAATCTCACCAAGTTTAATGAATTGGAACTCATAAACACTTGTATAAGCCCTTGTATGATAGGAAAACCAAAGCACTTTCATGTTAATTCTGAAACTGATATTAGCACATCATTAAATAACAATCAATTCCAGGTCATTATCAATATTTGGAGAAAGAGATAATTTAGGGACTTGATCCCTACTATAGGAGGATCAATATTGGAGAATAAATGAACAAAATATCATGAAATTATTTAGAGATTTTGTAACTCCAATTATTGGGAAAATTGAGGATTGTTTTCCCTCTCATTTAATGTAAACTCCTAGTATTGGGAACCAGTTCCACTGTTTGAGGGATTTTGGAGGGGAAATATTCCTCCTTTCAAGCATAATTCTTCCCCATCAATTTTTATAAATACTGATTTGAATTGGCCTTTAAGGGCATGTTTTTTTTAGTTTTCTTATGGAGAAAACTTGTTCTTTAGCAACTCCATTTTAATTTCTTGTAGGGATGTACTTGGAATGATTCAAAAAATGAAGATTAGTGTGATTTTTAGATTCTAAAAATTCATTTGTTCCATAGGACACTGAGTCCCCTTGGGCTTGGCCAACCTAGGAGCCTCAAAGTCCTCTTGCACAATTTCTTTATGTTATTTTCACGTCTGATTCACATGCATCCCTTATTCTTATTTTCCTATTTTTGTATATAGTATTGATGCTTTTCTTGTTGTAGGATTGAGTTAAATGATTGAAGTGATTTTTTTTGTAAGTTATTTGAAGGTTCAAAATAGTTATTCATCCTTAGAATAAATTTGGAAGGCCATTTTCATCATTGAGCTACTTCAATTTTGTTAATAGTTAACGAATATAGGATTTATAGAAATTCCTTGTAGCGAAATAGTAATAATTTTCAGAGGTATGGATAACATTTTCTAGTTGGCATTTATAACTGGAGAGATATGGGAATTGGTTGACCATATTTTTGAGTTGTGGGAAAACGTTGGCATGAAAAGTCAGAAGGTCAAAATGTCTAAACCATTGATATGTATCATCAGTAAATCAGGTCCTGAAATGAAGCTCGTTCCATAAGGTAAGACTATCACAACTTGGAGATCAATGAATGGAGTGGATGATGGAATATTTTCAAAACAATATTATCTCATGTAAATTCAAGAGAATTATCAATGGAAGAAATGTATGAGGAATTTCTAAATTAAGTTTGTTATTTTTACTTATTTTTGGATTATAAGTTTCTGTTAAATATAATATATTGTTGTTGGTCTTATTTGTTATACATATCACCATATTAGCATTTTTTACTTGATTTATTCAGTTACAAGGTTTATATGAGAATACAAGAACAAATGGTTAAATTGTTTAACGAAGATAGTTGGGATGATGTTGTACAAAACTACCAGGTTCAAGTTGTACATCAATGCTAAAATACTTTTATATTTCATTAAAAAAGGTATGTTGATTCATAAATTCATTTATATTCATATTTATATTAATTTTAATTTATAACTTATACATATGTTTTTTTATTTTATTAAATATGAAGGAGGATGCAAATGGAGCACCTGATAGTTTCAGAAGATTTATTGAAAAAATTCAAATGGAAAGGATGAGAAAACAACATATTAGTGATGAGGAACTTGATCATAGTCTTAATCATTTCATTTGGAATGGGCTCCACACTATACAATATCAAATAATATTAGGTGATTGTGAAAACATTGAAAAAAACATACCTAAAAGGGATTATTCCCTAGTTATTGCAGATATTCATCATGGTTTCAATATCCCAAACATTCAATATGATAGTGATGCTTATACTTATCAAGCATTTATTAAAGTGGTTGCGGGATTTCTAGAAGTCACAACATCACCATTTTGCAGATTTGTGACATTTCATTAA
This sequence comes from Pinus albicaulis, assembly GCA_034641835.2. Taxonomy (NCBI): domain Eukaryota; kingdom Viridiplantae; phylum Streptophyta; class Pinopsida; order Pinales; family Pinaceae; genus Pinus; species Pinus albicaulis. The sequence goes on along the minus strand of CM076575.1, from coordinate 1,769,648,443 downwards.
AAAACACAATTGGGGGTGTTATTATCAAGCTTTAAGGGAAAAGAAAAGTCCAGGATGTAACTTACATGGTAAGATATTGAAATTGAATATTTGGTTAATTTTTAAAAAATAATTCATGTTCAAGTTAATTGAAATTTCACTATTTCATGTTTTATGAAAAATCCAAATCTTATCTGTGGCATAAATAAACCAATTATAAGTGATTGTGAGTTCATTCATGTTAAAATTTAGACAAAGGATGATAGCTATAATCCAATTCTTTTCAATCAAGTAGATGGAAAGAATCATAGCCAAGTATTGTTCTAAGATGTTTTTTGTAAAAAACTAACATATGAAGATAAATAAGTAAAAGGAGATATAGTTAACATATATAAAAAACCAAAATCATTGATTAACTATCTTTTAGAGTTATGTTGAAATGAAGGATATGGGTTTTGGATTTATTTTCACGCTCAGGTAAGTTTTATTATATATGAATAAATTTCACTATTCTCTTTTTAAAAATTTTGTGTTTATACTAATTTACTAATTTTTTTCTTTCCTACTTGATGATTAGGTACAACACTAGCATGTTTCTTACAAAAATGAAGAAATTTCATTTCCATTGAAAAGACCTAGTACAATGCAAATTTATTCAGCAAAGAATCAATGCCCTTGAATTTCTTCAGGATGAAATGCAAGAAGTTTGTTTGAGAAAATGGGATTTTAATGAATCTAGTGTGGAAAAAAAAAGAAAGGGAACCTCAGCAACCATTAGATGGAATGAATGGAAAGGCATACTTTCGGACATTTATAAACTTCAAAGATCCTTTAGAAGAGAAAAATGATGAAACTGGAGCCAATAATGAAAATACTGTGGAAGAGGACAATAATGAAACTCTTGAAGATGAAGAGTTTGGGTTGCATGATATTAATGACTATTGATTAAGATAAGCTGCCAAATGAAACTCATTTTTTGGAACTATTAATAAGACGTACTTGTAATATTTTGATTTTGACATTTTATGAGAAGAAATAAATATTCAATTTTTGCGATTATATGTTTAGTATTTGTATAATGTGTTTTTCATTTCATTTTTATGTGAATCATGTAAGTTTTGAAAAAAATTGTAATTATTATTAGCTTTTGACATAAAATTCACAAAAATTGCTAACTTTATATTTCTTTTGTTAATTTTTTCCTACAAAAATGGTTTATTTGACATGTCACTTTTCGAAAAAAAGACCCAAAATTTGTATTTTTTTAGTTATTTCTATATTCAAAATGTATTTTTTTATGTAACTTGTTAAAAGTTCTTTCTTTTTTAGTTACAAATATTTCATGTCCAGTGAAATATTATTTAACAATATATAATTACATAGAAGATTAACACTTTAATTTTTTTATCTTTTTTTCACAGTGCAAAAAAATCAAATATCTCACTACAAAAAAAAAATTGAAAAAAAAAAGCTAAAAAAGACTTAAACAGATATGTAAGTGAAGAGGAAAAAGACAAGTACCTAAAAAATTGCTAAATTTAGAAAATAATTATTAGCGTTAATAGATTAGAAAATTTTAATTCAAAAATAAGTCTTCTAGAAAAAGGGGATGATGCTGGCATGAGAAATTTTCAAAATCAACATAAAAAACACTAGCATTAATGTCTATACTTGGTACATAAGAAAATTTAATGTGTAAAAAACATGCAAAAAAAAATTAAGAGTATTCTGAATCAACAATTTTCAAAATGAGACCATTTTTTGCTACCTGAAAAAAGTGGGTAATCGTTTTCATTCCCGTTTCAAAGTTTATAATGTTTTTTTCAAACTTAACATTCATTATAACATTTAGATCTGAATTATAATTTTTTCTTGAACCTGGCATATAGGGGTATGTATTTCATTTCCATTTCTATTTCATCATTAACCATCATTTCCATCTTCGTTGCACCTTAGGTCTGATCCTTTTAAGTTACCACATTTACCATTTTGTATTGTCACATCATAGCTTATATATGTAGTAGAGATTTTCTTCACATGAATCCACTAGTTTAGAACCTCTTTGCAATGTTGGTGTCCATGTTGCATTTTCTTATCACTTTGGAACCCCTCGTTTTTACCTAAAATTAATTTGGATCTAAGCCTCATGGCCTCCTCTTTTATCTTTTAGTTATACCCTCGAGGATTAAATCATCACTTTCTACATTTTGATGAATTTTATGCATGCCAATTTGCTCTATTCTAATTTTCATATTTGTTATCACAATTCCCTTAGCCTTCTTGCGAGCATTGACTTGGTGTCTTTATCCTTCCTAGAGGGATCTCTACACTGAGTGGTTCTCCTTTCTAAACTCATTACCTCTCTCTACTTAGGGTAACTTTGTCACCTAGAAATATGTTTCTATCCTTTATACCACTTGTTTCTCTAAGATGAGATTTTGTTGTATCCTTCTCATTCTGATTAAACACTGAAGGGTATTGAGCATCACTTTACCTCATTTTTTGGGCTCATTAAAAACTCATGTAAAAAACACCGTATGTTTAGCAATATGCTACTATTATGAAACCATCTCACAAAATAGAGGAAGAGTGATCAACGCCTTAGAAATCATCCTCTTCGAGGGGGAAACATAGTTTACATTACATAAAAGAAAAATTCTTGGATGATACAAATGAATAAAGCTCCTCTCTTTTTATAGGAGTCCAATGGCTCACAATATAATCCTAGCTCACATAACAATAACAATGTAAGGGAACAACAATAACAATAGTGGGCTTCTATGGGGCACAATAATAATAATATGGGGACTACATGGGTACAACAATAACAATAAGGGTGTTATACTGACAATAAGAATAAGGGGATACACTAGTATAATATGGTCCTAACATTTCCCTCTCCTTCCAAAAAGTGTTGTCCTCAATGCTTGATTATTTCTAGATTCTTCTGTATAAAATTTGTATCCTCTCATGTGGGATCTTCAGCAAGAAAGTTCTTCGATTTGTTGAGATACTTTGAAATTGATCAATTTTGTAGTTGTCGAGATCTTGCTTCTGTGACTACTTCAAGTTCCAATATCATTTTTCATTCCTCGTCAAGTTTTGGACATATTGTTTGAACTGAGAGTTTGTGAGTTGTAACCTTATTTAAGCATGAAACATTGAAAACTTGGTGCACTCGGGAAGATTCAGGCAACTCTGATTTGTATTCCATAGTACCAATATTTTAGAACCTTGTAAGGACCATAGTAATTTAGCAACAACTTATTATACTTCTTCGAATTCTTGAGCGGCATTGGTTTGTATGACTGTAGCTGTAAAAATACCTAGTCACCTAAATAAAAAACTCTTTGGCTACGATGTTGAGTTGCCCGTTGTTTCATTCTATTCTACACCAAATTTAGGTTATCCTTTAATAGTTGGAGAACTTGCTGTTGATGCTCGATGTGATATTCCATTACTTGATCATCCATATTAGATTTCATTTCATCCTTAAAACCATCCACCTTAGCCTCCATGTCTACTTTTAATCCCTCTATGTCATCTTACGTTTCTCTTTGTGAGATTGACATTTGTGGCACTTGGTACTGTAATTTTGATATATCATACTACACTTCTTCCTCTTCATGTGACATAGTAGAGTTTTGTGAGGGATTAATTGGTGTGGAGTTATTTTTGGGAGGAATTATGGAACTCAATACTGATATATATGATTCAATATGCCTTTTTAATCACTTTGAACTTATTTTTGAATCAAATGTTATGTAATTTAAAAAAAACGATACACACCTTTTACTTACTTTTGAGGAGCTCGATATTGATCCTGTTGTATATTTATGATTTCAGATCCCCAAGATTTTAACTTTAGACCTATAGTATCCCTCAGAATATTCTTTCCAATGCCACATGTCATACCTTTCAGATTCTTCAAGAGAAATTTGTGCCCAATCTCACACAATGTCCTAATTATGGAGTGGTTCAGTAGAGCGTAATTGTACGGTGTTTCACCTATCACAGTTTCATATTTTGTCTTGGAAATCAATACACGAGAAGCTACAGTATATGTTCTTTCGATCACTTCTTAAACAATTCCAATCCAATGCTCAAAGAGAGAGATTTCTGATTATTTTCCCAAGGTCACCTCTTTGAGATGAAATTCGGGAGCATGCAAAAACCCTAACTTCAACGTATCATATCCTTGAAAATATTGCAAACCAAGATCTAAAATTTTAACACAAAGTTCCTATGTCTTTCTTTGCAAATGGTTTTTTGTTTTAGCTTCCGAAACTTTGTATAAAAAATGTTATAGTGAAAACTCACGATGACCTCTTTGAAGCAACGAAACCCAAAAATCCAAAGCTTTGATACCAAATGTTATGAAACTAACTCACAAAATGCAACAAACAAGAGATCAAATCATTAGTAGTCAGCGTCTTCAAGGTTGAAACCTCCTTTATATTACATAAATAAATAGTTCTTGGATGATAAAATGAAAATACCTCCTTTCAATATATAAGAGTCGAGTGGGTAACAATATAATCCTAACTGACATAGCAATAACAATGTAAGAACACAAAAATAACAATAGTGGGCTTCTATGGGGCACAATAATAACAATATGGGGACTAGATGGGCACAAAAATAAGAATAAGAAGTCTATACTAACAATAAAAATAAGGGGATACACTAGTATTATAGGGACCTAACAACCACATCTTCTTTGAGCTCCTTAAACCATGAAAAAAATGCCTTATTGTGTATATTTTTATCCCTTTTTTGGGCTTGTTAAAATTGAAGAAAAAATATGCTATCGATTTTATATTTTTCCTCTTTCATGCTTGCTAAAATATGAAGGAGATGCCTACAAATAAAGACAAAAAAAAGGGGAAATCACTTTTCTTATTATATAAGTAAAAATGATGGTGTGAATTGTGTCACCCTTGAACATGGCACATGTTTGTGTTATTACCTTACAAATGGGATTCATGTCACCTTCTATATGTACCATAAATATGATTAATTTCACTCCTCTATCTGGTTAGGCTTATATTCCTTATGGATTGTGCTTCCTGGCCCTCTTGTGTTGTCTTACAATATCACGTGGTGCTCATTAATAAAGGCTTCCAAGTAACTTTTGTGCCATTTCATTAGATGTTTAAGCGAGGTCTAAACCTCAACTGACCATTTATAGTCCTTGATGTTTTTTTTTATCATCCTTATGTGAGTTTCACCTCATGAATTCATTCATTTAATGATATAACTCACTCACTAATAATCAGAAAGTTTCTACCATGCTCAACATTACCTCATTCATTCACATGTTGTACATTTGCACCATTAGGGTTGAGTATAATACCTTGGGATAAGGACTTCTCTCTCTTATATGCGACCCTTTGCAAGATGCATTGGATTTATGTATCGTTTTTACGTATTTTTAGGACTACTTTGGCGAACATTGTTTCTCTATATCCATAGTCATACTAATGTATAATTTGACATAGATATACATTATACTTATTGGTGGCTTTGATCTTTTAGGTTTTTGTTGGATCCATTATGTACACCTTGTGGCTATGCACTAGCATTTCATGTTGCAAATCTACAATGAATGGTTGGTGGCCATGTTCAGTTTCTTTATATGTTTAGCATGCATTTGCATGCCTCATTTATGATCATCTTATTATTGAAAATTGGTCATCAATTTCACTCTTTTAAAATCCTTTAGTATTGAATCCTTCCTTGAATTTTATTACATGCTTTTGTAATACATTTTAACCATATTTTTCTCTTATGACCTCCTATATTTGGGTGCATATTTTATAACCCATGTTCCCAACTTATGTTAGATATATAAGCCTTAGTTCAACATTCCAACTTACTGGATTGAATGTGTTATTTTTCCTTTTTATCATGCACATTTATCAGCGAATCACTCCCATAGGAATATCGTCCTGACACCCCTCACTCCATTGTAGCTGGGAATCATGACACCTCAGTACCGTACTTTCAGTTGGCAGGGGATGAGAAGGATTCTTAGAGAGGAAAATGAGGTAGAAGGATAAAATAGGACAGGAGAGATTAAAATAGAGACCTACCAGCTTCTTCAAATAATTGCCAAGGGGAGTAGGGTTTAATGTGAAAACATAGGAACAAATAATAAATAAGGAGTTAGAAATGGAAGAAAGTGGGGTAACCATGATTTTTGTACCTGTAGACGGAGGTACCTCCATTAAAACCTTTGAGGTAGATGTGAGCTCCATCATAATACTATTCTCAATAAAATCGAGACCAATATATGAAATGAATGAAGTTAATGTCAAATAAATTCTCAGAACAAACAAAGCTAGGAACGAGAGGAGGAGACTTCATGGGGGAGGTAGGTATGTCCTTGTTTGTTTAATATTTCAGAAACCATTTATATTGTTTCCATGCTAAGGAATAGTATAGTCCCAAATGTCTATGAGTTTGATGATGCCCACACCTAAATGGGATGCCTTCATAATCCAAGGAATCTTAGAGACCCTTGGATAGATTAATCCCTACAAAAATCGTTTAGATGCCCATATAATGAGACTGAAAATGAGAAAATTTTACTTCATAATAAAACCATACTTTATTCCATGTCTCCTTGTACATATCCTTTGACTAGAATATCAGTGAAAGGCCTCAAATCTGGACCCAAATTGAGATTAAAACTATATTTGTGATACTTTCACTTTGGTTTTTTGCAACAATGAGGTACTATAGGTGTTGCAACTATATAAGGATTCTTTTGCAACCTAAAGAGGTTACAAAAACATTAAGAGTAATGTGCCAACTATCCTTTAGTGTTGTTTCAAAGGTATACATATGGATTTGCTTTAATTGATTCTCATGAATTTTCAATTATTAGCATAAAAATAAAATTATTTCCTAAATAGTTATTATTATTTAATGTCACAAGTAATATTTAATATAAAAAAATTCACAAATATTATTGAATATGTGGAATGAATAAACACATGTGAAAGGAAAAACAACCCAATATTTATGGCATCCATTATGTATTTATAAATAATTTAATTTTTATCTAGAATATACACCCTGATGTGCACCTCAATACCCACACTACCCAATCTCCTAAGGGTGAAAAATCCACACCTTCATTCCATTGGAAAGTAGGTGGTGAAGGGGTGAAGAAGTGCACACATTAACCTTCCCCATCATCCAATCTTCTCAACAATGAAGGTTGAATTTTTTACAATACAGTTTTTACGTTCAATGTATCCATTTCTACATTCAATATACCTTTTTGGGGTGAAGGTATCGATTTTTCATTTCCCAAATCTCTTTAAGGTGGGTGTCTACATTAATGAGTGGAATTTTTCATGATGCAAAAGAAAAATGTATACTTTCACACCTTTTTTCCCAATGCTTAGGGATTTTGAAGTCCTAGCCACCAATGATTCAAATAGGTTGAATTCTTGCATCACCCATATTTTCAGGTTTCATTTGTTTTTGTTTTAGCAAAGTTAGGTATTAATCGATTCATTGCAAAACCATAAGTAGGATTTTATAATATGTCTTAAATATTTTATTTCAAAAAAGAGTCATTAAAGTTGAAAAATCCTTCAATAACTAAATTATTAATTTTATATTTAATATCTTATTAATATTTCTTTATCACTTATTCTCATAACATCGAAGTAAGAAAATTAGTGAGCATTTCCTTACCTTTTCCATAACATGGGAAAAGAGAAACTTGAAAATGAAGAGTAAATATCTTTGCCATTTTCAAGTAGCTTTTTAATTTTCACAAGAGACGAGAATTTTATGTAAATGAAAACAAACATCATTTAATTTTTTTTAGAGTGGCTTTGTTCATTTTTACATTATATTAGAGGTTTTTATGTATGCTTTAGTGAAGGATAATTTTTTAAAATATCACTTGAATAATTTGTCAAAATATTTACTTCAAATAAAGTAAATTCTTAGTTTTAAAAAAGAAAAAATAATTTTATTTTAAAAATATTTAAAAGTATATTGTAAATTTTAGATATGAAATGCTACACTAAATTTTTCCAAAATATTTCTTTCATAACATGTTATTAAATAAATTGAGTCAAGATTTCATTAATCAATGTGTTATGTTATCTTTAACTTTTCAATCTTAACCTCCATTATAACATTTAGAACTACATTACAAATTTTAGATTTGAAAGCTTACTCTAAAATTTTTAATTCATAATATTGTGTTAAACATATCTAGTCAAGATTTCCATAATCAATATATTAGGATCTCCTTAACTATAATTTATCTTTTTAATATTCAAACTTATTTACCTAAAAATAAAAATTTATAATAAAATATCATTTTTATTTTAAAAATATATTTAGCAAAACAATTTCAAACTTTTCATATCCGAAATAAAATATAATAAATTTAATTCAATAGCTAAAAGAAAATATATTAAAACTGTAAATTACACTATAGTAATATATGCATAAAATGTATTAATATTTCTGAGTAGTCAAATTAACTCTTTTTTCACATTAAATGTGTATATCAACAACTTAAATTCAAAATGTGTATACATTGAAATTCTAATAACTAGAAATTTTGGTAAACCTTTGAGTCCTAAAACCATTATATATTGATGTTTGTTTCACATACATTGTCACCTCCACTTCATCGGCCTCATTTCATTTCTAGAATGGTTGATTGAAGGAAAAGGGAAAAATTACAATAAAATAAAATTTATGTTAATTTCAAATATCTTAATTTTGGATTTATCACTTTTAATTATCAATTTATGAGATTGAAATATTTATTTAAGAAGTTTTTGTTTGATTTTTTTTTAATATAAATGGGTGGTTGTAGTTTACTTGTTATATGTTTTGGAAAATTTCTAAAAATAATATTTTGATATAATTTGTTTAAAATTTTATAGAAATTGATTGAAGTGATAAGTTTGAACTATAAATTCTTTACTAGCTAAATTTATTCTCAATTTTATATTTAAAAAATAAAACCTAATTTTACTCATAATATTTTCTTAGTCAATAATCTCAAATAAACTTCCATATCTACATTGTCAAATATTATGATTTCTAGTATGTAACAATTTGTATTTATGGATTTCATATGCTTGAATTATATATATATATATATATATATATATATATATATATATATATATATATATATATATATAACTATTTTTATTTTTAAATATTTCTTTAGGTTGGAATTTCAAAAGACTAAATGAAATAAATATAAATTTTAATAAAATTTTCAAAATAATAATATTATATATAGATTAGAAATGGGGTGGAGGTATCTATTTTTTCATTTCCCAAATCTCTTTAAGGTGCAATATGTATTAATGAGTGGAATTTTTCATGATGCAATAGAAAAATGTATACCTTTAGACCTTGATTTCCAATGCTTAGGGATTTTGAATTTCTAGCCACCATTGGCTTGAATAGGTTGAATTCTTGCATCATCCATATTTTCAGGTTTAATTTATTTTTATTTTTTAGCAAAATTGACGTGTTAATATATGCATTGCAAAACCATGGATAGGATTTGCTAAGATATCTTAAATATTTTATTTCAAAAATAAATTCATTAAAGTTGAAAAATCATTTAATAACTAAATTATTAATTCTATATTTAATATCTTATTAAAATTTCCTTATCACCTATTCTCCTAACATCGAAGTAAGAAAATTAGTGAGCATTTCTTTACCTTTTCCATAACATGAGAAAAGAGAAATTTGAAAATGAAGAATAAAAATCTTTATCATTTTCAAAAATCTTTTGAATTTTTAGAATAGACTAGACTAGAATTTGATCTAAATGAAAACAAACATCATTCAAGAAAATTTAGAGAAGTTGTGTTCATTTTTACATTATATTGGAGGTTTTTATCTATTTCTTTAATGAAATATAATTTTTTAATATATCACTTTAATAATATGTCAAAAATTTTAATTGAGAAAAAAAGAGTAAATTTCCCTGTTTTAAAAACTAAAAATAATTTTATTTAAAATATATTTAAAAGTATACTATAAATTTTAGATTTAAAATTCTACGTTAAATATTTTCCACATTATTTCTTACCTAACATGTCATTAAATGAATTTAGTAAATATTTCTTTAATTAATGTATTATATCCTTTTAAACTTTTTCAGTCTTAATTTTCATTATAACATTTAGAACTAGAATATAAATTTTAGATTTGAAAATTTGCACTGAATTTTTATTTCATAATATCTTAGTAAACAAATCTAGTTAATATTTCTTTAATCAATATATTATGATCTCTTTAAGGTGGGGTATGCATTAATGAGTGTAGTTTTTCATGATGCAATAGAAAAACATATACCTTTACATCCTCATTTCCAATGCTTAGGGATTTTGAATTTCTAGCCACCAATGATCCAATGATTTCCAATGCAAGATTTAAAAAAAAAAAAATTGCCCAAATTCCGGCCAATTTTGACCCTCCAGGCAATTCTTTTCGTTTCCATAGACAACTCCTTTGGTAATTTCTTAGTCTAACTAGAATTATTTTTTACCCTGAAAATCATGTAAATTCCCGTAAGATTTTAAGAAAGTCCGGTAGTGATTTTTGTAAATCTAGGTTATAGCTATCGAACTTCGGCCAATTTTGATGGCTTTGGCTCTGTAGACAACTCATTGGCTAATACGTCTTCAATATTTTATTTGAAAAATAGATTCTTTGAAGTTGACAAATCATTCAATAACTAAATTATTAATTTTATATTTAATATCTTATTATAATTTCCTTATCACTTATTCTCATAAAATAGAAGTAAGCAAACTAGTGAAATTCCTTTACCTTTTCCATAACATGAGAAAAGAGCAATTTGGAATGAAGAATAAAGATCTTTATCATTCTCAAAAGGCTTTTGAAGTTTCACAATAAACTAGAATTTAACCTAAATGAAAACAAAACGTCGTTTAACATTTTCAATCTTAATCTCCATTATACAATTTAGAACTAAATTATAAATTTTAGATTTGAAAACTTGCACTAAATTTTTTATTTCATAATATCCTATTAAACAAATCTAGTCAACATTTCTTTAATCAATATATTATGATCTCTTTAACTATAATTTATCTTATAACAAGGAAACTTATTAACTTAAAAATGAAATTTTATAATAAAATGTCATTTTTAATGATATTTTAAAAATATATTTGATAAAAAAATTTCACACTTTTCATAACTAAAATCAAATATAGTAAACAAATATCATTTTAAACTTTTCATAACTGAAATAAAATATTATAAATTTAATCTAATAATCAAAAAAAAAATATTGAAACTATAAATTACACTATGCATAAAATGTATTAATATTTCTAAGTAGTCAAACTAACCCTTTCTCACATTAAGTGTGTATATCAACAATTTAACTTTGAAATGTATATACATTGGAATTCTAATAACTAGAAAAGTTGGTAAACCTTCCAACACTAAAAACCAAAACCATTATATATTGATGTAAAATGGAAATAAAATATAATAAATTTAATTTAAAAATAAAAATAAAATATATTGTAACTATAAATTACACTATGCATAAAATGTATTAATATTTCCAAGTAGTCAAACTAACTCTTTTTTCATGGTAAATGTGTATATAAGCAATCTAACTTTGAAATGTGTATACATTGGAATTCTAATAACTGGAAAAGATGGTAAACCATCCAGCCCTAAAAACCATTATATATTGATGTAAAACCGAAATAAAATATAGTAAATTTAATTGAATAATCAAAATAAAATATATTGAATATAAATTACACTATGCGTAAAATGTATTAATATTTCCAAGTAGTCAAACTAACTCTTTTTGCACATTAAATGTGTATATCAACAATTTAACTTTGAAATGTGTATACATTGGAATTTAATAATCGAAAAAGTTAGTAAACCTTCCAAACCTAAAAACCATTATATATTGATGTAAAACCGAAATAAAATATAATAAATTTAATTTAATAATATAAATAAAATATATTAAAACTATAAATCGCACTATCCATAAAATGTACTAATATTTCCAAGTAGTAAAACTAACTCTTTTGCACATTAAATGTGTATATCAACAATTTAACTTCGAAATGTGTAAAGTAAGATTGGAGAGATTGGAATTATAATAACTGAAAAGTCCAACCCATGTGCCTAAAAACCATTATATATTGATGTAAAATCGAAATAAAATATAATAAATTTTATTTAATAATGAAAATAAAATATATTGAAACTATAAATTACACTATGCGTAAAATGTATTAATATTTCCAAGTAGTCAAACTAACTCTTTTTGCACATTAAATGTGTATATCAACAATTTAACTTTGAAATGTGTATAGATTGGAATTCTAATAACTCGAAAAGTTGGTAAACCTTCCAGGCCTAAAAACCATTATATATGGATGTAAAACGGAAATAGAATATAATAAATTTAATCTAATAATCAAAATAAAATATATTCAAACTATAAATTATATTATGCATAAAATGTATTAATATTTCAAAATAGTCAAACTAACTCTTTTAGCACATTAAATGTGTATATCAACAATTTAACTTTAAAATGTGTATACATAGGAATTCTAATAACTGGAAAAGTTGGTAGACCTTCCAACCATAAAAACCATTATATATAGATGTAAAATCGAAATAAAATATAATAAATTTAATTTAATAATGAAAATGAAATATATTCAAACTATAAATTACACTATGCATAAAATGTATTAATATTTCCAAGTATTCAAACTAACTCTTTTTACACATCAAATGTGTATATCAACAATTTAACTTTGAAATGTGTATACATTGGAATTCTAATAACTAGAAAAGTTGGTAAATCTTCCAGCACTAAAAACCATTATATATTGATTGAAAACCGAAATAAAATATAATAAATTTAGTTTAATAATCAAAATAAAATATATTGAAACTATAAACTATGCATAAAATGTATTAATATTTCAAAGTAGTCAAACTAACTCTTTTTGCACATTAACTCTGTATATCGACAATTTAACTTTGAAATGTGTATACATTGGACTTCTAATAACTGGAAAAGTTGGTAAACCTTCCAGCCCTAAAAACCATTATATACTGATGTAAAACCGAAATAAAATATAGTAAATTTAATTTAATAATCAAAATAAAATATATTGAAACTATAAATTACACTATGCGTAAAATGTATTAATATTTCCAAGTAGTCAAACTGACTCTTTTTGCACATTAAATGTGTAGATCAACAATTTAACTTTCAAATGTGTATACATTGGAATTCTAATAACTGAAAAAGTTTGTAAACCTTCCAACCCTAAAAACCATTATATATTGATGTAAAACTGAAATAAAATATAATAAATTTAATTTAATAATCAAAATAAAATATATTGAAACTATAAATTACACTATGCATAAAATGTATTAATATTTCCAAGTAGTCAAACTAACTCTTTGTGCACATTAAATGTGTATATCAACAATTTAACTTTGAAATGTGTATACATTGGAATTCTAATAACTGGAAAGGTTGGTAAACTTTCCAGGCCTAAAAACCATTATATATTGATGTAAAATCCAAATAAAATATAATAAATTTTATTTAATAATGAAAATAAAATATATTGAAACTATAAATTACACTATGCATAAAATGTATTAATATTTCCAAGTAATCAAACTAACTCTTTTTGCACATTAAATGTGTATATCAACAATTTAACTTTGAAATGTGTCTAGATTGGAATTCTAGTAACTAGAAAAGTTGGTAAACCTTCCTCCCTTAAAAACCATTATATATTGATGTAAAACCGAAATAGAATATAATAAATTTAATCTAGTAATCAAAATAAAATATATTGAAACTATAAATTACACTATGCATAAAATGTACTACTATTTCCAAGTAGTCAAACTAACTCTTTTTGCACATTAAATGTGTATATCAACAATTTAACTTTCGAAATGTGTATACATTGGAATTATAATAACTGAAAAGTTGGTAAACCTTACAGAGCCTAAAAACCATTATATATTGATGTAAAATCGAAATAAAATATAATAAATTTTATTTAATAATGAAAATAAAATATATTGAAACTATAAATTACACTATGACAAATGTATTAATATTTCCAGTAGTCAAACTAACTTTTTTGCACATTAAATGTGTATATCAACAATTTAATTTTCAAATGTGTAGATTGGAATTCTAATAACCGGAAAAGTTGGTAAACTTTCCCGGCCTAAAAACCATTATATATCGATGTAAAACCAAAATAGAATATAATAAATTTAATCTAATAATCAAAAATAAAATATATTGAAACTATAAATTATATTATGCATAAAATGTATTAATATTTCCTTTCAAAATAGTCAAACTAACTCTTTTAGCACATTAAATGTGTATATCAACAATTTAATTCAAATGTGTATACATTGGAATTCTAATTAACCGGAAAAGTTGGTAGACCTTCCAAGCATAAAAACCACATATACGTATGTAAAATCGAAATAAAATATAATAAATTTAATTTAATAATGAAAATAAAATATATTCAAACTATAAATTGTACCATGCATAAAATATATTAATATTTTCAAGTAGTCAAACTAACTCTTTTTACACTTCAAATGTGTATATCAACAATTTAACTTTGAAATGTGTATACATTGGAATTCTAATAACTAGAAAAGTTGGTAAATCTTCGAGCTCTAAAAACCATTATAAATTTATTTAAAACCGAAATAAAATATAATAAAATTAGTTTAATAATCAAAATAAAATATATTGAAACTATAAATTACACTATGCATAAAATGTATTAATATTTCAAAGTAGTCAAACTAACTCTTTTTGCACATTAACTCTGTATATCGACAATTTAACTTTGAAATGTGTATACATTGGACTTCTAATAACTGGAAAAGTTGGTAAACCTTCCAGCCCTAAAAACCATTATATACTGATGTAAAACAGAAATAAATATAGTAAATTTAATTTAATAATCAAAATAAAATATATTGAAACTATAAATTACACTATGCGTAAAATGTATTAATATTTCCAAGTAGTCAAACTGACTCTTTTTGCACATTAAATGTGTAGATCAACAATTTAACTTTGAAATGTGTATACATTGGAATTCTAATAACTGAAAAAGTTCGTAAACCTTCCAACCCTAAAAACCATTATATATTGATGTAAAACTAAAATAAATATAATAAATTTAATTTAATAATCAAAATAAAATATATTGAAACTATAAATTACACTATGCATAAAATGTATTAATATTTCCAAGTAGTCAAACTAACTTTTTTTGCACATTAAATGTGTATATCAACAATATAACTTTGAAATGTGTATACATTGGAATTCTAATAACTGGAAAAGTTGGTAGACCTTCCAGGACTAAAAACCATTATATATTGATGTAAAATCTAAATAAAATATAATAAATTTTATTTAATAATGAAAATAAAATATATTGAAACTATAAATTACACTATGCATAAAATGTATTAATATTTCCAGGTAGTCAAACTAACTCTTTTTGCACATTAAATGTGTATATCAACAATTTAACTTTGAAATGTGTATAGATTGGATTTCTAGTAACTGGAAAAGTTGGTAAACCTTCCTCCCTTAAAAACCATTATATATTGATGTAAAACCGAAATAGAATATAATAAATTTAATCTAATAATCAAAATAAAATATATTGAAACTCTAAATTACACTATGCATAAAATGTATTAATATTTCAAAATAGTCAAACTAACTCTTTTAGCACATTAAATGTGTATATCAACAATTTAACTTTAAAATGTGTATACATTTTAAATTCTAACAACCGGAAAGTTTGTCAACACCTTCCAAATTTTTCCAAAACCATTATATATCGATGTAAAATCGAAATAAAATATAATAAATTTAATTTAATAATGAAAATAAAATATATTCAAACTATAAATTACACTATGCATAAAATGTATTAATATTTTCAAGTAGTCAAACTAACTCTTTTTACACATCAAATGTATATACAATTTAACTTTGAAATGTGTATAGATTGGAATTCTAATAACTAGAAAAGTTGGTAAATCATCCAGCGCTAAAAACCATTATATATTGATTTACAACCCAAATAAAATATAATAAATTTAGTTTAATAATCAAAATAAAATATATTGAAACTATAAATTACACTATGCATAAAATATATTAATATTTCAAAGTAGTCAAACTAACTCATTTTGCACATTAACTCTCTATATCAACAATTTAACTTTGAAATGTGTATACATTGGACTTCTAATCACTGGAAAAGTTAGTAAACCTTCCAACCTAAAAACCATTATATATTGATGTAAAATCGTAATAAAATATAATAAATTTAATTTAACAATCAAAATAAAATATATTGAAACTATAAATTACACTACGCATAAAATCTATTAATATTTCCAAGTAGTCAAACTAACTCTTTTTGCACATTAAATGCGTATATCAAGAATTTAACTTTAAAATGTGTATACATTGAAATTCTAATAACTAGAAAAGTTGGTAAATCTTTCAGCCCTAAACACCATTATATATTTATCTTAAACTAAAATAAA
Source organism: Pinus albicaulis (assembly GCA_034641835.2). NCBI lineage: Eukaryota > Viridiplantae > Streptophyta > Pinopsida > Pinales > Pinaceae > Pinus > Pinus albicaulis. The sequence continues at coordinate 1,769,631,784 of CM076575.1, read as the reverse complement.
ATATAATAAATTTAATTTAATAATCAAAATAAAATATATTGAAATTATAAATTACACTATGTATTAAAATTTTCAAGTAATCAAACTAACTCTTCTTGCACATTAAATATGTATATCAACAATTTAACTTTAAAATATGTATACATTGGAATTCTAATAACTGGAAAAGTTGGTACACCTTTCAACCCTAAGAACCATTATATATTGATGTTTGTTTTCACATGCATTGTAACCTCCACTTCATCGGCCTCATTTTATTGCAGGAGCGGTTGATCGAAGGAAAAAAGAACCGAACTATTACAAATCTTGTTTTAAGAACACAGAAGTTATGGATATAAACATTACAGGTGTTGATTTAAATTCGCTGCTAGATTTTATGTTTCCTGTTTTTCAAATAGAAATTGGTGTATTTCATGATTTACTTATTTTCCTTGCCTTGTTTTTTTTAATGAATGATTGCAGAGAACAGCACCACTAAAAGTGTGAGTAAAAGATGGAAACCAACAGCGAGGCAAAAGGAAATACTGGAACACATATACAGAAATGGCACCCAGTCGCCCACCGTGGAGGATATAGAGAGAATCACTTCCCTTCTAAAGAACTATGGGAAAGTTGAAGGCAAAAACGTGCTCTACTGGTTTCAAAACTCCAACGCCAGAGAGCGAGAGCAACGCAAACGGGCATTAGAATCGCCTCTCTTATTCGGTGCAGAGGAAGGTATATATGTGATAAATTAATAAATAGGCATTAGAATTCTATTATTGTTTTTTCTTTTGTTTTCATCTAATACTTCTGCAACTTTCAGCTAATCTGAGGGGCACAACACTCTCCATCCCAAAACTGACAAGGATCACGCCTTCCTCTTCCTCCTCTTCAGATGTAAGTACAATTAAAATATTATTCATGTAATTTTCCGTTAACATTACATGCAGAGAATACCATAATCATACAACATTATCTGTACAATTTATAGATCGGAATCGGAGACCAAGTGGAGAGGCAACGCAGCGCAATGTTTAAGGAGGAACCCGATGTAAGTGTAATTACAATATTTTTAATGTAATTTTCGGTTGACATTACCTGCAAAGAAAATCATAAACATACTAACATTTTCTGTACAATCATATTAATATTTTCTGTACAATATAGGTTGGAATCGGAAATCAAGTGACCCTGCCACGCAGGGTAAAATCCAACGTGGACCCGGCCTATAGCTCACTATCGGAAGATACGTTGGAGCTGTTTCCACTGAAACCCGACGGTGGTGGACTGGGTCTTCATCGGTCACGAAACGGTCGTTTTGCTGATAGCTGATGGGCAATCCACATTGGAAGGAATAGCTGATGCGCAACAATCTAGGCTGCGCCCAGCTCTCATAAATGGGTGAAATATTTACAGTCAATAGTCTACTTATTACGGGAGTTGAGAGTTGGATTTAGGGGTTTTTTAGAATTTATTTTTGTCTTGAGGAGAAGTTTGAATTGTGAACTTTATATAATTTATTTAGAAACTCTTACGGTTATCTAATCATTTATATTTGTCTCAATCATATTTATTATTTATTTTAGTATGTAGATATCATAAAAGTTGTTTTAATTTTTTTCATATGTGGAAATTTATGATGCCAAAAAAGATAGAAGAGAAATATCAATGCTTTTTTATGTATTAATATTTTGAATTTTCTAACTTTTAGTTATATATTTTAATAAAATAAAATAAATATGAATTCATGGTATTTTGATAGTTAATAGAAAATATATTATGATTGTCATTGTATTTATTCATGATAAGTGGTTGATTTATACTGATTATTTATTTAATATTTGGAATTAGCAACTATTTTTATTTTATTTTTTTATGTATAATTTATGTAGTTATGTGCATAATTTTATTTATTTTATTTATTTAAACTAATATACTATTCTCTAGAAATAATGATAAACATCCATCTATATCAACTAGTATATTAGGATTCCATAGGATGGTAGAAAGCATTAACAGGATAGGAAAAATGGTGATAAAGTGGATAAAATTTTCCATACTAGTTGTATTATGTCACTTTAAAGATGGAGATTGACAAAATAGAAACTCAATTTCTCTTATTCATTGGATTTTTTTTTCCTTTTCTTTTCATTATCGTGATTTTATGCTTATAAGTTTGATTTTCAATCTGGAAATTTTAAGCTTTAAAGAAATAGAATTTCATCATAACTAGAAAATAAGTTTATAGAGTTTGATTATCAGTTTGATTTCAATTTGGAAATTCCAGTTTAAAATAATAAAATTTGATAATCATTTTAAAAGAATAAGATTTGAGAATCTGTTTAAATTTTTTGTTAAACAAATTTGATGATATCACTTTCTTCAAACTTTTGTGTACATCCATTAACACCATTGATCAATCCCAAAGAGGAAAACCCTCTATTTCAAACCATGATTCTTCTATTGCAACGGCATCCTCTCATATGTTGTTATGATGTGGGTGGTTGCCATGATTTTATATTACCGAATGACAACTCGGTTTACATGCACCCTTCTTAAGAGCATATTGAATATTAATTTTGATTATACAACTTTATTGGTAGTTAAAAAAAAATTATTATATTAGTTTACAACTTTATTGGTAGTTACAAAAAAATTATTATATTAGTTTAGAAATTAAATTGGTGTGTGAGGTATTTTTATTATGGTAACCATGCCCCATTTGTGATTTCGTGTGGCATGGGTGTTAGAAAATAGAAATAGGTTAGGCCATCAGATTGATTCCACATGTTCTAGTCCGTTATGAAATCCCCCTGCACAGCCTTGTTGCTAAAAATCCACAACGGGGTAATTGAATGCGAGATTCAAGTCCAGGGGTTCTTAGGTTCTCTCGTAATTGCTTGGTTGGACGAAACCTGCCAGAGTACTGACTCATTGCTTGGTGGGTAGCAACGATTTACCTTGAACAGTTCATAATTTTTATTTACAGTTTATGGTTTCTTTCCAGTAGGGTTCCGATGGGGTTGATTCACTACCCCTACTCTGGTACAATGCAGGTTCTTTTCCTGGTGAGTCATTCCTGTACTTCCATTTCCATTTGTTGGGTTACTAATGGTGTCTCCGTTTATAGGGTTTCCTGCGGGAGCTCTCAGGTTTAGGTAAGTAGCTTCAATGACTTCTGATGAAAATTATTTTAGTATCTTCTCTTAAAGTGGTCGGGCTATGCTACAACACTGATATGTTTGGTTATACCTACAGGTAAACCCGTCTGGTTTACGACGTTATCTTTTTCTCATGGCTCCCTTCCTGGTTTTCATTCATAACAACTCCATTTCTCTTGTTGTGGATTCAGGGTCTCTCTAATTATGATTTTAAGCAAGAGTCACAGATTCCCTAATGGGGGCAAAAGATTCTGAGAATTTATGTCAAGGCTAGGCCTTGACAGTGACTCCATATTCATTGTATAAATGTATTTATTAAAGATATAATGGAAATTAGGATCAAACCCTTGTTCCTTTATATCGAATTGTCTGATTTCCTTTGGGAAACATTATTTCTAGCTGTGGCCTTGGCTATATCTTATTTTGGCGTCGGCCGTGTCTTATTTTGGCATGAATTTGCACTTGTAGTATTACATTTTTGTTCAATTTTTCGAGAAGCATATTTAAAAAATGTGAACGTGTCTCCTTGAATAGCCACTGAAGATAATTTCTGCTAGGCAGATTTCTGCTGATTTTTTTGTTAAGAATTATTCAAATAACTTTCGTTGGCCGTTTCTGGAGTAGAAAAGAAAACCGGTATAAGATGTTAGAAATAGTTTCATCTATTTCATTAAATGAATTTGATGGTGTGATTTCTGGAGTAACAAAAAAAAAATCCAGCAACACTGAAGTAATTTAATTTTTGACTATCTTACTATTTTTCATATCTAGAAGAAATTAGTAACAAATAATCAGTAAATAAAAAATGATGAATACTATATTTGGTATGGTCCCCAAATACAAAATTAGATGCTCAACATCCCGCGTAATTAATATGCAAATCACACAACTATATTTTAAAAATTATAAGGTGAAATGTATTGTCATATATAGAAGGTGAAATTTATGTTTTTAATAAAGTCATAAGTTTATGTCTGTGCTAGTGTTTTCGAGGTTTTCAACCTGCACGTAAATTAGAGTTTTTATGGTGTGAAGCATCTGTAATTTTCATTTAGTGTGCATAGAAAGTGATAGAGTTTCAATATATTTTTGTAAACTATATTGTCTCTCACGGAAATATAATAAAAAATATATATCGTTGGCCGTTGAGCTGTTGGAATTTCTGATAATTCCAAAACAGTAACTGAGAGAATAATACTCTCCTTCTAACACAGAGAATAACTGGACAGAGATTGAGAATAAGAATTTTCTATGTCATTAACAAAAAAAAGCTATTACAACTTTCTTCTTCCACTAAAGTGGGATTAAAATAATGCTTGACTACTTCAGATGAAGTGCTCACACAACTTCTCTCTGTGTCTCTCAAAACACAAAAAACAGTGATCTGTTATGCTTCGCTGTGTTTTTCTCTGCCTGCGGGCTTACACAGTGATACAACACAACAATACAATAATACAAAAATGCAATGCTATGAGCCTATGGGCTTTTCATTCTTTTTATATGGTGCGGCGTAACATAAAAAATAAAAAAAATTATAATGAAAATATATTTTCGGAACATAAAATTTAACCTAAAATTTCTTTGGCGTGATATACGAGTAGAGCCCACATTGCAATTGGCTATCGGCGATCGACGGAACGGATGAAAAAAAAAATTGCGATGTTGCGATTGCAATTTGCGATTTGCGATTAGTGATGTGCAATGGCACGATGAGTGATTGTGGTGGGACCACATCGCATCAGCGCATAACATCGCAATGAAAAAATAAGCAAAAGACATATTTTGTATGTTGCAATTGTGATTGTCGCATCGCAAATATTACAATGACTCTACAGTCTGGGCGGATGGCGATATGAGATTTGCGATGTGCGATTGCGATAATAGCATCACAAAATTTCAATGGAACATAACATATGGTGGATGGCTTTTGGTGAATGCGATTGCGATATGCAATTGTTGCAGGACCACATTGCATCCTAAACTTTCAATCGGAGATAACACATTTCAGATGGCGGGACTTACATCGTTCCTTTTCGAAGTGCGATTGCGATTGTGGTGGGACCACATCGCATCGCATAGAAAATTCTTCATATCAGCAAGACACTTAAACACTGTGCTGCTGCGATTTGTGATTGCGACATAGAAATGTTTGGTTGATACCATAGACGACGTCGCCCAATTAGGACTTAAAAGGAATTGGCGCATTTAAACAAAACTCTTCCTGATTGGTTGGTGAGGGCTTAAAAGCCCAAAAATACTATCTTTAATAAAAATCTACTATTATGTGGTTTAACCACGAAAGACTTCATTTCCTCTGCAAATTCGGCTACGCCCATACAAACATAAATTTATCTCTGCAATGGTTCCTGCTTCCCATCAACATTTAATTCCATCCTTACGGTTTTTCTTGATTCCTTTTGAATGCACAAATGTGTACACTCAACCTTCTGCTGCTACCCCTGTTGTACTATGTTTCTACCTGCACAGTGTACGTAGGTGACTTTAATATTTCAACACTCCCCCTTAAAGTCAGCTACTGGGTTATCAGTCATACCCAAGAATTTTCTTAAATATTCAAAACTCTTTTGCCCCAATGGCTTTGTCAATATGTCGACAAACTATTTCTCTATTGTACAATGCTGTAAAAAAATTTCTCCATTGTTCACCAATTCTCTGATATAGTGAAACTTGGCATCTATGTGCTTTGTTCTCTTGTGAAACACAGAATTCTTTGATAATGTAATAGCTGAGCTAGTTTCACAATAAATCACTGTGCCCTTTACCTATTCTTGACACAAATTCCTTAACATCCTTCTCATCCAAACTACTTGACACATTGTTGTTGTAGCTACCACATACTCTGCCTCTATTGTAGATAATGCTACAATAGGCTGTTTCTTAGAAACCCATGAAATGGCTCCTGAACCCATATGAAAAACATAACCAGATGTGCTTTTCTGATCATCTACAATTCTAGCCCAATCACTGTCAGTATATCAAATTAACTCATAATTTTCTGAAGTAGTATATAAAATCCCATATCTTTTAGTTCCTTTCACATACCTCAGAATTCTCTTCGCTGCTTGCCAATGTGCTTCTTTTGGCCTTTCCATAAATAAGGAAATCAAACTAACAGCATGCATAATATCTGGCCTAGTTGCAATCAAATACATGAGGCTACCAGCTACGCTTTTATACAAACTTGGATAAAAATCCTTGCTGTTGTCATATTTACTCAACTTCAATCCCATTACTGTGGGAGTACTTGCTGCGTTGCACTCCTGCATATTAAATCTCTTCAAAACTTCATTAACATACTTTTCTTGAGAGATAAAAATACGTTTTTCATTTTTTTCTACTTCTATTCCTAAGAAGTATCTCAACAATCCCATATCAGTCATTTCAAATTCATCTTTCATGACTATTTTAAAATTTTCAATGACGTAATCATCATTACCTATGAATATCACATCATCAACATATAACACAACAATGAGCATCTTACCATCTTTTTCTTTGATGTATAATGTGGGTTCTCCTTCACATTTTTCAAACCCATTTTCCAGTAGATAGGAATCTATCCTATTATACCATGCTCTTGGTTCTTGCTTCAGCCCATAAAGAGCTTTCTTCAATCTGTAAATTTTGTGTTCTTGGCCCTCTTTCTCATAGCCTAGAGGTTGTTCCACATAAACCTCTTCCATTAAAAATCCATTTAGGAATGTTGATTTTACATCCATTTGGTAAACCTTCCATTTGTTTTGTGCTGCTATGGAGAACACTACTCCCACTGTTTCCATTCTTGCAACTAGTGCAAAGGTTTCTTGATAGTCTCTTCCATGCCGTTGTTTATATCCTTTGACAACAATTCTGGACTTCTGTCTTTCTATCTTACCTTCAGCATTACTTTTGGTCTTGTAGACCCATTTTACTCTAGTGACATCTTTACCTTCTGGGAGATCAGCCAATTCCCATGTTTTATTCTTCTCTATGGCATTAATTTCATCATCCATAGATTCTATCCATTTTCCATCTTTTATGGCATATTCAAAATGAATAGGATCATCAACATGAGAATACAAAGCAAATAAGGATTTCATACCTTCATTTTTCGCTTCCTGCTCATAAATCTCATTTAGATTTCTGAATCTGGTTCCTCTTTCATTTGGTGTACTTGTGCTTGAAGTAGCACTTGAATATGCTCCAGTGGTGTTCTTGGAAAAGCACTCTCATTTTTTCTCAAGGGTGTTCTTACTCCATCTTGAGGTGTCCCTTGCTCTACTTGTGTTGATGGAGGTTGTGCTACCGATGAGGTGTTATTCTCAGCCACATCTTCCTCATCTTCATCATGAGACAAACAACTTTTGACATTGACTGTTTCCTGAATGCTTTCATCCCATGCTTCTTCTTTAATGAATTGCACATCTCTGCTTATAATAAACTTCTTAGCGGATGGGTTATACAATCTATATCCTTTGGATTCTTCACAATATCCAAGGAATATGCACTTCTCCCCCTTACTATCCAACTTCTTCCTCAACTGATATGGAATGTCTACATAAGCCACATGTCCAAAAATTCTCATGTGGGTGACTCCTTGTTTTCTGCCACTCCACGCTTCTTCTGGAACTCTGTTCATTACAGCTTTTGTTGGGCATCTATTTAAAATATACACAGCACAATTTTCTACTTCTACCCAATACTCATTTGGCAAGTGTTTTTCCTTTTGCATACTTCTCACCATTTCCATTATGGTTCGATTCTTCCTTTCAACAACTCCATTTTGCTATGGTGTGTACCTTGTAGTAAACTGTTTGTGTATGCCATTTTCTCTGCAAAAAAGCATAAATTATTTTGAGATGTACTCACCTCCTATATCAGTTCTTTGCACTTTGATATGCTGCCCACTCTATTTCTCTACTAGAGCTTTAAAATGGAAATTTCTTTCAAAGACTTCACTTCTAAATTTCAAAAAATAAACCCACACTTTCCTTCTAAAATCATCAATGAAGGTCAGCATGTAGTTGCTGCCTAAAACTGATGTTGTTTTCATCGACCCACATAAATCTGCATGGATGATTTCTAAGGGTGATTTTGCCCTTATGCTCTTTCCTAATGGAAATTTTTCTCTATGTTATTTTTCCAAGATGCAGCCTTCACATAGGCTGTCTAGTTTCTCAATCAATGGTAGTCCTCTTACCATTCCTTTTCTGTGCAACAAATTTAATCCTCTAAAATTGAGATGTCCAAATATTAAGTGCCATAACCAGTTCTCATCTTTCACTTCCATCTTAAAGACCTCTTAAGTTACAGCTGCTACATTCTTTCCTTTTCCCTTTAGGACAGTGTTGAGCTTCAGAGGAAACATTATATTGCTGGTCATTTGTATTTCAGCAATAATATTCTTGCTTGGAGGTATATCCATTATTGTGCACATATCATTCTTAAAGAATACATTGTAACCTTTGTTTATGAGCTGCCCAATGCTCAAAATATTACACTTCAAACCAGGAACATAGTACACATCTGGCACAAATTTCTGCTCACCAGTTGTTACACGGATACTAACTTTTCCTTTTCTCTTAACAAAAATCTTACTATCAGTTCCTATGGTTACTTCTGATTTAACTTCTTCATCAAGTTTGGCAAACATTGCTATGTTTCCAGTCAGTTGATTACTACATCCTGAATCTAAGAACCATACATCATCTTGCCTATATTGTGCTACATTACATGTTAACAACACATTTCTTGGGTTATTTTCTTCTCTTGCTACATTATCATTCTGCCTATTATTCATGTCAGTTTTCTTTTTCCTACATTCGTTTGCATACTGCCCATATTTTTTACAATAATGACATTGGACATTGGATTTTTCATACCTTTGTCCTTGAGCATGTTGGTGTCCACCTTGCTGGCTTTTGCCTTGGTTGTGGCTTTGATTCTGATTGTTCCTCCTTCCATGTGAATGTGAAGGGTTGTTCCTTCCTCTGTTTTGGCTTATGCCTCTTCCTCTTCGAAAAGACATCTGGGTCTTGAAGGCATGCTCTAGAGATGGGTTTACTAATCTTTCCAATCTCTATTCATGAGTCATCAGCGATGCATGAAATTCATCTACTCTGAACTTTGAGAGATCCTTAGTCTCTTCTATGTGGTAACAATAACATCAACATTGAGGGTAGACTCCTCAATAGTTTCTCTACAATCCTTCTCTCTTCAAGTGTTTCTCCATGGGACCTTATCTGTGTGACCATCCAAATCACATGTGTGAAGAATGAGTCTATGTTATCAGACTCTTTCATACAAAGAGTTTCAAAATCTCTCCTCAGCAATTGTAGTTTTGTTGTCTTCACTTTCTCCATACCTTGATAGGGTATTTTAAGATTATCGCGTGCATCCTTAGATCTCTTAGCTATTGCTATCCTTGGAAACACACTCTCATGTACTGCTTCATAGAGATAGAAGAGGGCATTGGAGTCTATCTTTCTATTTCTCTTCAATAAATCCTTCTCCACTTGTGTTAAGGCATTAAAGGCCTGCTCATCAACTAGTTCATCAAAGCCATCTTCTGCAAATTCCCATAAGTCTTGTGAGGCAAGTAGGGCTCTCATGGTAATGGCCAAATAATCAAAGTTATTCCCATTAAGTTGTGGAAGCTAAGTATTTGCAATACTCATACTAGTGCTTGGTCCAACCATTGCTCATAAACTAGAATCTGAAATAAACTTGACTATGTTTTTCAAACAAACTGTCTTTCCTTCTTTAAAAGACAAACTTTGTCTCTAAGGACTGCTCTTTTAAACAAAACAACAACTTTGTTTTCTCTTTAGAAATACTTGTATTTTAACTTCTGCTGAGCCTTCACGCTGTTGGACAACTACTGCAACAAATCTTCCTTCTTCCTTTAGCTTCTTTGACACCTTCAAAGAGCCTGGATAAGCTCTGATACCATGTTGGAATTTCTGATCATTTCAGAACAGTAACTAAGAGAATAATACTCTCCTTCTAACACAGAAAATAACTGGACAAAGATTGCAAAATAAAACTTTTCTATTTCATTAACAAGAAAAAGCTATTACAACTTTCTTCTTCCACTAAAGTGGGATTACAAAAATTCTTGACTACTATAGATGCAATGCTCACACAAATTCTCTCTCTGTCTCTTAAAACGTACAAAATAGTGCTCTGTTATGCTTCACTGTGTTTTTCTCTACCTGCGGGCTTATACATCGGTACAACAAAACAATACAATAATACAATGATGCAATGCTATGATCCTAAGGGCTTTTCATTCTTTTTATATGGTGCAACGTAACATAAAACATAAAAAAAATTATAATGAAAATACATTTTCGGAGCATAAACTTTAACCTAAAATTTCTTTGGCATGATATACAAGTGGAACCCACATCCAGCGAAAATTTTAAGGATGGACGTTTATCTTAAAGTTTAAAAAATTGGCGAATCTTGCTAGTCCCAAATATGTAAATTGTAAAATTTTTGATGTTATTTTTTTTTAATATTTAGTTCTCTAATCATTTTATATTAGTATATATAATTTTTTGGCGATTTTTAGGGTAAAATATTTTTATACTATAAAATTTGGGCGAATCAATTTAAAAAAAATGGAAATTGGAGAATCTTTTTTTTTGGAAAAATCATGGAAAATTAGCCCACCTGCGAATATTAGCCGCTAAAATTTTCCATGCCCACATCGCAATCGATGATTGGCGATCGGTGGAACGGTTAAACAAACAAACTTGCGATGTTGCGATTGTGATTTGCGATTAGCGATGCACAATGGTGTGATAAGCGATTGTGGTAGGACCACATCGCATCGGCACATCGCATCGCAATGAAAACATAAGCAGAAAATATATTTTGGATGTTATTACAATCGCATCAATCGCATCACAAATATTACAATGACCCTGCGTTCTGGGTGGATGGCGATATGAGATTTGCGATGTGCGATTGCAATAATTTCATCGCAAAATTTCAATGGAACATAACATATGGCAGATGGCTTTTGGTGAATGCGATTGCGATATGTGATTGTGGCAGGACCACATCGCATCGCAAACTTTCAATCAGCGATAACACGTTTTGGATGGCGGAACATACATCGTTCCTTTGCGATGTGCGATTGTGATTGTGGTGGGACCACATCGCATTGCATCGGAACTTCTTCATATCAACAAGACACTTAAACACTCTGCTGCTGTGATTTGCGATTGCGACATAGAAATGTCTGGTGGGGACCACAGATGACGTGGCCCAATAAAAACTTAAAAGAACTTGGCGTCTTTAAAAAAAACTCTTCCTGATTGGTTGGTGAGGGTTTAAAAGCCCGAAAAAATTGTCTTTAATAAAACTCTATTGTTTTGTGGTTTAACCACGAAAGTCTTCATTTCCTCTCCAAATTCGGCTACGCCCATACAAACATAAATTTATCTCTGCAATGGTTGCTACTACCCATCAACATTTAATTCCATCCTTATGGTTTTTCTCCATTCCTCTTGAATGCACAAAAGTGTACACTCAACCTTCTACTGTTGCCCCTGTTGTACTTTATTTCTTCTTGCACAGGGTACGGAGGTGACTTTAATATTTCACCATGAGCTGTGAGAATTTATTTTATTGGGTTCGTGCATTGAGCATTACTTTGTTCTTGGTCAATTTTTCTTGCATCCCTTTACTTTCAGATTAAATATGTTAATTATATCTCTCATACTTTGACTGCAAAAAGCCCATTGATTTTTCCGATTTTGTGGGGATAAAGTCTGAAGTTTGTTGTTTTACAGGGACTATAAGATGGTGGCTTAGGAATCTGGATATACTTTCCTTATTACTCAGTTTGATAGTGGCCTTTTCTATCACTTTGGTCAGATGAATATTTTCATAATATTACCTTTTTTAAATATCATCTTTTTTATCAAATATCCCGGAGAATTGTCATTTTTTTTAATTTTAATATTTTTTCATCAAGGATATAAAATTTCTAAAACAGATGTCTTTAGTATCAACTAACATATACATCTCCTCTTCCTATCTGATGGAACTATTATCGAGCTCACTCTCTATTAAATGAAATCAACCCACCATATCCTCGAACACAAATTTTTGAAAGAAATATTTTCAACATCAACTGACATATACCTCCCCTCTTCATATGTGATGAAAAAATGTTGTTTATTAGATATAGTGAATAGAACAATAAAAAATTCATTCCTGCAAACATAATTTGTACAACATATGAATTGGATATAGTGAACTGTTATCAGGCTCACTCTCCATTAAAGGAAATCAATCAATCAGATTCTCTCCAACATATCGTTCATCTACCTATGGTCACCTACAATTCTCTGGTGTACTATGGTCACCTACATTTCTTTGTGTTACAATCAAGGCTAACTAGTTTTCTTCATCAAGGGCATAACCATGCTATAACCATGTTCCTTTTTATTAAAAATTTCTTCTTGCTCACCCATAATAGGTTCTATAAGAAGATCAGACTCATGTTCTTTGTTCTGAAGGTGATCATCAAAATGTACTCAATATGACCTCCCTTTACTATTTTTAAAACACAATTCTAGGTGAAAATGTATCTTACGGCTGCTATCAAAACATAGATGTATAGGTAGAGTCACAATGAATCTCGTCGTGCATTTTATGACAGACCAGGTAAAAAGGGAAGTCATATTCCTTTACCTAGTCGTGTATATCAGGTAAATTAGTGAACATTCCTTTACATTTTCCATAACATGAGAAAAGAGAAATTTGGAATGAAGAATAAAGATATTTATCATTCTCAAAAAGCTTTTGAAGTTTCACAATAAACTAGAATTTGACCTAAATGAAAACAAACATCATTTAACCTTTTCAATCTTAATCTCCATTATACCATTTAGAACTAAATTATAAATTTTAGATTTGAAAACTTGCACTAAATTTTTTATTTCATAATATGTTATTAAACAAATCTATTCAATATTTCTTTAATCAATATATTATGATCTCTTTAACTATAATTTATCTTATAACATGGAAACTTATTAACTTAAAAATGAAATTTTATAATAAAATATCATTTTTAATGATATTTTAAAAATATATTTGATAAAACAATTTCACACTTTTCACAGCTAAAATCAAATATAGTAAACAAACATCATTTTAAACTTTTCATAACCGAAATAAAATATAATAAATTTAATTTAATAATCAAAATAAAATATATTGAAACTATAAATTACACTATGCATAAAATGTATTAATATTTCCAAGTAGTCAAACTAACCTTTTTTTCACATTAAGCGTGTATATCAACAATTTAACTTTGAAATGTGTATACGTTGAAATTCTAATAACTAGAAAAGTTGCTAAACCTTCCAACCCTAAAAACCAAAAACATTATATATTGATGTAAAATAGAAATAAAATATAATAAATTTAATTTAAAAATAAAAATAAAATATATTGTAACTATAAATTACACTATGCATAAAATGTATTAATATTTCCAAGTAGTCAAACTAACTCTTTTTTCATGTTAAATGTGTATATCAACAATCTAACTTTGAAATGTGTATACATTGGAATTCTAATAACTGGAAAAGTTGCTAAACCTTCCAACCCTAAAAACCATTATATATTGGTGTAAAACCGAAATAAAATATAGTAAATTTAATTTAATAATCAAAATAAAATATATTGAAACTATAAATTAGACTATGCGTAAAATGTATTAATATTTTTAAGTAGTCAAACTGACTCTTTTTGCACATTAAATGTGTATATCAACATTTTAACTTTGAAATGTGTATACATTGGATTCTAATAACTAAAAAAGTACTTAAACCTTCCAACCCTAAAAACCATTATATATTGATGTACAATCGAAATAAAATATAATAAATTTAATTTAATAATCAAAATAAAATATATTCAAACTATAAATTACACTATGCATAAAATGTATTAATATTTTCAAGTAGTGAAACTAACTCTTTTTTCACATTAAATGTGTATATCAACAATTTAACTTTAATTTAATAATCAAAATAAAATATATTCAAACTATAAATTACACTATGCATAAAATGTATTAATATTTTCAAGTAGTGAAACTAACTCTTTTTTCACATTAAATGTGTATATCAACAATTTAACTTTGAAATGTGTATACATTGGAATTCTAATAACTGGAAAAGTTGGTAAACCATCTAGACCTAAAAACCATTATATATTGATGTAAAATCAAAATAAAATATAATAAATTTAATTTAATAATCAAAATAAAATATATTCAAACTATAAATTACACTATGCATAAAATGTATTAATATTTCCAAGTAGTCAAACTCACCTTTTTTCACATTAAGTGTGTATATCAAACTAACTATTTTTGCATATTAAATGTGTATATCAACAATTTAACTTTGAAATGTGTACAGATTGGAATTCTAATAACTGGAAAATTTGGTAAACCTTCCTCCCCTAAAAACCATTATATATTGATGTAAAACCGAAATAAAATATAATAAATTTAATTTAATAATCAAAATAAAATATAAGGAATTTTGCTTTTGTGATCCATGAATTGTTTCTAAGAAATTTTCGGAGAAAATCACATAAAAGAAATTTTTGTCGATGTGTTTCGAACCAACCAGTGTGGTTCATCATCAGGACAAGATGATGAACCACACTGGTTGGTTCGAAACTCGTCGACAAAAATTTCTTTTATGTGATTTTCTCCAAAAAAAATTTAGAAATAAAATAAAATATATTGAAACTATAAATTACACTATGCATCAAATGTATTAATATTTCAAAATGGCGAAACTAACTCTTTTAGCACATTAAATGTGTATATCAACAATTTAACCTTAAAATGTGTATACATTGGAATTCTAATAACCGGAAAAGTTGGTAGACCTTCGAAGCCTAAAAACCATTATATATTGATGTAAAATCAAAATAAAATATAATAAATTTAATTTAATAATCAAAATAAAATATATTCAAACTATAAATTACACTATCCATAAAATGTATTAATATTTCCACGTAGTCAAATTAACTCTTTTTACACATTAAATGTGTATATCAACAATTTAACTTCGAAATGTGTATAGATTGGAATTCAAATAACTAGAAAAGTTGGTAAATCTTCTAGCTCTAAAAACCATTATATATTGATGTAAGACCGAAATAAAATATAATAAATTTAGTTTAATAATCAAAATAAAATATATTGAAACTATAAATTACACTATTCATAAAATGTATTAATATTTCAACCTAGTCAAACTAACTTTTTTTGCACATTAACTCTGTATATCAACAATTTAAGTTTGAAATGTGTATACATTGGACTTCTAATAACTGGAAAAGTTGGTAAACCTTCCAACCTAAAAACCATTATATATTGATGTAAAATCGTAATAAAATATAATAAATTTAATTTAACAATCAAAATAAAATATATTGAAACTATAAATTGCACTATGCATAAAATGTATTAATATTTCCAAGTAGTCAAACTAACTCTTTTTGCACATTAAATGCGTATATCAAGAATTTAACTTTAATTTAAAATGTGTATACATTGAAATTCTAATAACTAGAAAAGTTGGTAAACCTTTCAGCCCCAAACACAGTTATATATTTATCTTAAACTGAAATGAAATATAATAAATTTAATTTAATAATCAAAATAAAATATATTGAAATCATAAATTACACTATGCATAAAATGTATTAAAATTTTCGAGTAATCAAAGTAACTCTTTTTGCACATTAAATATGTATATCAACAATTTAACTTTAAAATATGTATACATTGGAATTCTAATAACTGAAAAAGTTGGTAAACCTTCCAACCCTATGAACTATTATATATTGATGTTTGTTTTCAGATGCATTATAACCTCCACTTCATCGGCCTCATTTTATTGCCGGAGCGGTTGATCGAAGGAAAAAAGAACCGAACTATTACAGATCTTGTTTTAAGAACACAGAAGTTATGGATAAAAACATTGCAGGTGTTGATTTAAATTCGCTGCTAGTTTTTATGTTTCCTGTTTTTCAAATAGAAATTGGTGTATTTGATGATTTACTTATTTTCCTTGCCTTGTTTTTTTGATGAATGATTGCAGAGAACAGCACCACTGAAAGTGTGAGTAAAAGATGGAAACCAACAGCGCAGCAAAAGGAAATACTGGAACACATATACAGAAATGGCACGCAGTCGCCCACCGTGGAGGATATAGAGAGAATCACCTCCCTTCTAAAGAACTATGGGAAAGTTGAAGGAAAAAACGTGTTCTACTGGTTTCAAAACTCCAACACCAGAGAGCGAGAGCAACGCAAACGGGCATTAGAATCGTCTCTCTTATTCGGTGCAGAGGAAGGTATATATGTGATAAATAAATAAATAGGCATTAGAATTCTATTATTGTTTTTTCTTTTGTTTTCATCTAATACTTCTGCAACTTTCAGCTAATTTGAGGGGCACCACGCTCTTCATCCCAAAACTGACCAGGATCACGCCCTCCTCTTCCTCCTCTTCGGATGTAAGTACAATTACAATATTATTCATGTAATTTTCCGTTAACATTACATGCAGAGAATACCATAATCATACAACATTTTCTGTACAATTTATAGATCGGAATCGGAGACCAAGTGGAGAGGCAACGCAGCGCAATGTTTAAGGAGGAATCCGATGTAAGTGTAATTACAATATTTTTAATGTAATTTTCGGTTGACATTACATGCAAAGAAAATCATAAACATACTCACATTTTCTGTACAATCATATTAATATTTTCTTTACAATATAGATTGGAATCGGAAATCAAGTGACCCTGCCACGCAGGGTAAAATCCAACGTCGACCCGGCCTATAGCTCGCTATCGGAAGATACGTTGGAGCTGTTTCCACTGAAACCCGACGGTGGTGGACTGGGTCTTCATCGGTCACAAAACGGTCGTTTTGCTGATAGCTGATGGGCAATCCACATTGGAAGGAATAGCTGATGCGCAACAATCTAGGTTGGGCCCAGCTCCCATAAATGGGTGAAATATTTATAGGCATAGTCTACTTATTACGGGAGTTGAGAGTTGGGTTTAGGGGTTTTTTAGAATTTATTTTTGTTTTGAGAAGAAGTTTGAATTGTGAACTTTATATAATTTATTTAGAAACTCTTACGGTTATGTAATCATTTATTTTTGTTTCAATCATATTTATTATTTATTTTAGTATGTAGATATCGTAAAAGTTGTTTTAATTTTTTTCATATCTGGAAATTTATGATGCCAAAAAAGATAGAAGAGAAATATCAATGTTTTTTTTTTTTTATGTATTAATATTGTGAATTTTCTAATTTTTAGTTATATATTTTAATAAAATAAAATAAATATGAATTCATGGTATTTTGATAGTTAAATAGAAAATATATTATGATTGTCATTGTATTTATTTATGATAGATGGTTGATTTATATTGATTATTTATTTAATATTTGGAATTAGTAACTATTTTTATTTTATTTTTTTATGTATGAAAATTTATGTAGTTATGTGCATAATTTTATTTATTCAAACTAATATGCTATTCTCTAGAAATAATGATGAACATCCATCTATATCAGCTAGTATATTGAGATTTCATAGGCTGGTGGAAAGCATTAACAGGATAGGAAAAAATGTGATAAAGTGGATAAAATTTTCCATACCAGTTGTATTATGTCACTTTAAAGATATAAATTAATCAGAATAAAAGGAGATTCAGAAAATAGAAACTCAATTTCTCTTATTTATTGGATTTTTTTTTCCTTTTATTTTCATTATCGTGATTTTCTGCTTATAAGTTTGATTTTCATTCTGGAAATTTTAAGCTTTACAGAAATAGAATTATATCATTACTAGAAAATAAGTTTATATCATTACTAGAAAATAAGTTTATAGAGTTCGATTATCAGTTTGATTTTCAATTTGGAAATTCCAGTTTAAAATAATAAAATTTGATAATCATTTTAAAAGAATAAGATTTGATAATCGGTTTAAATTTTTTGTTAAACAAATTTAATGATGTCACTTTCTTCAAACTTTTGTTTACATCCATTAACACCATTGATCAATCCCAAAGAGGAAAACCCTCTATTTCAAACTATGATTCTTCTGTTGCAATGTCATCCTCTCATATCTTATTATGATGTGGGTAGTTGCCATGATTTTATATTACCGAATGACAAGTTGGTTTACATACACCCTTCTTAAGAGCATATTGAATATTAATTTTGATTATACAACTTCATTTGTAGTTACAAAAAAATTTATTATATTAGTTTAGAAATTAAATTGGTGTGTGAGGTATTTTTATTATGGTAACCATGCCCCATTTGTGATTTCCTGTGGCATGGGCGTGAGACAATAGAAATAGGTTAGGCCATCAGATTGATTCCACATGTTCTAGTCCATTATGAAATCCCCCTTGCACAGCCTTGTCACTAAAAATCCACAACGGGGTAATTGAACGCCAGATTCAGGTCCATGGGTTCTCAGGTTCTCCGGTAACTGCTTGGTCGGACGAAACCTACCAGAGTCGTGACTCCATCCTTCAAGGTAAACCCAAATGTTTATTTCTTTATGTGGTGGGTAGGAATGATTTACCTTGAACAGTTCATAATTTTTATTTACAGTTTATGGTTTCTTTCCAGTAGGGTTCTGATGGGGTTGATTCACTACCCCTACTCTGGTACAATGCAGGTTCTTTTCCTGGTGAGTCATTCCTGTACTTCCATTTCCATTTGTTGGGTTACTAATGATGACTCTATTTATAGGGTTTCTTGCGGGAGCTCTCAGGTTTAGGTAAGTAGCTTTAATGAATTCTGATGAAAATTGTTTTAGTATCTTCTCTTAAAGTGGCCGAGCTTACAACCTTGATATGTTTGGTTATCCCTGCAGGTAAACTCGTCCGGTTTACGACGTTAACTTTTACTCACGGCTCCCTTCCTAGTTTTCATTCATACCAACTCCATTTCTCTTGTTGTGGATTCAGGGTCTCTCTGATTATGATTTTAAGCAAGAGTCACATAGATTCCCTAATGGGGGCAAAAGAGTCTAAGAATTTATGTCAAGGCTAGGCCTTGATAGTGACTCCATATTCATTGTATAAATGTATTTATTAAAGCTATAATGGAAATTAGTATCGAACCCTCGTTCATTTACATCGAATTGTGTGATTTCCTTTCGGAAACATTACTTCTAGCTGTGGCCTCGGTTGTGTCTTATTTTGGCATGAATTTGCACTTGTAGTATTAAATTTTTGTTCAATTTTTAGAGAAGCATATTTAAAAAATGTGAACGTGTCTCCTTGAATAGCCACTGAAGATAATTTCTGCTAGGCAGATTTCTGCTTATTTTTTTGCTAAGCTTTATTCAAATAACTCAGTTGGTTGTTCAAGTTTTCAGAGCTTTGCAAAATGGTTGAAAATAATCCCAACTATTTTATTAATGAATTTGATTGTCATTTCTGGAGTAGAAAAGAAAACCGGTATAAGATGTTCGATATAGTTCCATCTATTTCATTAAATAAATTTGATGGTGTGATTTCTGGAGTAATAAAAAAATATCCAGCAACACTGAAGTAATTTAATTTTTGACTATCTTACTATCTTTCATATCTACAAGAAATTAGTAACAAACAATCAGTAAATAAAAAAATGGTGAATACTATATTTGGTATGGTCCCCAAATGAAAAATTAGATCCTCAACATCCCACGCAATTAATAGGCAAATCACACAACTATATTTTAAAAAAAATATTAAGCAAATTTATTAAGTTTGCTTGTTGCTATATATAGAAGGTAAAATGTATTGTCATATATAGAAGGTGAAATTTATGTTTTTAATAAAGTCATAAGTTTATGTCTGTGCCAATGTTTTGGAGGTTTT
The DNA here is from genome assembly GCA_034641835.2 of Pinus albicaulis. Classification (NCBI taxonomy): domain Eukaryota; kingdom Viridiplantae; phylum Streptophyta; class Pinopsida; order Pinales; family Pinaceae; genus Pinus; species Pinus albicaulis. The sequence goes on along the minus strand of CM076575.1, from coordinate 1,769,611,679 downwards.
CAACCTACACGTAAATTAGAGTTTTTATGGTGTGAAACATTGTAATTTTCGTTTAATGTGCATAGAAAGTGATAGAGTTTCAATCTATTCTTGTAAACTATATTGTCTCTCGCGAAAATATAATAAAAAATAGATATCGTTGGCCGTTGAGCTGTTGGAATTTCTGATAATTCCAGAACAATAACTGAGAGAATAATACTCTCCTTCTAACACAGAGAATAACTGGACAAAGATTGAGAATAAAACTTTTATATTTCATTAACACACAAAAGCTATTACAACTTTCTTCTTCCACTAAAGTGGGATTACAAAAATGCTTGACTGCTACAGACCTAGTGCTCACAGAACTTCTCTCTGTGTCTCTCAAAACACAAAAAACAGTGCTTTGTTATGCTTCACTATGTTTTTCTCTTCCTGCGGGCTTGCACAGTGATACAACACAACAATACAATAGTACAATGATGCAATTCTATGAGCGTACGGGCTTCTCATTATTTTTATATGGTGCGGCGTAACATAAAACATAAAAAAAAATTATAATGAAAATACATTGTCGGAACTTAAACTTTAACCTAAAATTTCTTTGGCGTGATATACGAGTAGAGCCCACATCGCAGTCGGCTATCGGTGATCGACGGAATGGATGAAAAACCAAACTTGCGATGTTGCGATTGTGATTTACGATTAGCGATGCACAATGGCACAATGAGTGATTGTGGTGAGACCACATCGCATAGGCGCATCACATCGCAATGAAAACATAAGCAAAAAACATATTTTGGATGTTGCCATTGCAATTTCGACAATCGCATCGCAAATATTACAATGATACTATGGTCTGGGTGGATGGCGATATGAGATTTGCGATGTGAAATTGCGATAATAGCATCGCAAACTTTCAATGGAACATAACATATGGTGGATGGCTTTTGGTGAATGCGATTACGATATGTGATTGTGGTAGGACCACATCGCATCGCAAACTTTCAATCGGCGATAACACATTTCAGATGGCGGGACATACATCGCTCCTTTGCAATGTGCGATTGCGATTGTGGTGGGACCACATCGCATCACATTAGAACTTCTTCATATTAACAAGACACTTAAACACTGTGCTGCTGCGATTTGTGATTGTGACATAGAAATTTCTGGTGGAGACTATAAATTACGTGGCCCAATCAAAACTTAAAAGGACTTGGCGCGTTTAAACAAAACTCTTCCTGATTGGTTGGTGAGGGCTTAAAAGCCCGAAAATACTATCTTTAATAAAACTCTGCTATTCTGTGGTTTAACCATGAAAGTATTCATTTCTCTGCAAATTCGGCTATGCCCATACAAACATAAATTTATCTCTGCAATGGTTGCTGCTGCCCATCAACATTTAATTCTATCCTTACAGTTTTTCTCGATTCCTTTTGAATGCACAAAAGTGTACACTCAACCTTCTGTTGTTGCCCCTGCTGTACTCTATTTCTACCTGCACAGGGTATGCAGGTGACTTTAATATTTCAACACTTCCCCGTAAAGTCAGCTGCTGGGTTATCAGTCATACCCAAGCATTTTCTTAAATATTCAAAACTTTTTTTCCCCAATGGCTTTCTCAATATGTCTGCAAATTATTTCTTTGTTCTACAATGCTGTAAAAAAATTTCTCCATTTTTCGCCAATTATCTGATATAGTGAAACTTGGCATCTATGTGCTTCGTTCTCTTGTGAAACATAGAATTCTTTGATAATGCAATAACTGCGCTGTTGTCACAATAAATCAGTGTGCCTTTACCTATTCTTGACACAAATTCCTCAACATCCTTCTCATCCAAACTGTTTGACACGTTGTTGTTGTAGCTGCCACATACTCTGCCTCTACTGTAGATAATGCTACCATAGGTTGTTTCTTAGAAACCCATGAAATGGCTCCTAAACCCATATGAAAAACATAACTGGATGTGATTTTCCGATCATCTACACATTTAGCCCAATAACTGTCAGTATATCCAATTAACTCATAATTTTTTGAAGTAGTATATAAAATCCCATATCTTTTAGTTCCTTACACATACCTCAGAATTCTCTTTGTTGCTTGTCAATGTGCTTCTTTTGGCCTTTCCATAAATCAGGAAATCAATCTAAAAGCATGCACAATATCTGGCCTAGTTGCAGTCAAATACATGAGGCTGCCAACTATGCTTTTATACAAACTTGGATCAAAATCCTTGCTGCTGTCATCTGTACTCAACTTCAATCGCATTACTATGGGAGTAATTGCTGCCTTGCACTCCTGCATATTAAATCTCTCCAAAACTTCATTAACATACTTTTCTTGAGAGATAAAATACCATTTTCATTTTGTTCTACTTCTATTCCTAAGAAGTATCTCAAAAATCCCATATCAGTCATTTCAAATTCATATTTCATGACTGTTTTAAAATTTTCAATGAGGTAATCATCATTACCTGTGAATATGAAATCATCAACATATATCACAATAATGAGGATCTTACCATCTTTTTCTTTGATGTATAATTTGGGTTATCCTTCACATTTTTCAAACCCATTTTACAGTAGATAGGAATCTATCCTACTGTACCGTCCTCTTGGTGCTTGCTTCAGCCCATAAAGAGCTTTCTTCAATCTGCAAACTTTGTGTTCTTGGCCCTTTTTCTCATATCCTATAGGTTGTTCCACATAAACCTCATCCATTAAAACTCCATTTAGGAATGTTGATTTTACATCCATTTGGTTAACCTTCCATTTGTTTTGTGCTACTATGGACAAAACTACTCTCACTGTTTCCATTCTTGAACCTAGTACAATATTTTCTTGATAGTCTCTTCCATGCTGCTGTTTATATCCTTTGACAACAAGTCTGGCCTTGTGTCTTTCTATCTTACTTCAGCATTACTTTTGTCTTGTAGACCCATTTTTCTCCAGTGACTTCTTTAGCTTCTGGGAGATCAACCAATTCCCATGTTTTATTCTTCTCTATGGCATTAATTTCGTCATCCATAGCTTCTATCCATTTAACATCTTTTATGGCATCTTCAAAATGAATAGGATCATCAACATGACAATACAAAGAAAATAAGGAGTTCATACCTTCATTTTTCGCTTCCGGCTCATAAATCTCATTTAGATTTCTAAATCTGGATTTCTCTTTCATTTGGCGTACTTGTTCTTGAAGTAGCACTCGAATCTGCTCCATGTGGTGTTCTTGGAAAATCACTCTCATTTCTTCTCAAGGGTGTTCTTACTCCTTCTTGAGGTGTCCCTTGCTCTCCTTATGTTGGTGGAGGTTGTGCTACCGATGAGGTGTTATTTTTAGCCACATCTTCCTCATCTTCGTCATGAGACAAACAACTTTTGACATTGACTTTTTTCTCAATGCTTCCATCCCATGCTTCTTCTTCAATGAATTGCACATCTCTGCTTATAATAAACTTCTTAGCAGATGGGTTATACAATCTATATAATTTGGATTCTTCACAATATCCGAGGAATATGCAGTTCTCCCCCTTACTATCCAACTTCTTCCTCAACTGATCTGGAATGTCTATATAAGCCACACATCCAAAAAAAATTATGTGCGTGACTCCTTCTTTTTTGCCACTCCACGCTTCTTCTGGAACTCTGTTCATTACAACTTTTGTTGGGCATCTATTTAAAATATACACAGCACAATTTTCTACTTCTACCCAATACTCATTTGTCAAGTGTTTTTCGTTTAGCATACTTCTCACCATTTCCATTATGGTTCGATTCTTCCTTTCAACAACTCCATTTTGCTACGGTGTGTACCTAGTAGTAAACTGTTTTTTTATGCCATTCTCTCTACAAAAATGCATAAATTATTTTGAGATGTACTCACCTCCTCTACCAGTTCTTATCACTTTGATATGCTGCCCACTCTGTTTTTCTACTAGAGCTTTAAAATGGAAAAATTTCTCAAAGACTTCACTTTTAAATTTCAAAAAATAAACCCACACTTTCCTTGTAAAATCATCAATGAAGGTCAGCATGCAGTTGCTGCCTGAAAATGATCTTGTTTTCATCGGCCCACATAAATCTGCATGGATGATTTCTAAGGGTGCTTTCGCCCTTATGCTCTTTCCTAATGGAAATTTTTCTCTGTGTTGTTTTCCCAAGATGCAGCCTTCACATAGGCTGTCTGGTTTCTCAATCAATGGTATTCCTCTTACCATTCCTTTTCTGTATAACAAATTTAATCCTCCAAAATTGAGATGTCCAAATCTCAAGTGCCATAACTAGTTCTCATATTTCACTTCCTTCTAAAATACCTCTTAAGTTACAGCTGCTACATTCTTTCCTTTTCCCTTTAGGTCAGTGTTGAGCTTGAGAGGAAAAATTCTATTTCTGGTCATTTGTATTTCAGCAATAATCTTCTTAGTTGGAGGTATATCCATTATTGTGCACACATCATTCTTAAAGAATATATTGTAACCTTTGTTTATGAGTTGCCCAACACTTAAAATATTACACTTCAAACCAGGAACATAGTACACATCTGGCACAAATTTATGTTCGCCATTTGTTGCACAGATACTAACTCTGCCTTTTCTCTTGACATAAATCTTAGTATCATTTCCTATGGTTACTTTTGATTTAACTTCTTCATCAAGATTGGAAAACATTGCTATGTTTCCAGTCAGTTGATTACTGCTCCCTGAATCTAAGAACCATACATAATCTTGTCTATCTTGTGCCGCATTACATGTTAACAACACATTTCTTGGGTTCTTTTCTTCTCTTGCTACAGTATCATTCTGCCTATTATTCATGTCATTTTTCTTTTTCCTACATTCATTTGCATACTATCCATATTTTTTACAATAATGACATTGGACATTGGATTTTTCATACCTTTGTCCTTGAGCATGTTGGTGTCCACCTTTTTGGCTTTTTCATTGGCCATGGCTTTGATTTTGATTGTTGCTCCTTCCATGTGAATGTGAAGGGTTGTTCCTTCCTCTGTTTTTGCTTCTGCCTCTTCCTCTTCAAAAAGACATCTATGTCTTGAAGGGATGCTCTAGAGATGGGTTTACTGATCTTTCCAATCTCTATTCATGAGTCATCAGAGATGCACGAAGTTCATCTACTATGAACTTTGAGAGATCCTTAGTCTTTTCTATGTGGTGACAATAACATCAAACCTTGAGGGTAGACTCCTCAATAGTTTCTCCACAATCCTTCTCTCTTTGAGTGTTTCTCCATGGGACCTTATCTGTGTGACCATCCCAATCACATGTGTGAAGAATGATTCTATGTTATCAGACTCTTTCATATAGAGAGTTTCAAAATCTTTCCTCAGCAATTGTAGTTTTGTTGTCTTCACTTTCTCTATACCTTTATAGGGTATTTTAAGATTATCCTGTGCATCCTTAGATCTCTTAGCTGCTGCTATCCTTGGAAACACACTCTCATGTACTGCTTGATAGAGATAGAAGAGGGCCTTAGAGTCCTTCTTTCTATTTCTATTCAATAAATCCTTCTCCACTTGTGTTAAGGCATTAAAGGCCTCTTCATCAACTAGTTCATCAAAACCATCTTCTACAAATTCCCATAAGTCTTGTGAGGCAAGCAGGGCTCTCATGGTAATGGCCCAATAATCATAGTTCTTCCCATTAAATTGTGAAAGATGAGTATTTACAATACTCATATTAGTGCTCGGTCCAGCCATTGCTTATAAACTAAACTCTGAAATAAACTTGACTGTGTTTTTCAAACAAACTCTCTTTCCTTCTTTAAAAGACAAACTTTGTCTCTGAGGAATACTCTTTAAAATGAAACAAAAACTTTGCTTTTTCTTTAGAAATACCTGGACTTTAACTTCTGTTGAGCCTTCGCGCTGCTGGCGAACTGCTGTGACAAATATTCCTTCTTCCTTCAGCTTCTTTGACACCTTCAAAGAGCCTGGATAAGCTCTGATACCATGTTAGAATTTCTGATAATTTCAGAATAGTAACTGAGAGAATAATACTCTCCTTCTAACATAGACAATAACTGGACAGAGATTTCAAAATAAAACTTTTCTATTTCATTAACAAACAAAAGCTATTACAACTTTCTTCTTCCACTGAAGTGGGATTAAAAAAATGCTCGTCTGCTACAAACACAATTCTCACACAACTTCTCTCTTTGTCTCTCAAAACGTATAGAACAGTGATTTGTTATGCTTCACTATGTTTTTCTCTACCTGCGGGCTTACACATCGATAAAAAACAACAATACAATAATACAATGATGCAATGCTATGATCCTAAGGGTTTTTCATTCTTTTTATATGGTGCAGCGTAAAATAAAACATAAAACAAATTGTAATGAAAATACATTGTCAGAGCATAAACTTTAACATATAATTTCTTTGGCATGATATACGAGTGGAACCCACATCCAGGGAAAATTTTAAGGATGGACATTTATCTTAAAGTTTACAAAATTGGCGAATCTTGGTAGTCCCGAATATGTAAATTGTAAATTTTTTTATGTTATTTTTTTTTAAATATTTAGTTTTCTAATCATTTTATATTAGTATATATAATTTTTTGGTGATTTTTAGGGTAAAATATTTTTAAACTATAAAATTTGGGTGAATGAATTTAAAAAAAAATGCAAATTGGAAAATCTTTTTTTTTGGAAAAAGCATGGAAAATTAGCCCACCTGCGAATATTAGCCCCTAAAATTTTCCACGCCCACATCGCAATCTACGATTGGTGATCGATGGAATGGTTTAACAAAAAAACTTGCGATGTTCGATTGTGATTTACGATTAGCGATGCACAATGGTGTGATAAGCGATTGTGGTGGGACCACATCACATCGACGCATCGCATCGCAATGAAAACATAAGCAGAAAAAATATTTTCGATGTTACGATTGCGATTGCGACAATCGCATCACAAATATTACAATGACCCTGCGGTCTGGGCGGATGGAAATATGAGATTTGCGATGTGCGATTGCAATAATTGCATCGCAAACTTTCAATGGAACATAACATATGGTAGATGGAATTTGGTGAATGCGATTGCGATATGTGATTATGGCAGGACCACATCACATCGCAAACTTTCAATCAGTGATAACACATTTCGGATGGTGGAACATACATCATTCCTTTGCGATGTGCGATTGCGATTGTGGTGGGACCACATCGCATCGCATCGGAACTTCTTCATATCAACAAGACACTTAAACACTCTGCTGCTGTGATTTGCGATTGTGACATAGAAATGTCTGGTGGGGACCACAGATGACGTGGCCCAATCAAAACTTAAAAGAACTTGGTGTGTTTAAACAAAAATCTTGCTGATTGTTTGGTGAGGGTTTAAAAGCCCGAAAAGACTTTCTTTAATAAAACTATATTGTTATGTGACTTAGCCACGAAAGTCTTCATTTCCTCTGCAAATTCGGCTATGCCCATACAAACATACATTTATCTCTGCAATGGTTGTTGCTGCCCATCAACATTTAATTCCATCCTTATGGTTTTTCTCCATTCCTCTTGAATGCACAAAAGTGTACACTCAACCTTCTACTATTGCCCCTGTTGTACTCTATTTCTACCTGCACAAGGTATGCAGGTGACTTTAATATTTCACAATGAGCTGTGAGAATTTATTTTATTGGGTTCGTGTATTGCGCATTATTCCATTCTTGGTCAATTTTTCTTGCATCCGTTTACTTTCAGATTAAATATTTTAATTATATCTCTCATGCTTTGACTGCAAAAACCCCATTTACTTTTTTGATTTTGTGTGGATAAAGTCTGAAGTTTGTTGTTTTTCAAGGACTATAAGAAGGTTTCTTAGGAATCTGGATATACTTTCCTTATTACTTAGATTGATAGTGGCCTTTTCTATCACTTTGTTCAGATGAATGTTTTCATAATATTACCTTTTTAAATATCATTTTTTTATCAAATATCCTAGAGAATTGTCATTTTTTTTAATTTCAAGATGTTTTGATCAAGTATAGAAAATTTTTGAAACAAATTTCTTCAGTATCAACTAACATATACATCTCCTCTTCCTGTCTGATGGAACTGTTATGGAGCTCACTCTCTATTAAATGAAATCAGCCCACCACATCCTCGAACACAACTTTTTCAAAGAAATATTTTCAACATCAACTGACATATACCTCTCCTCTTCATATGCGATGAAAAAATGTTTTTTATTAGATATAGTGAATAGAACAATAAAAAATACATTCCTGCAAATAGAATTTGTATAGCATATGAATTGGATATAGTGAACTATTATCAGGCTCACTCTCCATTAAAGGAAATCAATCAATCACATTCTCTCCAACATATTGTTCATCTACCTATGGTCACCTACAATTCTTTGTGTTACAATCAAGGCTAACTAGCTTTCTTCGTGAAGGGCATAACCATGCTATAACCATGTTCCTTTTTATTAAAAATTTCTTCTTGCTCAGGTATAGTAGGTTCTATAAGAAGATCAGACCCATGTTCTCTTTTCTGAAGGTGATCATCAAAATGTACTGAATATGACCTGCCTTTACTATTTTTAAAACAAAATTCCAGGTCAAAATGTATCTTACGGCTGCTATCAAAACATAGAAGTATAGGTAGAGTCACAATGAATCTAGTCGTGCATTTTATGAGAGACAAAGCAAAAAGGGAAGTCTTATTCCTTTACCTAGTCGTGTATATCACGTAAATTACTGAACATTCCTTTACCTTTTCCATAACATGAGAAAAGAGCAATTTGTAATGAATAATAAATATCTTTATCATTTTCAAAAAGCTTTTGAAGTTTCACAATAAACTAGAATTTGAACTAAATGAAAACAAAAGTCATTTAACTTTTTCAATCTTAATCTCCATTATACCATTTAGAACTAAATTATAAATTTTAGATTTGAAAACTTGCACAAATTTTTTTATTTCATAATATCTTATTAAAAAATTCTAGTCAACATTTCTTTAATCAATATATTATGATCTCTTTAACTATAATTTATCTTATAACATGGAAAATTATTAACTTCAAAATGAAATTTTATAATAAAATATCATTTTTAATGATATTTTAAAAATATATTTGATAAAACAATTTCACACTTTTCATAACTAAAATCAAATTTAGTAAACAAATATCATTTTAAACTTTTCATAATTAAAATAAAATATAATAACTTTAATTTAATAATCAAAATAAAATATATTGAAACTATAAATTACACTATGCATAAAATGTATTAATATTTCCAAGTAGTCAAACTCACCTTTTTTTCATATTAAGTGTGTATATCAACAATTTAACTTTGAAATGTGTATACATTGGAATTCTAATAACTAAAAAAGTTGGTAAACCTTCCAACCCTAAAAACCAAAACCATTATATAATGATGTAAAATGGAAATAAAGTATAATAAATTTAATTTAAAAATAAAAATAAAATAATATATTGTAACTATAAATTAATGTATTGATAAACCGAAATAAAATATAGTAAATTTAATTTAATAATCAAAATAAAATATCTTGAAACTATAAATTACACTATGCGTAAAATGTATTAATATTTCCACGTAGTCAAGTTGACTTTTTCACATTAAATGTGTATATCAACATTTTAACTTTGAAATGTGTATACATTGGAATTCTAATAACTGAAAAAGTTTGTAAACCTAATCATTATATATTGATGTAAAACCGGAATAAAATATAATAAATTTAAATTAATAATCAAAATAAAATATATTCAAATTATAAATTACACTATGCATAAAATGTATTAATATTTCCAAGTAGTCAAGTTGACTCTTGTTGCACATTAAATGTGTATATCAACATTTTAACTTTGAAATGTGTATACATTGGAATTCTAATAACTGAAAAAGTTCGTAAACCTTCCAACCCTGAAAACCATTATATATTGATGTAAAACCGGAATAAAATATAATAAATTTAATTTAATAATCAAAATAAAATATATTCAAACTATAAATTACACTATGCATAAAATGTATTAATATTTCCAAGTAGTCAAAATAACTCTTTTTGCACGTAAAATTTGTATATCAACAATTTAACTTGGAAATGTGTATAGATTGGAATTCTAGTAACTGGAAAAGTTGGTAAACCTTCCTCTCCTAAAAACCATTATATATTGATGTAAAACCGAAATAAAATATAATAAATGTAATTTAATAATCAAAATAAAATATATTCAAACTATAAATTACACTATGCATAAAATGGATTAATATTTCAAAATAGTCAAACTAACTCTTTTAGCACATTAAATGTGTATATCAACAATTTAACTTTAAAATGTGTATACATTGGAATTCCAGTAACTGGAAAAGTTGGTGGACCTTCCAAGCCTAAAAACCATTATATATTGATGTAAAATCAAAATAAAATAAAATATATTTAATTTAATAATGAAAATAAAATATATTCAAACTATAAATTACACTATGCATAAAATGTATTAATATTTCCAAGTAGTCAAACTGACTCTTTTTACACATTAAATGTGTATATCAACAATTTAACTTTCAAATGTGTATAGATTGGAATTCTAATAACTAGAAAAGTTGATAAATCTTCCAGCTCTAAAAACCATTATATATTGATGTAAAACCGAAATAAAATATAATAAATTTAGTTTAATAATCAAAATAAGATATATTGAAACTATAAATTACACTATGCATAAAATGTATTAATATTTCAAAGTAGTCAAACTAACTCTTTTTGCACATTAACTCTGTATATCAACAATTTAACTTTGAAATGTGTATACATTGGACTTCTAATAACTGGAAAAGTTGGTAAACCTTCCAACCTAAAAACCATTATATATTGATGTAAAATCGTAATAAAATATAATAAATTTAATTTAACAATCAAAATAAAATATATTGAAACTATAAATTGAACTATGCATAAAATGTATTAATATTTCCAAATAGTCAAACTAACTCTTTTTGCACATTAAATGCCTATATCAAGAATTTAACTTTAAAATGTGTATACATTGAAATTCTAATAACTAGAAAATTTGATAACCCTTTCAGCCCTAAACACCATTATATATTTATCTTAAACTGAAATAAAATATAATAAATTTAATTTAATAATCAAAATAAAATATGTTGAAATTATAAATTACACTATGCATAAAATGTATTAAAATTTTTAAGTAATCAAACTAACTCTTTTTGCACATTAAATATGTATATCAACAATTTAACTTTAAAATATGTATACATTGGAATTCTAATAACTGGAAAAGTTGGTAAACCTTCCAACCCTAAGAACCATTATATATTGATGTTTGTTTTCAGATGTATTGTAACCTCCACTTCATTGGCCTCATTTTATTGACGGAGCATTTGATCGAAGGAAAAAATAACCGAACTATTACAGATCTTGTTTTAAGAACACAGAAGTTATGGATAAAAACATTGCAGGTGTTGATTTAAATTCGCTGCTAGTTTTTATGTTTCCTGTTTTTCAAAAAGAAATTGGTGTATATGATGATTTACTTATTTTCCTTGCCTTGTTTTTTAATGTATGTTTGCAGATAACAGCACCACTGAAAGTGTGAGTAACAGATGGAAACAAACAGCAGAGCAAATGGAAATACTGGGACACATATACAGAAATGGCATGCAGTCGCCCACCGTAGAGGATATAGAGAGAATCACTTCCCTTCTAAAGAACTATGGGAAAGTCGAAGGGAAAAATGTGTTCTACTGGTTTCAAAACTCCAACGCCAGAGAGCCAGAACAACGCAAACGGGCATTAGAATCGCCTCTCTTATTCGGTGCAGAGGAAGGTATATACGTGATAAATAAATAAATAGGCATTAGAATTCTATTATTTTTTTTCTTTTGTTTTCATCTAATACTTCTGCAACTTTCAGCTAACTTGAGGGGCACAACGCTCTCCATCCCAAAACTGACAAGGATCACGCCCTCCTCTTCAGATGTAAGTACAATTACAATATTATTCATGTAATTTTCCGTTAACATTACATGCAGAGAATACCATAATCATACAACATTTTCTGTACAATTTGTAGATTGGAATCGCAGACCAAGTGGAGAGGCAACGCAGCGCAATGTTTAAGGAGGAATCCGATGTAAGTGTAATTACAATATTTTTAATGTAATTTTCGGTTGACATCATAAACATACTCACATTTTCTGTACAATCATATTAATATTTTCTGTACAATATAGATTGGAATCGGAAATCAAGTGACCCTGCCACGCAGGGTAAAGTCCAACGTGGATCCGGCCTATAGCTCACTATCGGAAGATACGTTGGAGCTGTTTCCACTGAAACCCGACGGTGGTGGACTGGGTCTTCATCGGTCACGAAACGGTCGTTTTGCTGATAGCTGATGTGGATTGCTGATAGCTGATGGGCAATCCACATCGGAAGGAATAGCTGATGCGCAACAATCATAAATGGGTGAAATATTTATAGTCATAATCTACTTATTACGGGAGTTGAGAGTTGGGTTTAGGGGTTTTGTAGAATTTATTTTTGTTTTGAGGAGAAGTTTGAATTGCGAACTTTATATAATTTATTTAGAAACTCTTACTGTTATCTAATCATTTATATTTGTCTCAATCATATTTATCATTTATTTTAGTATGTAGATATCATAAAAGTTGTTCTAATTTTTTTCATATGTGGAAATTTATGATGCCAAAAAAGATAGAAGAGAAATATCAATGTTTTTTTTTATGTATTAATCTTGTGAATTTTCTAATTTTTAGTTATATATTTTAATAAAGTAAAATAAATATGAACTCATGGTGTTTTTGATAGATAAATAGAAAATATATTATGATTGTCATTGTATTTATTCATGATAAGTGGTTGATTTATATTGATTATTTATTTAATATTTGGAATTATCAACTATTTTTATTTTATTTTTTTATGTATGAAAATTTATGTAGTTATATGCATAATTTTATTTATTTAAACTAATATACTATTCTCTAGAAATAATGATAAACATCCATCTATATCAACTAGTATATTGGGATTCCATAGGCTCGTAGAAAGCATTAACAGGATAGGAAAAAATGTGATAAAGTGGATAAAATTTTCCATACCAGTTGTATTATGTCAATTTAAAGATGAATTAATCAGAATAAAAGGAGATTGAGAAAATAGAAACTCAATTTGTCTTATTCATTGGATTTTTGTTCCTTTTCTTTTCATTATCGTGATTTTCTGATTATCAGTTTGATTTTCAATTTGGAAATTCCAGTTTAAAATAATTAAATTTGATAATCATTTTAAAAGAATAAGATTTGATAATCAGTTTAAATTTTTTGTTAAACAAATTTGATAATGTCACTTTCTTCAAACTTTTGTTTACATCCATTAACACCATTGATCAATCCCAAAGAGGAAAACCCTCTATTTCAAACCATGATTCTTTTGTTGCAATGACATCCTCTCATATGTTGTTATGACGTGGGTGGTTGCCATGATTTTATATTACCAAATGACAACTCCGTTTACATACACCCTTCTTAAGAGCATATTGAATATTAATTTTGATTATACAACTTTATTGGTAGTTACAAAAAAATTATTATATTAGTTTAGAAATTAAATTGGTGTGTGAGGTATTTTTATTATGGTAACCATGCCCCATTTGTGATTTCTTGTGGCATGGGCGTTAGAGAATAGAAATAGGTTAGGCCATCAGATTGATTCCACATGTTCTAGTCCGTTATGAAATCCCCCCTGCACAGCCTTGTCGCTAAAAATCCACAACGGGGTAATTGAACGCCAGATTCAGGTCCAGGGGTTCTCAGGTTCTCTGGTAATTGCTTGGTCGGATGAAGCCTAACAGAGTCCTGACTCCGTCCTTCAATGTAAACCCAAATGTTTATTTCTTTATGTGGTGGGTAGCAACAATTTACCTTGAACAGTTCATAAGTTTTATTTACAGTTTATGGTTTCTTTCCAGAAGGGTTCCGATGGGGTTGATTCACTACGCCTACTCTGGTACAATGCAGGTTCTTTTCCTGGTGAGTCATTCCTATACTTCCATTTCCATTTTTTGGGTTACTAATGGTGACTCCATTTATAGGGTTTCCTGTGGGAGCTCTCAAGTTTAGGTAAGTAGCTTCAATGACTTTTGATGAAAATTATTTTAGTATCTTCTCTTAAAGTGGTCGGGCTATGCTAGAACTCTGACATGTTTGGTTATCCCTGTAGGTAAACCCATCTGGTTTATGACGTTAACTTTTGCTCACGGCTCCCTTCCTAGTTTTCGTTCATAACAACTCCATTTCTCTTGTTGTGGATTCAGGGTCTCTCTAATTATGATTTTAAGCAAGTGTCACACAGATTCCCTAATGGGGGCAACAGATTCTGAGAATTTATGTCAAGGCTAGGCCTTGACAGTGACTCCATATTCATTGTATAAATGTATTTATTAAAGCTATGATGGAAATTAGGATCAAACCCTCATTCATTTATATCGAATTGTGTGATTTCCTTTGGGAAACATTACTTCTAGCTGTGGCCTCAGCTGTGTCTTATTTTGGCCTTGGCAGTGTCTTATTTTGGCATGAATTTGCACTTGTCATATTAAAAAAAAAATCAATTTTTTGAGAAGCATATTTAAAAAATGTGAACGTGTCTCCTTGAATAGCCACTGAAGATAATTTCCGCTAGGCAGATTTCTGCTGATTTTTTTGTTAAGCATTATTCAAATAACTCGGTTGGTTGTTTAAGTTTTCAAAGCTTTGGAAGATAGAGTTTCAATCTATTCTAAGCATTTGTGCATAGAAAGCGATAGAATTTCAATCTATTGTTGTAAACTATATTGTCTCTCATGAAAATATAATAAAAATTAGATATCGTTGGTTGTTGAGATGTTCAAATTTCTGATAATTCTAGAACATTAACTGAGAGAATAATACTCTCCCTCTAACACAAAGAATAACGAGACAGAGATTAAGAATAAAACTTTTCTCTTTCATTAACAAACAAAAGATATTACAACTTTCTTCTTCCACTAAAGTGGGATAAAAAAAATGCTTGACTACTACAGATGCAGTGCTCACATAACTTCTCTCTGTGTCTCTCAAAACACACAAAACAATGCTCTGTTATGCTTCACTATGTTTTTCTCTGCCTGCGAGCTTACACAGTGATACAACACAACAATACAATAATAAAATGATGCAATGCTATGAGCCTACGGGCTTTTCATTATTTTTATATGGTGCGGTGTAACATAAAACATAAAACAAATTATAATGAAAATACATTGCTGGAACATAAAATTTAACCTAAAATTTATTTGGCATGATATACGAGTGGAGCCCACATCACAATCGGCTATCGGCGATCGACGGAACGGTTGAGAAAAAAAACTTGCGATGTTGCGATTGCAATTTGCGATTAGCGATGCACAATGGCGCGATGAGCAATTGTGGTGGGGCCACATCACATCGGCGTATCACATTGCAATGAAAACATAAGCAAAAAAAAATTTTTGGATGTTGCCATTGCGGTTGTGACAATCGCGTCACAAATATTACAATGACCCTACAGTCTGGGCAGATGGTGATATGAGATTTGCGATGTGCAATTACGATAATAGCATTGCAAACTTTCAATGGAACATAACATATGGCAGATGGCTTTTAGTGAATGTGTTTGCGATATGCGATTGTGGTAGGACCACATCACATCGCAAATTTTCAATCGGTGATAACACATTTCAGATGGCGAGACATACATGATTCCTTTGTGATGTGCGATTTTGATTGTGGTGGGACCACATTGCATCGCATCGGAACTTATTCATATGATCAAGACACTTAAACACTGTGCTACTGCGATTTGCGATTGCAACATAGAAATGTCTGGTGGAGACCATAGATGACATGGCCCAATCAAAACTTAAAAGGACTTGGCGCGTTTAAAAAAAACTCTTCCTGATTTGTTGGTCAGGGCTTAAAAGCCCGAAAAGACTATCTTTAATAAAACTCTGCTATTTTGTGGTTTAACCACGAAAGTCTTTATTTCCTCTGCAAATTCGGCTATTCCCATACAAACATAAATTTATCTCTGCAATGGTAGCTGCTGCCCATCAACATTTAATTCCATCCTTACGGTTTTTCTCGATTCCTTTTGAATGCACAAAAGTGTACACTCAACCTTCTACTGTTGCTCCTGTTGTACTTTGTTTCTACCTGAACAGGGTACGGAGGTGACTTTAATATTTCAACACTCCCCCTTAAAGTCAGCTCTTCGGTTATCAGTCATACCCAAGCATTTTATTAAATATTTAAAACTCTTTTGCCCCAATTGCTTTGTCAATATTTCTACAAACTGTTTCTCTATTCTACAATGTTGTAAAACAATTTCTCCATTGTTCAGCAATTCTCTGATATAGTGAAACTTGGCATCTATGTGCTTCGTTCTCTTGTGAAACACAGAATTCTTTGATAATGCAATAGCTAAGCTATTGTCACAATAAATCACTATGACCTTTACCTGTTCTTGACAAAATTTCCTCAACATCCTTCTCATACAAACTGCTTGACATGTTGTTGTTGTAGCTGCCACATACTCTGCCTCTGTTGTAGATAATGCTACAATAGGTTGTTTCTTAGAAAACCATGAAATGGCTCCTGAACCCATATGAAAAACATAACCAGATGTTCTTTTCTGATCATCTACACTTCTAGCCCAATCACTGTCAGTATATCCAATTAACTCAAAATTTTCTGAAGTAGTATATAAAATCCCATATCTTTTAGTTCCTTTCTGTAACATCTCCCTTTAATTTGCCCAACAATTTTTTTTTTTTTCTCTAGCACAGGTTTAACCTTTTGTCTAATTACTATTTTGAATCTCTCTAGCATTTATTTCCTCCTATATATAATTAATCACATACATATATGATTAATAATGTTTCTAGAACCAAATAGCATTATAAGAAGTGGCGATAAATGTGATCAACATATGAATAATCAATACACTACCCACTTAACATAACATATGTATATTTATAACAACATATGTATTATAATAACATTCATAATATATTATGGATAAATGTTATGAACATATGTTATATATTAATGAATTTATGAACATATTCGTTCATACGACCTTTCGTTAGGGTTTTAATTCGATTAGCCCTTGTCTCTATATATCTTAAAGGTTCGAGACTTCATACCTTATCCAAATTGGATATTTTTTTATTTGTGTAACTTCCACCAGAGGTACACCAATTTTTATTAAGGGTGAACCTCTGATTTATACTACTGACCGAAATATTAAATTTGACAACTGTTACATCTCTTGTGCCATTATTAAAATCTCGTGTGACTTATGGGTGAAATTCGACAGCGCGATACATATGAAATTTGACAACTCGTTATTACATTTCTGGCAAGGACACTTACGTTACCTCGCTCATTACTTGTGTCAGGAGGTAGGCGTGCGCTCTGTCTATCTTCGCGGAAGATTCACGGTTACAGGTTGGAGTCTATACTTCGCACGGCTAGAGAATTCCCCTTTAATCTAACCCTAGTACCATTTCGTGTAAACTGATAACACGTAACCCCGCGTACTGATATAAAATTCTCAGGGGGTCAAGTTGGCACCGAAGAACTCAGGTTTCGCCGATTTGCTACGCGATTTTCCTATCCGGATAATAGTTAAATAATACAAGGTGGTACTCATTCATTCCATCGAATTGATTTCCTGAATTCGCTTTGGGATCTCGCTGAGGCTCTGGTATTGTAGTTCTAGGTTCTAGCACTGGCCTAACTTGCGCTCGACCATGGATCTACATGACCACTGTTCATTTATCAATTTCTTGTTTAGGTTATAAAACCTATTTGTTACGTGGTTATACCATTTTACTAGGGTTACTACTCCTCATTTCTCCTTCTCGAATTGTCACCATAGCCCTCAGCTATCTGCGACCACGAGGACATCAAGGCGGGAGTTTCTCTGGCCGGAAAGCTGGTAATCGATTCCCCTCTCCTATTCTATCTGTGTTCATATTTTTTTTTTCGGCTTTATCCTCACAGCATAGAATGGCTTTAACTTTTTCTCTCAGAGACTGAATCCTATTGTGTTGAGCTATCAGCACTGGTACTACGACCCCGTCTCTCAATTTCATTTCCCCTGGTCGTGTAGAGTTTGATTAATATGGTTTCAGCCCATCGTATCTCACTTCCTGCGTTTGTGGAGTTAATTTATTTTGTTCCGTTTCTGTTGGATATATATATACAGGGTTTTGAAAATACATCCGACATCCTTACTCTCTCTCAGAGAACGAGTGTTAATTCCAGAACATCGACCCCTTTACCATGGTTAGTGCAGGTCTAGTTTCGGTTTATTTTAATACCATTCTCCGGTTTTTATTGTGAATATCCTATCCTCACTTACTGCTAAGTCACGTTTTTCTCTAATGACAGGTATACAGAACCTCCGTCTCCATGATAATGATTCCAGTAAATTTGTTTCACGTCTTACAAATTTCTCATTTCAGCTCGAGTTCGCCTGATCAATACGTTCGGCTTGGTGTTACGTTTGCCGGTAGGTTACGGTTCTACTTACTGTAGAACCAATGGGTTGCGACACGAACTGTTTGTCTTAATATGCGACTATGCACAGGGTTGGTTTTTTTTTGGTCTATCAACTATTGCCATACAATATTAACTCAACGGCCAGCTTTTATATACATTAACCCTTTTGAAGAGTATATGATTGCGTTGCATTCAATACTCTGTATTTATTCATGAACGCCCTTATGATCAGGTTCGTGGGGATTAAGTCTGCACGTAAATACCAAGTGCGACTGTCATATTTATCTTTTTTGTTTCTTTTTGTTTAGATCATACATACTTTCCTTATATATATAAGAAAGTCATAGTTACATTCCCTTCAGTCGTGGTAGCCCCAGGTTAATACTTCTCATACATATGTGTTTAATTTATAAACTGAGCTATTTCTATTAGTAATACTGGAGAATGTTACGATTAGGAGAAATCAAAATTTTCCATTATGTTTTAATTTCCAATACTATTATTGACATAGCATGATGTCGACCAGAAAGGAATGAATAGCCCTGCAATGTTTGGGTCTGTCGCCACGTTTCAATTCATGTACAATCCTTACAGATTCTATTTTTCCTACTTTCCAAATAGAAATTCTTTTATCACGGTTCATTTAATATATTTTTCTGTTATGGTAAGTTGGATAAATTAACAGACCCTAGAGGCTATTTTTTCCCGGTAATGCTTTATTTTTCTGAGGTATATGCATATTATCCCATAGCCTTAAGAAAATTTGGCAAGGTTAATTACATATTTTTTTTTTTTTTTAAATTTAGCATTCCATACTATGCGAATACTCTTATCCGGTGCATGACAGTTCTAAGGCAAGAATTTCATATGTATTTTTATTTTTTATTTTTTTTTTTTTTTATCTATTTGTATATACCAATCAAATGGTAGTACAACTAATGTATTCAAATGCCACTACAAAGATTTTATACCTAGCATTATAATTTATAACGTCTAGCTCAGTTTCGCACATGCTTACTTATCAACGCAATAGCAGAGTTCTATTTTATGTTACAGCATTATGTTTTTCTCTTTTACATGGCGTTGTCAGGATGTAACATTCTGGTACAGGAAACCACTTTAATTATGTTCTCCTTATTTGCTGCTTCACTTATGAGAGTTATTTTATTTTCAACATACTAAGAGTTTTTCATTCAAATTAAAACTAGTTTTGCATGAGACTTATTTTCTTTTACATACGTAACCGTATCAAGTTATACGGAATCATAATTGGATATTACTAGATTTGAAGCCGCTTAAACTAAATCATCTGTGAAGAACTACGTGTCCTCAGATTTAAACCACCTTGGTTTAGAGATTCTGATGGATTCTTCATCACAGATTTAATTTCTACAACTAGGCAGAATTACAAAGGTGAATACCTTATAACTAATTCTGTTAAATGTATTATGTATGTTCTAATAAAAAATTAACTTTTATATGTAGCCAATTCATGCAGTATACAGTAAACACATTCAAAATTTTCAAATACATACCAATCATGCAATAGACCAACCTCCCAACCTTAGAGTCCTTCTATCTCCCAGAACTCACCCCCGAGCTGATATCACCTCCACCATAGACCAACCATTGATCTGTTTAGGAGCAGCTTATTTAAGCTAATGTTCCCCAAAGCATGTTTCCAATTCTGCGTCCAGAATAGCAGGATGCTTTTCTTCCTGTTTGCCTAGGCTTCCCATTTTAGGGACTCTTTAAAGATGTTTTATGCTTTTCCTCAGCTTTTCCAGCTTTTTACCTCTTCCCAACTACTTTCCTCATCATTGGGGAAATTTAGATTCTTCCTCAAAAATCTAAATTAGAATAATTTCTTTCAAGGATTTTTGAAAGATTCTGGGGATTAGTTTCCTTATCCATCCTCATGGATTTATCAAGTGATCTCATAAATCTCATTTTGGTCAATCTGCACACAATCATTTTATTTATTTCCTCAAATTAAATATTTAATTACATTCACAAATTTCTTATCCTTTGGGTTCCACTCCCCTTAGGATTTAAAGTTCAAATGTCTAGCTTTGAAATTCAAACACATAAATTGGGGGTGTTACATATTCCCCCTCTGAAAATAAACACCATCCTCGGTGTTGTTATTCAACTACTAGAGTTCATTTTTCAAACAAAAATGGATATCTTTCCATCATTTCAGCTTCTCTTTCCCAGGTAGCTTCTTCAACAGTAAAGTGCTTCCACTGCACCTTTACTCTTGCTACTGTTTTGTTTCTCAATTCAATTTCTTCCCGCTCCAATATTTGAAGCGGTTCTGGCAGAAACTCCCCTTCTGGTTCCACCTGTACAACATTCCAATCAACTATGTGAGAAGCATCATGCACATATATTTTTAATAATGAAACATGAAACACATCATGAACTCTAACATGGGGAGGTAAGGCCAGCTTGTAAGCCACTGGTCCCACCCTTTCTAATACTTCAAAAGGACCACAATATCTAGGAGCTAATTTTGCACAACTTCCAGCATAAAGAGTGCTCTTTTTGGGTTTAATACGCAAGTACACATGTTCTCCCACTTTGAATTCTCGGTGTATCCTTTTCTTATCAGCATAGTTTTTCTGGCGATTTTGTGCTGTCTTGATGTTTATTTGTATCTTTTTAACTATTCTTTTCATTTCCTATAAAGCATCGGGTCCCAATATTAATTTATCTTCTGGCTAACTCTAGCTCAAAGGAGTATGACACCTTCTTCCATACAATGCCTCAAACGGATTCATCTTGATGGAGGATTGATAGCTTTTATTATAGGAAAATTCAGCTAAATGCAAGTAATCTTCCCATTTTGATGGCCTATCCATCACATACATTCTCAGAATATCTTCCAAAATATGATTAGTTCTCTCGGTCTGTCCATCAGTTTGAGGGTGATAGGCAGTACTAAAATTCAGCTTAGTGCCCATCCTACTAAATAGACCTTTCCAAAAGGCTGCTGTAAATTTAACATCTTGGTCAGAAACAATCACCTTCGAAACTCCGTGGAGTCTTACTATCTCTTTCAGGAACACATTCGCTACTTGAGCTATCCCATAGGTAGATTTTACTGGTATAAAACGTGCAGCTTTTGTTAAAGTGTCTACTACCACCATTACTGAATCATGCTGGTATTTGGTTTTGGGTAATCCTGTTATGAAATCCATTGAAACTGTGTCCCATTTCCATTCTGCAATCGGCAAAGGGTTTAAAAGACCAGCAGGATGTTAATGCTCAACTTTGACTAGTTGACATTCCATACATCTAGTTAAATATTTTGCTACATCTTTCTTCATTCCAGGCCAAAACAACTTCTTTTTCAAAGTTGTTAACATTTTATGATATCCTGGATGTCCGGCATATGGCTATTTGTGATATTCATCTAGGATCTCTCTTTTCAAGGTCTCCACATTTGGAACATATAATCTATTTTTATAACAGATCAGCCCTTTTTGGTTTTGAGTGAAATCAGTTTTCTCCTTTTTCTGCAATTTCACCAAAAGTGTTTCATAATTTGGATCTTGGTTTGCTGCTTTTCTCACCAATTCTTCTACTTCGACCTGGGCACTACTTCCCATGTTGCTTATATGCTGACAAGAATTTCTACTCAATGCATCAGCAATTTTATTCTCTTTCCCTTTGATATTTTTTATATCCATATCAAATTCACTTAGAAAAGACAGCCATCTGGCTTGTCTCGAATTCAAATCAGTTTGGGAAAAGAAATATTTGAGACTAATATGATTGGTCATCAATGTAAATTTTTTCCCAAGGAGATAGTGTCGCCACATCTTCAAGGCATGAATAATAGCAGCTAACTCCAAATCATAGGCACTGTAGTTTTGTTCATGTATCTTCAGTTTCCTAGATTCATATGCAATAACTGAATTCTCCTGCAAGAGAACTCCTCCCAACCCCTCGTTACATGCATCCGCACATACCACAAATTCTTTATCAGGATCTGCAATCTTCAGTATAGGGGCTGTAGTGAGTTTTAGCTTTAATTGATCAAATTTGTTTTGGCATTTTTCAGTCCACTCAAATTTGACACCCTTTCTTTGTAATGAGGTTATGGGATGTGCTATGGCAGGAAATCTCTCCACAAATCTGCGATAATAGCCTGCAATCCCCATGAATGATCTTACTGCTAAAACATCAGTTGGTACAGGCCATTCTTTTATAGCCTTTATTTTTTCAGGGTCAACAGCAAGGCCTTGTTCAGAAATAATATGGCCCAAGTATTGAATCTTATCTTTATAAAATTCACATTTGCTGAACTTGGCATATAGTTGGTTTTCTTTCAAAGTTTGCAACACTATCCTCAAATGCTCTCTATGTTCCTCCTCATTTTTGGAGTAGACTAAAATATCATCTATGAATACAAGAACAAATTTATCCAAGTACTTATTTAGCACACTGTTCATCAGACACATAAATGTTGCAGGGGCATTTGTCAAACCAAAAGGTAGGACTACAAATTCGTAGTATCCATACCTGGTTCAAAAAGGTGTTTTGTTGATGTCTTCTTCCTTGATTCTGAGCTGGTGATAACCAGTTCTTAAGTCAATCTTCGAAAATACTGAAGCTCCTCTCACTTGATCAAAAAGATCATCAATTCTAGGTAAAGGGTATCTATTCTTAATGGTCAACTTGTTCAGTTGGCGATAATCAATGCACATCCTAAAAGTTCCATCTTTCTTCTTCACAAATAGGACCGGTGCTCCCCAAGGAGACACACTTGGTCTGATATAACCCTTATCTAGCAGTTCTTGTAATTGCATTTTCAGTTCCATAAGTTCAGGGGGACTCATTCGATAAGGGGCTCGGGAAACAGGTGTTGCTCCCGGCACCAAATCAATTGTAAAGTCAATTTCTCTTTTGGGGGGGAGATGAGGAATATCATCTGGAAAAACTTCCTTAAATTCCCTTACTACCGGTAAAACATTTAGCAGATTTTCTCCAGTTTTTTGTTCTATTTCCTCCACATGTATTGCATAAACTTGGTATCCCTTTCTAGCTGTTCGTTTTAATTGCAGTGCTGATATTTTTCTAACAGAAATGGATTTTGGTTTTCCTTTGAGTATAAAATGTTTCCCTTCCTCATCCACACAATGTAGGGTCTTATCCCAACATTTCATCAGGGCTTTCTTCTTTTCCAACCAGTCCATTCCTATAAGCAAGTCATAGGAACCTAAAGGCAGAATGTTCATATTTACTTCTGTTTTAAAATCATTTAATTTCATTTCTATTAGGGGCAATTTATGTGTTACTTTCCTCTTGGTACCAGTGGCCAGTTGAACCAACCATGACTGCTGAAATTTTTCAGGTTTAAGATTACATTTTTCTACAATTTTTGGACTAATGTAGCTTAAAGAAGCACCCGGATCAATCAAAACAGTAACAGATTGGCCAGAAATCTTACCCTCCATTTCCACCATGGTAGCTTGATGTTCTGCTTGTCAGTTCTCCAAGGCTACACTGATAGTGGGTATGCTTCATGCTATGTCATTTACTGTGGTTGCTTCTTGATCTCTCATAATCATATGAATATTTCTGTGGAGACAATCCCTCAACAGATGGGGTTCTCCGCATCCCCAAAATTTCAAAGGTTCCTTCATTTTGACTGTTCCCTCTTTCTTACTGTCTTCATCCATTTGTTTTGAAGCCACCTGCGATTGAGCAGTTTGACTTTCTCGGGTTTTATTAAATTTCTTTCGCTGATGATCTCTGCCAAAAATTTTCAAATATGCTGGTTTTTGTTTCCTCCCTTTGAACTCACCTTTGTTTAGCCAGCCTTTTCCTTGTTCAACCTTTCCTTTAAACTGCTGGTAGCATAATCTTGCCTTTCTTACTGCCTCGTCCATGGTTTTTGGATTATCAAACTTGATTTTCTCTTTGTACACGGCTGGCAAACATTTCAGAAACCTTTGTACCTTTACCTTCTCTTCCCTAATATAAGGGACATATCTCAACAGATTCGTAAACTTAGTGACAAACTCATCGATAGTGAGCTGTCCCAGTCTAAGTTCATGAAATTCCTTAGCTTTATCATCATAGTAACATTCATTTAGATAGCGGTTTTTGAACTTAACTTGGAAATCCTCCCAAGTCATTGTCTTTTCATCAATGGCATGCACCATTTTTGTCTCCTCCCACCACAAGGTAGCCTTACCTTGTAGCTGGTAAACAGCTAATCTGGCCTTTAGATTGCTCTCATATTCATAGACTTGGAAATACTTAATCATGTTCAGCAACCAGGCTTCAACATCTTCCTCCTTTTCTCCATCATAGGAGGGAGGTTTGATCTTTCGGAATTCTCCCTGTAATTCCCTTTTCTATTTATACTGATTCCTACCAGCATCATCATCCTCAGATTCATCAATCTTCCTCTTTCCGAAACCTTCGCCTTCTTGGCTGTTCCGTGAGGTTAGCTCTCTGATGAGTTTTTCCTGCTCACTACTGGCTGATGACAACTTGTCATTCTGGCTTTTCAGCTCAGCCAATTCTTGCTGCAACCTGTGCAAGATAGCCATAACCGAAGCGTTGGGATCCAGCATACTAAACTCATCTCGCAGATCCATGTAAATTTCTTCACCTTCAGCCATTTTAGAACCACTGCACACACTCATAATACAGATCAATAAAATTTAACAAGAACAATGTCCATAATACTCATTTATACAAGTAACCCTCATCAACAGTGAGCACAATAACAACAGCCCAGTTTTTTATAACTTGGGCTCTCATACCATTTGTAACATCTCCCTTTAATTTGCCCAACAATTTTTTTTCTTCTCTCTAGCACAAGTTTAACCTTTTGTCTAATTACTATTTTGAATCTCTCTAGCATTTATTTCCTCATATATATAATTAATCGCATACATATATGATTAATAATGTTTCTAGAACGGAATAACATTATAAGAAGTGGGGATAAATGTGATCAACATATGAATAATTAATACACTACCCACTTAACATAACATATGTATATTTATAACAACATATGTATTATAATAACATTCATAATATATTATGGATAAATTTTATGAACATATGTTATATATTAATGAACTTATGAACATATTCGTTCATACGGACTTTCGTTAGGGTTTTAATTCGATTAACCCTTGTCTCTATATATCATAAAGGTTCAGGACTTTGTACCTTATCCAAATTGGATATTTTTTTATTTGTGTAACTTCCACCAGAGGTACACCAATTGTTATTAAAGGTGAACCTCTGATTTATACTACTAATTGAAATATTAAATTTGACAACTGTTACATCTCTTGCGCCATTATTAAAATCTCATGTGACTTATGGGTGAAATTCGACAGTGCGATACATATGAAATTTGACAACTTGTTATGACATTTCTGGCAAGGACACTTACATTACCTCGCTCATTACTTGTGTCAGGAGGTAGGTGTGCTCTCTGTCTATCTTCGCAGAAGATTCACGGTTACAGGTTGGAGTCTATACTTCGCACGGCTAGAGAATTCCCCTTTCATCTAACCCTAGTACCATTTCTTGTAAACTGATAACACGTAACCCCGCGTACTGATATAAAATTCTCAGGGGGTTAAGTCGGCACCGAAGAACTCAGGTTTTGCCGATTTGGTACGCGATTTTCCTGTCCGGATAATAGTTAAATAATACAAGGCGGTACTCATTCATTCCATTGAATTGATTTCCTAAATTCGCCTCGGGATCTCGCTGAGGCTCTGGCATTGTAGTTATAGGTTTTAGCGCTGCCCTAACTTGCACTCGACCATGGATCTACATGACCACTGTTCATTTATCGATTTCTTGTTCAGGTTATAAAACCTATTCGTTTCGTGGTTATACCGTTTTACTGGGGTTACTACTCCTCATTTCGCCTTCTCGAATTGTCACCATAGCCCTCAGCTATCTGCAACCACGAGGACCTCAAGGCGGGAGTTTCTCTGGCCGAAAAACTGGTAATTGATTCCCCTCTCCTATTTTATCTGTGTTCATATTTTTTTTTTTCGGGTTTATCTTCACAGCATAGAATGGCTTTAACATTTTCTCTCAGAGACTGAATCCTTTTGTGTTGAGCTATCAGCACTGGTACTACGGCCCCGTGTCTCGATTTCATTTCCCCTTGTCGTGTAGAGTTTGATTAATATGGTTTCAGCCCATCGTATCTCACTTCCGGCGTTTGTGGAGTTAATTTATTTTGTTCCGTTTCTGTTGGATATATATATACAGGGTTTTGAAAATACATCCGGCGTCCTTACTCTCTCTCAGAGGACGAGTGTTAATTCCAGAACATCGACCCCTTTACCATGGTTAGTGCAGGTCTAGTTTTAGTTTATTTTAATACCATTCTCCAGTTTTTATTGTGAATATCCTATCCTCACTTATTACTAAGTCACATTTTTCTCTAATGACAGGTATACAAAACCTCCGTCTCCATGATAATGATTCCAGTAAATTTGTTTCACGTCTTACAAATTTCTCATTTCAGCTCGAGTTCGCCTGATCGATACGTTCAGCTTGGTGTTACGTTTTCCGGTCGGTTACGGTTCTACTTACTGTAGAACCAATGGGTTATGACATGAACTGTTTGTCTTAATATGCGACTACACACAGGGTTGGTTTTTTTTTGGTCTATCAACTATTACCATACAATATTAACTCGACGGCCAGCTTTTATATACATTAACCCTTTTGAAGAGTATATGATTGTGTTGCATTCGATACTCTGTATTTATTCATGAACGCCCTTATGATTAGGTTCATGGGGATTAAGTCTGCACGTAAATACCAAGTGCGACTATCATATTTATCTTTTTTGTTTCTTTTTGTTTAGATCATACATACTTTCCTTATATATATATGACAGATCTATATATCAGAAAGTCGTAGTTACATTCCCTTCGGTCCTGGTAGCCCTAGGTTAATACTTCTCATACATATGTGTTTAATTTATAAACTGAGCTATTTCTGTTAGTAATACTGGAGAATGTTACGATTAGGAGAAATCAAAATTTTCCATTATGTTTTAATTTCCAATACTATTATTGACATAGCATGATGTCGACCAGAAAGGAATGAATAGCCCTGCAATTTCTAGGTCTGTCACCACGTTTCAATTCATGTACAATCCTTACAAATTCTATTTTTCCAACTTTCCAAATAGAAATTCTTTTATCATGGTTCATTTCATATATTTTTCTTTTATGGTAAGATGGATAAATTAACAGACCTTAGAGGCTATTTTGTCCCAGTCATGCTTTATTTTTCTGAGTTATATGCATATTATCCCATAGCCTTAAGAAAATTTGGCAAGGTTAATTACATAGTTGTTTTTAACAATTTAGCATTCCATACTAAACGAATACTCTTATCCTATGCATGACAGTTCTATGGCAAGAATTATATATGTATTGTTTTTTTTGTTTTTTTTTTTTATCTATTTGTATATACCAATCAAATGGTAGTACAACTAATGTATTCAAATTCCACTACAAAGATTTTATACATAGCATTTCCAATTTATAATGTGCAGTTCAGTTCTGCACATGCTTAATTATTGAAGAAATAGCAGAGTTCTATTTTATGTTACAACATTACATTTTTTTGTTCTTGTACATGATATCTTTGTTAGGATGTAACATTCTGGTACAGAAAACCACTTTAATTATGGCCTCCTTATCTGCTGCTTCCCTTAAGAGAGTTATTTTATTTTCAATCTACTAAGAGTCTTGAATTCAAAATTAAACTAGTTTGCACGAGACTTCTTTTATTTTTACATACAGAACCAGATTGAAGTTATATCAGAATCATAATTAGGTATTAATAGATTTAAAGCAGCTTAAGCTAAATCATCTGTGAAGAACTACGTATCCCCAGATTTAAACCACCTAGGTTTAGAGATTTTGGTGGATTCTTCAGCACACATTTAATTTCTACAACTAGGCAGAATTACAAAGGTTAATACCTTATGACTAATTATGTTAAATGTAGTATTTATATTGTAATAAACAATTGACTTTTATATGTAGCCAATTCATACAGTATACAGTAAACACATTCATAATTTTCAAATACATACCAATCATGCAATAGACCAACCTCCCAACCTTAGAGTCCATCTGTCTCCCAGAACTCACCCCCGAGCTGAGATCACCTCCCCCACCGACCCACCATTGATCTGTTTAGGAGCAGCTTATTTAAGCTAATGTCCCCCAAAGCATGTTTTTAATTCTGCGTCCAGAATAACAGGATGCTTTTCTTCCTGTTTGCCTAGGCTTCCCATCTTAAGGACTCTTTAAAGCTGTTTTATTCTTTTCCTCATCTTTTCCAGCTTTTTACCTCTTCCCAACTACTTTCCTCATCATTGGGGAAATTTAGATTCTTCCTCAAAAATCTAAATTAGAAATAATTTCCTTCAAGGATTTTTTTGAAAGATTGTGGGGAATAGTTGCCTTATCCATCCTCATGGATTTAGCAAGTGATCTCATAATCTCTTTTTGGTCAATATGCACACAATCATTTTATTCATTTCCTCAACTTAAATATTAAATTACATTCAAAAAATACTCATCCTTTGGGGTCTACTCCCATTAGGATTAAAGTTCAATTGTCTAGCTTTAAAATTCAAACACATAAATTGGGGGTGTTACACTTTCACATACCTCAGAATTCTCTTCGCTTCTTGCCAATGTGCTTCTTTTGGCCTTTCCATAAATCAAGAAATCAAACTAATAGCATGCATAATATCTGGCCTAGTTGCAGTTAAATACATGAGGCTACCAACTATGCTTTTATACAAACTTGGATCAAAATCCTTGTTGCTGTCATCTTTACTCAACTTCAATCCCATTATTGTGGGAGTAATTTCTGCCTTGCACTCCTGCATATTAAATCTCTCCAAAACTTCATTAACATACTTTTCTTGAGAGATAAAAATACCATTTTCATTTTGTTCTACTTAAATTCCTAAGAAGTATCTCAACAATCCCATATCAGTCATTTCAAATTCATCTTTCATGACTGTTTTAAAATTTTCAATGAGGTAATCATCATTACCTGTGAATATCACATCATCAACATATAACACAACAATGAGCATCTTACCATCTTTTTCTTTGATGTATAATGTGGGTTCTACTTCACATTTTTCAAACCCATTTTCCAGTAGATAGGAATCTATCCTATTGTACCATGCTCTTGGTGTGTGCTTCAGCCCATATAGAGCTTTATTCAATTTGCAAACTTTGTGTTCTTGGCCCTTTTTCTCATAGCCTAGAGGTTGTTCCACATAAACCTCTTCCACCAAAACTCCATTTAGGAATGTTGATTTTACATCGATTTGGTAAACCTTCCATTTGTTTTGTGCTGCTATGGACAACACTACTCTCACTGTTTCCATTCTTTCAACTACTGCAAAATTTTCTTGATAATTTCTTCCATACTGCTGCTTATATCGTTTGACAACAAGTCTGGCCTTGTGTCTTTCTATGTTTTAGCATTACTTTTGGTCTTGTAGACCCATTTTACTCCAATGACTTCTTTACCTTTTGGGAGATCAAACAATTCCCATGTTTTATTCTTCTCTTTGGCATTAATTTCTTCATCCATAGCTTCTATCCATTTTCCATCTTTTATGGCATCTTTAAAATGAATAGGATCATCAACATGACAATATAAAGCAAATAAGGAGTTCATACCTTCATTTTCCACTTCCTGCTCATAAATCTCATTTAGATTTCTGAATCTGGTTCCTCTTTCATTTGGTGTACTTGTGCTTCAAGTAGCACTCGAATCTGCTCCATGTGGTGTGCTTGGAAAAGCACTCTCATTTCTTCTCAAGGGTGTTCTTACTCCTTCTTGAGGTGTTCCTTGCTCTCCTTGTGTTGGTGGAGGTTGTGCTACTGATGAGGTGTTATTTTCAGCCACATCTTCGTCATCTTCATCATGAGACAAACAGCTTTTGAAATTGATTATTTTCTCAATGCTTCCATCCCATGTTTCTTTTTCAATGAATTGCAAATCTCTACTTATAATAAACTCCTTAGCGGATGGGTTATACAATCTATATCCTTTGGATTCTTCACAATATGCAAGGAATATTCACTTCTCCCCCTTACTATCCAACTTCTTCCTCAACTGATCTGGAATGTCTACATAAGCCACACATCGAAAAATTCTCATGTGGGTGACTCCTTGTTTTCTCCCACTCCACGCTTCTTATAGAACTCTGTTCATTACAACTTTTGTTGGGAATCTAGTATTTAAAATATACACAACACAATTTTATACTTCTACCTAATACTCATTTGGCAAGTGTTTTTTCTTTAGCATACTTCTCACCATTTCCATTATGGTTCCATTCTTCCTTTCAACAACTCCATTTTTCCGCGGTGTGTACCTTGTAGTAAACTGTTTGTGTATGCCATTCTCTCTGCAAAAATGCATAAATTATTTTGAGATGTACTCACCTCCTCTATCTGTTCTTAGCACTTTGATATGCTTCCCACTGTATTTTTCTACTAGAGATTTAAAATGGAAAAATTTCCCAAAGACTTCACTTTTAAATTAAAAAAAAAAACCCACACCTTCCTTGTAAAATCATCAATGAAGGTCAGCATGTAGTTGCTGCCTGAAACTGATGTTGTTTTCATCGTCCCACATAAATCTGAATGGATGATTTCTAAGGGTTCTTTCACCCTTATGCTCTTTCATGATGGAAAGTTTTCTCTGTGTTGTTTTCCCAAGATGTGGCCTTCACATAGGCTATTTGGTTTCTCAATCAATGATATTGGTCTTACCATTCGTTATCTCCGCAACAAATTTAATCTTCCGAAATTGAGATGTCCAAATCTCAAGTGCCATAACCAATTCTCATATTTCACTTCCTTCTAAAAGACCTCTTAAGTTATAGCTGCTACATTCTTTCATTTTCCCTTCAGGTCAGTGTTGAGCTTGAGAGGAAACATTCTATTGTTGTTCATTTGTATTTCAGCAATAATCTTCTTTCTTGGAGGTGTGTCCATTATTATGCACATATCATTCTTAAAAAATACATTGTAACCTTTGTTTATGAGCTGCCCAATGCTCAAAAGATAACACTTCAAACCAGGAACATAGTACACATCTGGCACAAATTTCTGCTCACCATTTTTTGCACGAACTCTGCCCTTTCTCTTGACATAAATCTTAGTATCAGTTCCTATGGTTACTTCTGATTTAAATTCTTCATCAAGATTGGCAAACATTGCTATGTTTCTACTCATGTGGTTATTGCAACCTGAATCTAAAAACCATACATCATCTTTTCTATCTTGTGCTACATTACATGTTAACAGCATATTTCTTGGGTTCTTTTCTTCTCTTGCTACATTATCATTCTGCCTATTATTCAGGTCATTTTTCTTTTTCCTACATTCATTTTCATACTGCCCATATTTTTTTACTATAATGACATTGGACATTGGATTTGCCATACCTTTGTCCTTGAGCATGTTGGTGTCCACCTTGCTAGATTTTTCATTTCCCATGGCTTTGATTCTGATTGCTACTCCTTCCATGTGAATGTGAAGGGTTGTTCCTTTCTCTGTTTTGGCGTCTGCCTCTTCCTCTTCAAAAAGACATCTAGGTCTTGAAGGCATGCTCTAGAGATGGGTTTACTGATATTTCCAATCTCTATTCATGAGTCATCAGAGATGCATGAATTTCATCTACTCTGAACTTTGAGAGATCCTTAGTCTCTTCTATGTGGTGACAATAACATCAAACCTTGTAACAACCCCAATTCGTGTGTTTGAATTTCAAAGCTAGACATTTGAACTTTAATACTAAGGGGAGTGGACCCCAAAGGATAAATATTTTGTGAATGTAATTAAATATTTAATTTAGGAAATGAATAAAATGATGTGGTGCAGATTGACCAAAATGAGATTTATGAGATCACTTGCTAAATCCATGAGGATGGATGAGGCAAATATTTCCCCACAATCTTTCAAAAATCCTTGAAAGAAATTAATTTTAAAATTAGATTTTTGAGGAAAAATATGAATTTCCCCAATGATGAGGAAAGTAGTTGGGAAGAGGTAAAAAGCTGGAAAGGCTGAGGAAAAGCATAAAACAACTTTAAAGAATCCCTAAAATGGGAAGCCTAGGAAAACAGGAAGAATAGCATCCTGAGATTCTGGACGCAGAATTAGAAACATGCTTTGGGGAACCATAGCTTAGATAAGCTACTCTTGTACAGGTTAGAGGTTGATCTATTCTAGGAGGTGATCTCAGCTCGGGGGTGAGTTCTGGGAGATAGAAGAACTCTAAGGTTGGGAGGTTTGTCAATTGCATGAGTGGTATGTCTCTAAAATTATTGATGTGTTTACTTCCCATAGTATGAATTAACTACATATAAAAGTTGATTGTATATTAGAATTTCAATTGCTACATTTAACAGAAGTAATCATGAGGAATTCACCTTTATAATTCTGCATAGTTGTAGAAAATAAATCTATGGAGTAGAATCCAACAGAATCTCTAAACCAGAGTTGGTTTAAATCTGAGGATACATAGTTCTCCACAAGAAAAATTTTGAATCAACTTTAATCTGCTTCTGATGAATGTAATGATGTTAGTATATACATACATAGGAGAGAAATATATGAGAAATTTTGTACTGTAATTGAAAATAGTAGTATATGAGCTGTCATTTAGACTGTGTATCAAAAGGAAAAGAAAAATCTTACAGACTACCTTCCAGGAAACAGTACACTATCTACACATGAACAGAATCACAGTAGCCAGTTAGGTTTGCATATAAATAAGCAATTCTATAGCAGACGGAAGTCAAAAATAAAATTTCATGGGACTGTCCATTAATATTTAGTTCTCTGAATTACGATCCTAGTATGAGGTAATCATGGATTCACCTGAACGTAATCCATTAGTGGTTAGAAATAATACAACCTCTACAATGAAGCATCAAATAATAGAAAAATAAACTGAAATGTAACTTTTTTCTGATATGAAATTACGTGCTATATAAACTCCACAAATTTTTTAACTTTGTAAAGTAAAAGAGAAAATTGCGAGCCAGTGACAGTTAACCTCTGCTTTTATTTTAAATTTATTTATGTAAATTATCAAGTTATAAGTATGCAGAAACCATTTGCACATAACAGAATAATAAAACTGGAAGGTATTATGTCTATATCATAACCTATTGGTACGAGAATAACCATGCAATTTCAAGGGAAATTTAAATAGGAACATCCGCGCATTATATACTGTTAGAAAAAAAAATTCGTTATGTATGTAAGACCTGTCGCTGGAAACAAAAGTATATACTGTTAGAGGGCTTTGGTACTATATATATTATTACTAGTGTCATTTTAATGTTTTAGAAATACCATCACCCACGCAGACCTTAACTTATAGATATATCCACATAGAGACGAAATCGACAGTAGAAAAAAGAATTATACATGATGGGCTGACAGCTGTAAAGATTATATAGCATAAATGCTCTGAAGGGTACGTATACCAAATATAACAGGGATAAAATCACCCCTTCACGCAATTAGGGTGTCCATATTTTTAAGATATCGATTATTAAACCCTGAAAAACAAAATATAGAGCATAATGCAGAACGATACAGTTAAGTTGGGAGTAGAGGTGACGGTATATGTTCCACCTCCGGTTATTAATGTTACCACTAATGGACCACGAATTATGAAATATACACAATCATGATAGTTGATGCGTTCTAAAGAGGAAGAACTTGTTAAGGGAGTATTTTTAGATATACTTTTCGCTATACTGCTTACTAGGGAAATAAATTAAGTATAAAGAAGACAGAACTGATTGTACTCAGTCGCACCATTCCAGGAGTAAAAAAAATGTTTAAAAATGTCCTTATACAAATTCAAGGGTCGTGGCCATCATGGAGAAAATAAAACCAAATAAAAACTGTCTAGAGCTGAGTAGCATGCAACTGGTGTGGAAATCGAAAAACATAGCTAAAAATCATGAACAAGCGTTTGCAGATTACAGAAAACCTGTACAATAGACGATGGATAGCCAGTGAGTCGACCGAAGTTCGCTCGAAGTGAAGTAAGATAACTGGAACAAATTATTAGGATCACGACATTGATATCTGAAACGAACCTGCACTACACAGTAGTAGGAAGGTATAGGTCCATAAACAAAGAAAAAAAAACAAAAACAAATAGGTCCATAAGATTTTAGGTAGCCAAACGAAGGCGGGAAATTATTGGTACCTACTCGATTAAAGGTAGAGCGAAACCAATTCCTGAAAAGAAAAACAAACTCATAAGGAACTAACCAAACGTACATAGATCCAGCGATTCTTAGGAATGCCAAAGCTGAGATATGAAAGACAGAAAAAAATTTGACGATAAATATAATACCCATTTTCAAATTGAAGGGTTGGACACACTGTTGTAAAATCCGGGTTAAGTGACAGTGTGTTCTAAACGAGCGCTCCATTCTGACAAGACTACAATTAGCGAGTTGATAAGAACTAGGAAGTTCAGTTTCTGGAGGAAAGAATATCTCAAATTTACTCAGCCAGGGAAAGACATTTAACGAATTAACGCACGCAGACCACAAAATGGAGGGAAATTGTTTACCATGTTTTTTGGCGAGGAGTCATACGCACTGGTTGCAACCTCCTGGATGCAAAATTTTGAGAGCAAAGCGGAAGGAGAAAAAATGAGTAATAACCTGGTAAAATGAAATGTTAGGAGGAAGAACCAGAGTTAATAAGACTATATGAAACCCTAGACACAGAGATCGATAGCCGTCCACGTGTAGGTGGGATCAAAAGTTGAAAGGCGAGTTGTGGAAACTCGGAAAACACATCTCAAGGATAAAGGACGTGAAGAATCCCGACAGGGATTATGGTTTCAATTCCAGCCGAGGGTAGTACCAAGTGGGCAACAACAACTCCGAAGACCAGAATAATTTAATACCCCAATAGAGGGAGGCGACCCTTGGAAACCGGGAATTCAACTGTTGATGCCACGCGCCAGCTATTCATAGAAATCGTACTAAGTATTAGTACAAAGAGGGTGTAACGTATATACAAAATTTCACATCTGGAGTAGGAAAGGAAGAGGTCCTGGAGAAAACGTAGCGTATATTTTGTATTAACATGTTGATAGGAAACGTTCAGTTATCGAGACAAACAAAATATTCATATGAGATTTAATTATTAAATTTAACCAATTACATTATAGCGAATGTTTAGACTTGGTTCGCCGAGTTGAAAAACTTAATCATGTGTGAGAGCTGTCGTATAGTGGACTAGAATAAAGACGTAATGAGATGGGTAAGGGAAAGGTATAAAGGCCTGTCGTGAATGTTTTGGAGTATAAGTGTTGGTTCATTAGGCCTGTTGTTAATATTTTTAAATATAAGTGTTGTTTATTGTTTTCATGGATACTTTACCTATGAAAGGATATACACATAGGAAAGTTATTAGAATATAAGTTAAATTTCACCATAAGGGAGGCAATGGGGAAAAAAACAAAATTGGGTTAGAAAGGGAGATGTGACAAATGGTATGAGAGCCCAAGTTATAAAAAATGGGTTGTTGTTATTGTGCTCACTGTTGCTGAGTGTTCCTTGTATAAGTGAGTATTATGGATTTTTTTTTTAAATCTTACTGATCTGTGTTTGTGTAGTGTACAGTGGTGTTGAAATGGCTGAAGGTGAAGAAATTTATGTGGATCTGTGTGACGAGTATGGTACACTAGATCCCAACGCTCCAGTGATGGCTATGTTACACAGGTTGCAACGAGAATTGGCTGAATTGAGAAGCCAGAATGACAAGTTGTCATCGGCCAGTAAGGAGCAGGAAAAGCTCATCAAAGAGCTAGCTTCAAGGAACAGCCAAGAAGGCAAAGGTTCCGGAAAGAGGAAAACTGATGAGTCTGATGAGGAAGATGCTGTTAGGCATCAAAGTAAATATAAAAAGGATTTACAGGGGGAATTCCGAAAGATTAAACCTCACTCCTATGATGGGGAGAAGGAGGAAGATGCAGAAGCTTGGTTGTTGAACATGATTAAATACTTCCAGGTATATGAATATGAAAGCAATCTGAAGGCCAGATTAGCTGTTTACCAGCTACAGGGTAAGGCTACCTTGTCGTGGGAGGAGACAAAAATGGTTCACGCCATTGATGAAAAGACAGTTACTTGGGAAGATTTCCAGGTTAAGTTCAAAAACCACTATCTAAATGAATGTTACTATGATGATAAAGCCAAAGAATTTCATGAACTTAGACTGGGACAGCTCACTATTGATGAATTTGTTACTAAATTTACTAACCTATTGAGATATGTGCCTTACATAAGGGAAGAAAAGGAAAAAGTACAAAGGTTTCTGAACTGTTTGCCTACTGTGTATAAAGAGAAAATTGAGTTTGACAACCCAAAAACAATGGACGAAGTTGTTCGAAAAGCTAGATTGTGCTACCAGCAGTTCAAAAGAAAAACTGAACAGGAAAAAATTTGGAGCAATAAGAGAGAATTCAAAGGGAAGAAATAGAAACCAGCTTATTTGAAGAATTTTGGCAGGGACCATCAGCGAAAGAAATTTAATAAACCTCGAGAAAGTCAAACTGCTCAGTCGTAGGTGGCTTCAAAACAAATGGAGGGAGACAGTAAGAAAGAGGGCACAGTCAAAATGAAAGAACCCCTGAAATGTTGGGGCTGTGGAGAACCCCATCTTTTGAGGGACTGATCTCATCGAAACATTCATATGATCATGAGAGATCGAGAAGCGACAATAGTAAATGATATAGCCAGAAATATACCAACTATCAGTGCAGCCTTGGAAAAGCAGCAAGCAGAACATCAAGCAACCATGGTGGAAATGGAGGGTAAGATTTCTGACCTATCTGTTACTGTTCTGATTGATCCGAGTGCTTCTTTGAGTTACATTAGTCCAAATATTGTAGAAAAATGTAACTTAAAAACTGAAAAATTTCAACAGTCATGGTTGGTACAGCTGGCCACTGGAACTAAGAGAAAGGTAACACATAAACTACCCCAAATAGAAATCAAATTAAATGAGTTTCAAACAGAGGTAAATTTGAACATTCTGACCTTAGGTTCATATGATCTACTGATAGGAATGGACTGGCTGGAAAAGAAGAAAGCCTTGATGAACTGCTGGGATAAGACTTTGCATTGTGTAGATGAGGAAGGGAAACCTTTTATTCTCAAAGGGAAACAAAAACCTATTTCTGTAAGACAAATTTCAGCATTGCAATTAAAAAGAACAGCTAGAAAAGGATACCAAGTTTATGCAATGCATGTGGAAGAAACAGAACAGAAAACTGAAGAGGAATTACTGGATGCTGTACCAGTAATAAGAGAATTTAAGGAAGTCTTTCCAAAGGAAATCCCTCATCTTCCCCCCAAAAGAGAGATTGATTTCTCAATCGATCTGGTGCTGGGAGCAACACCTGTCTCCCGAGCGCCTTATCGAATGAGTCCTCCTGAACTGATGGAACTGAAAATGCAATTGCAAGAACTGTTAGATAAAGGGTATATCAGACCGAGTGTATCTCCTTGCGGAGCACCGGTGCTGTTCGTGAAAAAGAAAGATGGAACTTTTAGGATGTGCATTGATTATCGTCAACTCAATAAGTTGACCATTAAAAATAGATACCCTTTGCCTAGAATTGATGATCTTTTTGATCAAGTGAGAGGAGCTTCAGTATTTTCGAAAATTGATTTAAGGACTGGTTATCACCAGCTTAGAATTAAGGGAGAAGACATGAGCAAAACAGCCTTTCGAACCAGGTATGGTCACTATGAATTTGTAGTCCTACCTTTTGGTTTGACAAATGCCTCTGCCACATTTATGTGCCTAATGAACAGTGTGTTAAACAAGTACTTGGATAAATTTGTCCTTGTGTTCATAGATGATATCTTAGTTTATTCAAAAAGTGGGGAGGAACATAAAGAACACTTGAGGATAGTATTGCAAATTATAAAGGAAAATCAGCTATATGCCAAGTTCAGCAAATGTGAATTTTATAAAGATAAGATTCAATACTTGGGCCATATTATTTCTGAGCAAGGCCTTGCTGTTGACCCCCAATGTATGTGTTTGAATTTCAAAGCTAGACATTTGAACTTTAATCCTAAGGGGAGTGGACCCCAAAGGATAAGTATTTTGTGAATGTAATTAAATATTTAATTTGAGGAAATGAATAAAATGATTATGTGCAGATGGACCAAAATGAGATTTTGAGATCACTTGCTAAATCCATGAGGATGGATAAGGCAACAAATTCCCCACAATCTTTCAAAAATCCTTGAAAGGAATTATTTCTAATTTAGATTTTGAGGAAGAATCTAAATTTCCCCAATGATGAGGAAAGTAGTTGGGAAGAGGAAAAAAACTGGAAAAGCTGAGGAAAAGCATAAAACAGCTTAAAAGAATTGCTAAAGTGGAAAGCCTAGGCAAACAGGAAGAAAAGCATCCTGCTATTCTGGACGTAGAATTAGAAACATGCTTTGGGGAACCATAGCTCAAATAAGCTGCTCCTAAACAGTTTGGGGGTTGATCTGTTCTAGGAGGTGATCTCTTCTTGGGGGTGAGTTTTGGGAGACAAAAAAGACTCTAAGGTTGGGAGGTTGGTCTACTGTGTGCATGGTATGTGTTTAAGATTTACTGATATGTTTATTTTATATGGTATGAATTGGCTAAATATAAAATTTGACTGTATAGTACAATTATAAATGATACATTTAACAGAGTTAATCATAAGGCATTTACCTTCTTAGCTCTATATGGTTGTAGAAAACAAAAATCTGTAGATTAGAATTCAACAGAAATTCTAAACCAAAGGATGGTTTAAATCTGTGAATACATAGTTCTCCATTGAAAATTCAATTTTAATCTACTCCTGATCTATTAGTATGCCTTCATAAGCATGAAATGGTACTACAAGCAGAATCCCTCTAATATCTTTCAAATAAATTTTAAGTTAGAATCTGAAGATCTGTAAGTATGCAATTTATTATAGGAAAAGCTCAAATTTAGTCTTAACCTACTTTTGATTGATAAAATGAATTCTATTATATACATACATTGGAGAAAGTAGAGTAAGATGTTCTATATTGTATCTTGAAATAGCAGTGTATGCACTGTTACATGGACTGCAATTGATTTTTGAGAAAGAAACTATAATCTAAATAAATTTCATAAGTTCATTTAATAGTTCTGCAAAATAAGAACAAAAAAAAAAGATGAGTCAATTGACAGAAACCCTTTAGATGCAACCTATAGAAAGGAACTGAAAAATATTATAGTTTATTTGTATGGCAGTTAACCTGAGTTCAGGGAGATTTTAAAGAGATTTTTTGTTCTGTATATAGCATTAGAAATGAAAACAAATTTCAAATCGGCTATTGTTAACAAAAAGAAGTCTGCTGAAGAATGTTACCATTTTATAAACTACTTCCTACACAACCATTAGGATACCAACATACCTTGCCGATAAATGAATATGTATTTAAGACACCGACACTAATGAAAAGAGAACTGTGCTAAACTGACTGTCCTTAAATAATACCAATTGGTGAAGATTCGAAGAATATGTATAACTATTCTAAAATAAGTAAAACTATACTTTTGCAGGAAAACGTATAGTCATAGCTCAACGCTAAACACCGTCAAAGTCTAAATAGAAACCAACAATCATTGTAAAACATAAAGAGTAGCTGGGAAATAGGAGGAATCATATGCGCTCTCTTTCATTTTGTTTTCATGACACAAATTCTCATCAACGAACTATGTGATAAACCCACATCATAATGACAGTTTAATAATTCTAAATAGTAAGGATAGGTTCAGAGCGGATTTGTAGATACCTACCCCGCCATCCCTTACTACATATTAGAGAATTCCATAATTACAAGCATCGATTTTATCCAGTCACACTAGTGCGGGAATGACCCAATGTTTTTAAAAAAAAATTCCTCTTACAAAATAGAGGGCCATAGCCATAATAAAGAACAGAATGCAACATAAGGGCTTTCTACAATTGCGAAGAACACAACTGAGTCGAAATACTGGAACATGTAGCAAGAAACCCCTGGTAAGCGATTTGGGGAACTGAATAGAACCTGTACAAATGACGAGGAATAGCAAATAAGTCGACCTATGTGGCCGGAAAGGCTGAAGATTAACGGGATACAATTTTCGTGTGAATGAAGGCCATTATACCTATAATAAAAAATAACAATGCATATTAGAGGAATAGTATAGGGCAATGATAACGTTCTTACACAGAACGAGTTCACGAAATTCAACGAAGGTGAAAATAGTATACCTGATTAATAAAACGAGATAACTTCCTGAAATGAAACGCAGTGGGAAGATTAGTCGATTCGCTCGTATAAAGGATACCATTAAGTTTACCAGGGTTAGGGTAGCAACTCAAACCTGGACAACAATGCTGGAAGCTATCTTGCCAAAATATAGTTTGACCCCGTAGAACGATTCCTGAAGCCTGTAAATCATCATGTAAACATAAAATGAACCTAACCCAATTGTTTTATCGAAATTCCCTACAGGAAAAACACAACGAAACTTATGAGAAGGCTCGATAAGCTGTATAACTAGATCTAGTGCTCGTTAGAAAATTTCGATACTGAAATATTGAAGCTGAAGGAAAAATAAGAACGATAATTATATTAACTATCTCCACAATTGGATTCACTGGGAAATCCGGATTTAACTCAATATGTCTTGAGCAACGGTTGCCTTCTACACGACTGCAAGTAGTAACTCGATAAGAAACAAAATACCAGTTACAGGAAGGAACAATTACCGGAAATTCTCTACAAGGTGAAATTGGTTAATGTGGTAACGCACGCCGACAATAGATACAGAGATAAAAATCTTACCATATGACTGATGAAATAGACATACACCTTGGCGGTAACCCTCTCGGGATGAGCCAAAGTGTGATAACGAACTCCGAATGCAAAGCGGCATGGTAAAATGAAACAAGAGGATGAATAATCTGAGATAATAAATGAACAACAAACCCTAGGTTCACATATTGAGGACCATCCATGTGTAAGCCGGATCATGGGTGAAAACGAGTCATGGGGACGCGGGAAAACTCAAGGCAGCAACAAGGAAAAAAAGAATCCTGAGAGGGATCGTATATTAATGGTAGCCGAGCAACATAGTACCAGTTTGCGTAGTTAAGACTGATAAACCAGAGTTGAGTGCTAAGCGAGTAAATATAACCTCACGGACTCGAGAAATTTATATAACCAAAAGTGACCGCGAACATTAAAACAAACGTATATGGAGATAAAATTTTATAAGTTACGTATAAGCCAGATGTGCAGGGAAATCACGTTGAGTACAATAGTAGTTGTAACAAAACAAAAAGAAATCCCCATCTATTTAATAGGAAGGTATTCTGTCCTGAAGAAGAGACAGAGTATACTTGTACGAAATACCCAGTCATCGAGGAACACGAGTGGGTCGCATGAGGTATCGTGTGAGAGTTAGCCGCATTTATATTGGAAATCTATTCGATTTTTTATATCCATATAATGTGAATAGAAAAATGAGGTGTGACAAATGGTATCAAAGCCCAAGTTATAAAACTGGGCTGTTGTTATTGTGCTCACTGTTGCTGAGTGTTTCTTGTATAAATGAGTGTTGTGGAAAATTGTCTTAAAAAAATATTGCTGGTCTGTGTTATGAGTGTGTACAGTGGTGCTGAAATGGCTGAAGGTGATGAAATTTATGTCGATCTGCATGATGAGTTTGGTACACTAGATCCCAACGCTTCGGTGATGACTATGTTGCATAGGTTTCAACGAGAATTGGCTGAACTAAGAAGCCAGAATGACAAGTTGTCATCAGTCAGTAAGGAGCAGGAAAAGCTCATCAGAGAACTAGCTTCATGGAACATCCAAGAAGGCGAAGGTTCCAGAAAGAGGAAGATTGATGAGTCTGATGACGATGATGCTACTAGGCATCAGTCTAAATAGAAAAAGGAATTACAAGGGGAATTCCGAAAGATCAAACCTCCCTCCTATGATGGGGAAAAGGAGGAAGATGTTGAAGCCTAGTTGCTGAACATGATTAAATATTTCCAGGTCTATGAATATGAAAGCAATCTAAAAGAAAGATTAGTTTTTTACCAGGTACAAGGTAAAGCTACCTTGTGTTGGGAGGAGACGAAAATGGTTCATGCTATTGATGAGAAGACAGTTACTTGGGAGGATTTCCAGGTTAAGTTCTAGGATCAGTATCTAAATGAACGTTACTATGATGATAAAGCCAAGGAATTTCATGAACTTAGACTGGGGCAGCTCACTATTGATGAATTTGTTACCAAATTTACAAACCTGTTGAGATATGTGCCTTACATAAGGGAAGAAAAGGCAAAGGTGCAAAGGTTTCTGAATTGTTTGCCTACGGTGTACAAGGAGAAGATTGAGTTTGAAAACCCAA
The DNA here is from genome assembly GCA_034641835.2 of Pinus albicaulis. Lineage (NCBI taxonomy): Eukaryota > Viridiplantae > Streptophyta > Pinopsida > Pinales > Pinaceae > Pinus > Pinus albicaulis. The sequence goes on along the minus strand of CM076575.1, from coordinate 1,769,568,521 downwards.
AAAAAATGGACGAAGCTGTTCGAAAAGATATATTATGCTACCATCAGTTCAGAAGCAAAACAGAACAGGGAAAAATTTGGAACAATAAGAGAGTGTTCAAAGGGAAGAAACAGAAACCAGCCTATTTTAAGAACTTTGGCAGGGACCACCACCGAAAGAAATTTAATAAAGCCAGAAAAATTCAAACTGTTCAGTCACAGGTTGCTTCAAGACAAATATATGGAGACAATAAGAAAGAAGGCACTGTCAAAATGAAGGAACCATTGAAATGTTGGGGATGCGGAGAACCCCATCTGTTGAGGGATTCTCCCCACAGAAATATTCATATGGTTATGAGGGATCGAGAAGCGACAACAGTAAATGAAATAGCCAGGAATATACCAACTATCAGTGCAGCCTTGGAAAATCGGCAAGCACAACATCAAGAAACCATGGTGGAAATGGAGGGTAAGATTTCTGACCTACTTGTTACTGTTTTGATTGATCCGGGTGCTTCTTTGAGTTACATTAGTCCCGGAATTGTAGAGAAATGTAATCTTAAACCTGAAAAATTTCAGCAGTTATGGTTGGTACAACTGACCACTAGAACTAAGAGAAAGGTAACACATAAATTACCCAGAACAGAAATCAAATTAAATGATTTTCAAACAGAAGTAAATATGAACATACTGCCTCTAGGTTCTTATGACTTGCTCATAGGAATGGACTGGCTGGAAAAGAAGAAAGCCCTGATGAACTGTTGGGATAAAACCCTACATTGTGTGGATGAAGAAGGGAAACCTTTTACTCTTAAAAGGAAAACCAAAATCCATTGCAGTAAGAAAAATATCAGCACTGCAATTAAAACGAACATCCAGAAAAGGATATCATGTTTATGCAGTACATGTGGAGGAAGTGGAGCAGAAAATTGGAGAAAATATGCTAGATGAGTTACCAGTGGTAAAAGAGTTTAAGGAAATCTTCCGAGATGATATTCCTCATCTTCCCCCCAAAATAGAAATTGACTTTTCCATCGATTTAGTGCCAGGAGCAACACCTGTTTCCCGAGCCCCTTATCGAATGAGCCCCCCTGAACTTATGGAATTGAAAATGTAGTTACAAGAATTGCTATATAAAGGTTATATCAGACCGAGTGTGTCTCCTTGGGGAGCACCGGTCTTATTTGTGAAAAAGAAAGATGGAACTTTTAGGATGTGCATTGATTATCGCCAAATGAACAAGTTGACCATTAAGAATAGATACCCTTTACCTAGAATTGATGATCTTTTTGATCAAGTGAGAGGAGATTCAGTCTTTTCGAAGATTGACTTAAGAACTGGTTATCACCAGCTCAGAATCAAGGAAGAATGCATTAGCAAAATAGCTTTCCGAACCAGGTATGGACAGTACGAATTTGTAGTCCTACCTTTTGGTTTGACAAATGCCCCTGCCACATTTATGTGTCTGATGAACAGTGTGTTGAATAAGTACTTGGATAAATTTTTTCTTGTGTTCATAGATGATATTTTGGTCTACTCCAAAAATGAGGATGAACATAGATAACACTTGAGGATAGTGTTACAAACTCTAAAAGAAAACCAGTTATATGCCAAGTTCAACAAATGTGAATTTTATAAAGATAAAATTCAATATCTGGGTCATATTATTTCTGAAAGAGGCCTTGCTGTTGACCCTGAAAAGATAAAATCCATTAAAGAATGGCCGAAAATAAACGTGTTTTAAAAGTAAGGTCATTGTAAGGGTTGCGGGGCTATTATCGCGATTTTGGAGATATTTAACTGCCGCACATCCCATCACCTCATTGCAAAGAAAGGGTGTCAAGAGTTCGCGTGGACGCAGAAAAATGTATCAAAGACGGTTGAGAAATTAAAACAAAAACTTTACTTCATCCTATGCGAAGATTGCGGTCCGCGAAAAGAATTTGTCGTGTGTGTACGGATGCACCAGGGGGTTAGGAGGAGTTCTTTTGCGGGGAGAATTCGGTTATTGCATATAGATCTAGGAAGCGAAAATACATGAAACGTTATAGTGCCTATATGATTTGGAATTAACTTGGGCACTCTATCAACTTTGAAAATGTAGGCCTCTCTTTGGGGAAAAAGTTTATTGATGATGGAAATCCTTATTTTTCTCAAATATTTCTTTTCCCAAACTGATCTGAATGCAAGACAAGCCAGATGGCTGTCCTTTTTAAGTGAATTTGATATGGACATAAAACATATCAAAGGAAAAGAAAATAAAGTTGCTGATGCATTAAGGAGGAATGCTTGGCAGAATATAAACAACATTGGAAGTAGTGCCCAAATCGAAGTAGAAGAGTTGGCGAGAAAAGCAGCAAATCAAGATCCAAACTATGAAACACTCTTCGTGAAACTACAGAAAAAGGAGAAAATTGATTTCACTCAAAACCAAAAAGGGCTAATCTGTTATAAAAAAAGGTTGTATATTCCCAATGTAGAGTCCTTAAAAATGGAAATTCTGGATGAATATCACAAACAGCCATATGCAGGACATCCAGGATATCAGAAAATGTTAACAGCCTTGAAAAAGAAATTTTTCTGGCCAGGAATGAAGAGAGATGTAGCAGAATATTTAAGTAGGTGCATGGAATGTCAACTAGTCAAAGTTGAACATCAACATCCGGCGGGTCTTTTAAACCCTTTGCCAATTGCAGAATGGAAATGGGACACAGTTTCCATGGACTTTATAACAGGATTACCCAAAACCAAATACCAGCATGATTCGGTAATGGTAGTAGTAGACACTCTAACAAAAGCTGCTCACTTTATACCAGTGAAATCTACCTTTGGGACAACTCAAGTAGCGAATGTGTTCCTGAAGGAGGTAGTAAGGCTTCATGGGGTTCCAAAGGTAATTGTTTCAGACTGAGATGCTAAGTTTACAGCAGCTTTTTGGAAAGGACTATTTGGAGGGATGGGTACTAGGTTGAATTTTAGTACCGCCTATCACCCTCAGACCGATGGGCAGACAGAGAGGCCTAATCAAATTTTCGAGGATATGCTGAGAATGTATGTGATGGATAGGCCATCAAAGTGCGAAGAGTATTTCCATTTAGCCGAATTTTCCTATAATAACAGCTACCAGTCCTCTATCAACATGAGTCCGTTTGAGGCATTGTATGGAAGAAAGTGTCATACTCCTTTGAGCTGGAGCCAACCAGAGGATAAACTAATGTTGGGGCCCAATGCCTTACAAGAGATGGAAAGAATTGTTAAACAGATACAAAGAAACATCAAGACAACACAAGATCGCCAGAAAAATTATGTTGATAAGAAACGAGTGCACTGAGAATTTAAAGTGGGGGATCATGTGTATTTGCGTATTAAACCCAAAAAGAGCACACTTTATGCTGGAAGTTGTGAAAAACTGGCTCGTAGATATTGTGGTCCTTTTGAAGTATTAGAAAGGGTGGGACCAGTGGCTTACAAGCTGGCCTTACCACCCCATGTTAGAGTTCATGATGTGTTTCATGTTTCGTTATTAAAAATATATCTGCATGATGCTTCTCACATAGTTGAATTGAATGTTGTACAGGTGGAACCAGAAGGGGAGTTTCTGCCAGAACCGCTTCAAATATTGGAGCAGGAAGAAATTGAATTGAGAAATAGAACAGTAGCCAGAGTAAAAGTGCAGTGGAAGCACTTTACTGCTGAAGAAGTTACCTGGGAAAGAGAAGCTGAAATGATGGAAAGATATCCATTTTTGTTTAAAAATGAAATCTAGTAGTTGAATAACAACACCGAGGACGGTGTTTATTTTCAGAGGGGGAATATGTAACACCCCCAATTTATGTGTTTGAATTTCAAAGCTAGACATTTGAACTTTAATCCTAAGGGGAGTGGACCCCAAACGATAAGTAATTTGTGAATGTAATTAAATATTTAATTTGAGGAAATGAATAAAATGATTGTGTGCGGATGGACCAAAATGAGATTTTGAGATCACTTGCTAAATCCATGAGGATGGATAAGGTAACAAATTCCCCACAATCTTTCAAAAATCCTTTAAAGGAATTATTTCTAATTTAGATTTTGAGGAAGAATCTAAATTTCCCCAATGATGAGGAAAGTAGTTGGGAAGAGGAAAAAAACTGGAAAAGCTGAGGAAAAGCATAAAACAGCTTAAAAGAATCCCTAAAATGGGAACCCTAGGCAAACAGGAAGAAAAGCATCCTGCTATTCTGGACGCAGAATTAGAAACATGCTTTGGGGAATCATAGCTTAAATAAGCTGCTCCTAAACAGTTTGGGGGTTGATCTGTTCTAGGAGGTGATCTCTGCTCGAGGGTAAGTTCTGGGAGACAAAAAGGACTCTAAGGTTGGGAGGTTGGTCTACTGTGTGCATGGTATGTGTTTAAGATTTACTGATATGTTTATTTTACATGGTATGAATTGGCTACATATAAAAGTTGACTGTATAGTACAATTATAAATGCTACATTTAACAGAGTTAATCATAAGGCATTTACCTTCTTAGCTCTGTATGGTTGTAGAAAACAAAAATCTGTAGAGTAGAATTCAACAGAAATTCTAAACCAAAGGATGGTTTAAATCTGTGAATACATAGTTCTCCACTGAAAATTTAATTTTAATCTACTCCTGATCTATTAGTGTGCATTCATAAGCATGAAATGGTACTACAAGCAGAATCCCTCTAATATCTTTCAAATAAATTTTAAGTTAGAATCTGAAGATCTGTAAGTATGCAATTTATTATAGGAAAAGCTCAAATTTAGTCTTAACCTACTTTTGATTGATAAAATGAATTCTATTATATACATACATTGGAGAAAGTAGAGTAAGATGTTCTATATTGTATCTTGAAATAGCAGTGTATGCACTGTTACATGGACTGCAATTGATTTTTGAGACAGAAACTATAATGTAAATAAATTTCATAAGTTCATTTAATAGTTCTGCAAAATAAGAACAAAAAAAAAAGAACAGTCAGTTGACAGAAACCCTTTAGATGCAACCTATAGAAAGGAACTAAAAAGTATTATAGTTTATTTGTATGGCAGTTAACCTGAGTTCAGGGAGATTTTAACGAGATTTTATGTTCTGTATATAGCATTAGAAATGAAAACAAATTTAAAATCGGCTATTGTTAACAAAAAGAATTCTGCTGAAGAATGTTACCATTTTATAAACTACTTCCTACACAACCATTAGGATACCAACATACCTTGCCGATAAATGAATATGTATTTAAGACACCGACACTAATGAAAAGAGAATTGTGCTAAACTGACTGTCCTTAAATAATACCAATCGGCTAGGATTTGAAGAATATGTATAACTATTCTAAAACAAGTAAAACTATACTTTTGCAGAAAAACGTATAGTCATAGCTCAACCCTAAACACCGTCAAAGTCTGAATAGAAACCAACAATCATTGTAAAACATAAAGAGTAGCTGGGAAATAGGAGGAATCATATGCACTCTCTTTCGTTTTGTTTTCATGACACAAATTCTCATCAACAAACTGTGTGATAAACTCGCATCATAATGACAGTCGAATAATTCTAAATAGTAAGGATAGGTTCAGAGCGGATTTGTAGATACCTACCCCGCCATCCCTTACTGCATATTAGGGAATTCCATAATTACAAGCATCGATTTTATCCAGTCACACTCGTGCAGGAATGACCCAATGTTTTAAAAAAAAATGTCCTGTTACAAAATAGAGGGGTAGCCATAATAAAGAACAGAATGCCACATAAGGGCTTTCTACAATTGCGAAGAACACAACTAAGTCGAAAAACTGGAACACGTAGGAAGAAACCCCTGGTAATCGATTTGGGGAACTGAATAGAACCTGTACAAACGATGAGGAATAGCAAATAAGTCGACCTATGTGGCCGAAAAGGCAGAAGATTAACGGGACACAATTTTCGTGTGAATGAAGGCCATTATACCTGTAATTAAAAATAACAATGCATATTAGAGGAATATTATAGGGCAATGATAACGTTCTTACACAGAATGAGTTCACAAAATTCAACGAAGGTGAAAATAGTATACCTGATTAATAAAACGAGATAACTTCCTGAAATGAAACACAGTGGGAAGATTAGTCGATTTGCTCGTATAAAGGATACCATTAAGTTTACCAGGGTTAGGGTAGCGACTCAAACCTGGACAACAATGCTGGAAGCTATCTTGCCAAAATACAACTCGACCCTGCAGAACGATTCCTGAAGCCTGTACATCATCATGTAAACATAAAATGAACCTAACCCAATTGTTTTATCGAAATTCCCTACAAGAAAACCACAACGAAACTTATGAGAAGGCTCGATAAGCTGTATAACTAGATCTAGTGCTTGTTAGAAAATGCTGATACTGAAATATTGAAGCTGGAGGAAAAATAAGAACGATAATTATATTACCTATCTCCATAATTGGATTCACTGGGAAATCCAGATTTAACTCAATATGTCTTGAGCAAGCGTTGCCTTCTATAGGACTGCAAGTATTAACTCGATAAGAAACGAAATACCAGTTACAGGAAGGAAAAATTACCGAAAATTCTCTGTAAGGTGAAACCAGTTAATGTGGTAATGCACGCCGATAATAGATACAGAGATAAAATGCTTACCATATGACTGATGAAATAGACATACACCTAAGTGGTAACCCTCTCGGGATGAGCCAAAGTGTGATAACGAACTCCGAACGCGAAGCGGCGTGGTAAAATGAAACAGGAGGATGAATAATCTGAGATAATAAACGAACAACAAACCCTAGATTCAGATATTGAGGACTATCCACGTGTAAGCCGGATCATGGGTGAAAACGAGTCATGGGGACGCGGGAAAACTCAAGGTAGCAACAAGGACAAAAAGAATCCCGAGAGGGATCGTATAGTAATGGTAGCCGAGCAACATAGTACCAGTTTGTGTAGTTAAGACTGATAAACCAGAGTTGAGTGCCAAGCGAGTAAATATAACCTCGCGGACTCGAGAAACTTATATAACCAGAAGTGACCGTGAACATTAAAACAAACGTATATGGAGATAAAATTTTATAAGTTACGTATAAGCCAGATGTGCAGGGAAACCGTGTTGAGTACAATAGTAGTTGTAACAAAAAAAAAAAAAATCCCCATCTATTTAATAGGAAGGTATTCTGTCCTGAAGCAGAGACAGAGTATACTTGTACGAAGTACCCAGTCATCGAGGAACACGAGTGGGTCGCATGAGGTATCGTGTGAGAGTTAGCCGCATTTATATTGGCAATCTATTCGATTTTTTATATCCATATAATGTGAAGTACTAACATTTCAAAACTTCCATCTCTAACGTAAGTATTAAGGTGTATAAAATTATATATGTATACATGGTGAATGTGTGGTATAAAGAGAATCATATAATGGGGTGTAAATTGACTTAAATATTTCTGAGAACCATTATATGGCAGAGTCACCTAGAGATTTAGCCATAGGGAAATTGAGAGAGTATAAAGGCCTCCCATTAACGTTTTAACATATATAGTGTTAGTCTTGTTTAAAGTGCATGGGTTTTTGGCCAATGAAAGAATAAATAAATGTTATAAAAAATAAATAAATAAAAAATTATATCTTCTTTTTGGGATAGAAAAATGAGGTGTGACAAATGGTATCAGAGCCCAAGTTATAAAACTGGGTTGTTGTTATTGTGCTCACTGTTGCTGAGTGTTTCTTGTATAAATGAGTTTTGTGGAAAATTGTTTTAAAAAAATATTGCTGATCTGTGTTATGAGTGTGTACAGTGGTGCTGAAATGGCTGAAGGTGATGAAATTTATGTGGATCTGCATGATAAGTTTGGTACACCAGATCCCAACGCTCCGGTGATGACTATGTTGCACAGGTTGCAACGAGAATTGGCTGAACTAAGAAGCCAGAATGACAGGTTGTCATCAGTCAGTAAGGAGCAGGAAAAGCTCATCAGAGAACTAGCTTCACGGAACAGCCAAGAAGGCGAAGGCTCTGGAAAGAGGAATATTGATGAGTCTGATGACGATGATGCTGCTAGGCATCAGTCTAAACAGAAAAAGGAATTACAAGGGGAATTCCGAAAGATCAAACCTCCCTCCTATGATGGGGAAAAGGAGGAAGATGCTGAAGCCTGGTTGCTGAACATGATTAAATATTTCCAGGTCTATGACTATGAAAGCAATCTAAAAGCAAGATTAGTTTTTTACCAGCTACAAGGTAAAGCTACCTTGTGTTGGGAGGAGACGAAAATGGTTCATGCTATTGACGAGAAGACAGTTACTTGGGAGGATTTCCAGGTTAAGTTCAAACAGCACTATCTAAATGAACGTTACTATGATGATAAAGCCAAGGAATTTCATGAACTTAGACTGGGGTAGCTCACTATTGATGAATTTGTTACGAAATTTACAAACCTGTTGAGATATGTGCCTTACATAAGGGAAGAAAAGGCAAAGGTGCAAAGGTTTCTGAATTGTTTGCCTACGGTGTACAAGGAGAAGATTGAGTTTGACAACCCAAAAACAATGGACGAAGCTGTTCGAAAAGCTAGATTATGCTACCAGCAGTTCAGAAGCAAAACAGAACAGGGAAAAATTTGGAACAATAAGAGAGCGTTCAAAGGGAAGAAACATAAACCAGCCTATTTGAAGAACTTTGGCAGGGACCACCAGCGAAAGAAATTTAATAAATCCAAAGAAATTCAAACTATTCAGTCATAGGTTGCTTCAAGACAAATAGATGGAGACAATAAGAAAGAAGGCACTGTCAAAATGAAGGAACCATTGAAATGTTGGGGATGCAGAGAACCCCATCTGTTGAGGGATCGTGCCCACGGAAATATTCATATGGTTATGAGGGATCGAGAAGCAACAACAGTAAATGATATAGCCAGGAATATACCAACTATCAGTGCAACCTTAGAAAATCGGCAAGTAGAACATCAAGCAACCATGGTGGAAATGGAGGGTAAGATTTCTGACCTACCTGTTACTATTTTGATTGATTCGGGTGCTTCTTTGAGTTACATTAGTCCTGGAATTGTAGAAAAATGTAATCCTAAACCTAAAAAATTTCAGCAGTTATGGTTGGTACAGCTGACCACTAGAACTAAGAGAAAGGTAACACATAAATTACTCAGAATAGAAATCAAATTAAATGATTTTCAAACAGAATTAAATCTGAACATACTGCCTCTAGGTTCTTATGACTTGCTGATAGGAATGGACTGGTTGGAAAAGAAGAAAGCCCTGATGAACTACTGGGATAAAACCCTACATTGTGTGGATGAAGAAGGGAAACCTTTTACTCTTAAAGGAAAACCAAAATCGATTGCAGTAAGAAAAATATCAACACTGCAATTAAAATGAACAGCCAAAAAAGGATATCATGTTTATGCAGTACATGTGGAGGAAGTGGAGCAGAAAACTGGAGAAAATCTGCTAGATGAGTTACCAGTGGTAAAAGAGTTTAAGGAAGTCTTCCCAGATGAGATTCCTCATCTTCCCCCCAAAAGAGAAATTGACTTTTCCATCGATTTAGTGCCAGGAGCAACACATGTTTCCCGAGCCCCTTATCGAATGAGCCCCCCTGAACTTATGGAACTGAAAATGTAGTTACAAGAATTGCTAGATAAAGGTTATATCAGACTGAGTGTGTCTCCTTGGGGAGCACCGGTCTTATTTGTGAAAAAGAAAGATGGAACTTTTAGGATGTGCATTGATTATCGCCAACTGAACAAGTTGACCATTAAGAATAGATACCATTTACCTGGAATTGATGATCTTTTTGATCAAGTGAGAGGAGCTTCAGTCTTTTCGAAGATTGACTTAAGAATTGGTTATCACTAGCTCAGAATCAAGGAAGAAGACATCAGCAAAACAACTTTCCAAACCAGGTATGGACACTACGAATTTGTAGTCCTACCTTTCGGTTTGACAAATGCTCCTGCCACATTTATGTGTCTGATGAACAGTGTGTTGAATAAGTATTTGGATAATTTTTTTCTTGTGTTTATAGATGATATTTTAGTCTACTCCAAAAATTAGGATGAACATAGAGAACACTTGAGGATAGTGTTACAAACTCTAAAAGAAAACCAGCTATATGCCAAGTTCAGCAAATGTGAATTTTATAAAGATAAAATTCAATATCTGGGTCATATTATTTCTGAAAAAGGCCTTGCTGTTGACCCTGAAAAGATAAAAGCCATTAAAGAATGGCTAGTCCCAACTGATGTTTCAGCAGTAAGGTCATTTATGGGGATTGCAGGCTATTATCACAGATTTGTGGAGATATTTTCTGCTATAGCACATCCCATCACCTCATTGCAAAGAAAGGGTGTCAAGTTCGCGTGCATTGAAAAATGTCAAAACAATTTCGAGAAATTAAAACAAAAACTTACTTCAGCCCCTATACAGAAGATTGCGGATCCTGAAAAAGAATTTGTCGTGTGTACGGATGCCTGCAGAGAGCGGTTGGGAGGAGTTCTTTTGCAGGAAAATTCAGTTATTGCATATGAATCTAGGAAACTGAAAATACATGAACAGAATTATAGTACCTATGATTTGGAATTAGCAGTTGTTATCCATGCTTTGAAAATGTGGCGGCACTATCTTCTTGGGAAAAAGTTTACATTGATGACTGATCATATTAGTCTCAAATATTTATTTTCCCAAACTGATCTGAATGCAAGACAAGCCAGATGGCTGTCCTTTTTAAGTGAATTTGATATGGACATAAAACATATCAAAGGAAAAGAAAATAAAGTTGCTGATGCATTAAGCAGGAATGCTTGGCAGAATATAAACAGCATTGGAAGTAGTGCCCAGATCGAAGTAGAAGAGTTGGTGAGAAAAGTAGCAAATCAAGATCCAAACTATGAAACACTCTTGGTGAAACTACAAAAAAAGGAGAAAACTGATTTCACTCAAAACCAAAAAGGGCTGATCTGTTATAAAAACAGGTTGTATATTCCCAATGTAGAGTCCTTAAAAATGGAAATTCTGGATGAATATCACAAACAGCCATATGCAGGACATCCAGGATATCAAAAAATGTTAACAGCCCTGAAAAAGAAATTGTTCTGGCCAGGAATGAAGAGAGATGTAGCAGAATATTTAAGTAGGTACATGGAATGTCAACTAGTCAAAGTTGAACATCAACATCCGGCGGGTCTTTTAAACCCTTTGCCAATTGCAGAATGGAAATGGGACACAGTTTCCATGGACTTTATAACAGGATTGCCCAAAACCAAATACCAGCATGATTCGGTAATGGTAGTAGTAGACACTCTAACAAAAGCTGCTCACTTTATACCAGTAAAATCTACCTTTGGGACAGCTCAAGTAGCGAATGTGTTCCTGAAGGAGGTAGTAAGGCTTCATTAGGTTACAAAGGTAATTGTTTCAGACTGAGATGCTAAGTTTACAGCAGCTTTTCGGAAAGGACTATTTGGAGGGATGGGTACTAAGTTTAATTCTAGTACCGCCTATCACCCTCAGACCGATGGGAAGACAGAGAGGACTAATGAAATTTTGGAGGACATGCTGAGAATGTATGTGATGGATAGGCCATCAAAGTGGGAAGAGTATTTTCATTTAGCCAAATTTTCCTATAATAACAGCTACCAATCCTCTATCAAGATGAGTCCGTTTGAGGCATTGTATGGAAGAAAGTGTCATACTCCTTTGAGCTGGAGCCAACCAGAAGATAAACTAATGTTGGGGCCCGATGCCTTACAAGAGATGGAAAGAATTGTTAAATAGATACAAAGAAACATCAAGACAGCACAAGATCGCGAGAAAAATTATGCTGATAAGAAACGAGTGCATCGAGAATTTAAGGTGGGGGATGATGTGTATTTGCGTATTAAACCCAAAAAGAGCACACTCTATGCTGGAAGTTGTGCAAAACTGGCTCCTAGATATTGTGGTCCTTTTGAAGTATTAGAAAGGGTGGGACCAGTGGCTTACAAGCTGGCCTTACCACCCCATGTTAGAGTTCATGATGTGCTTCATGTTTCGTTATTAAAAAGATATTTGCATGATGCTTCTCACATAGTTGATTGGAATGTTGTACATGTGGAACCAGAAGGGGAGTTTCTTCCAGAACCTCTTCAAATATTGGAGTGGGAAGAAATTGAATTGAGAAACAGAACAGTAGCCAGAGTAAAAGTGCAGTGGAAGCACTTTACTGGTGAAGAAGCTACCTGGGAAAGAGAAGCTGAAATGATGGAAAGATATCCATTTTTGTTTGAAAAATGAACTCTAGTAGTTGAATAACAACACCGAGGACAGTGTTTATTTTCAGAGGGGGAATATGTAACACCCCCAATTTATGTGTTTGAATTTCAAAGCTAGACATTTGAACTTTAATCCTAAGGGGAGTGGACCCCAAAGGATAAGTATTTTGTGAATGTAATTAAATATTTAATTTGAGGAAATGAATAAAATGATTGTGTGCAGATGGACCAAAATGAGATTTTGAGATCACTTGCTAAATCCATGAGGATGGATAAGGCAACAAATTCCCCACAATCTTTCAAAAATCCTTGAAAGGAATTATTTCTAATTTAGATTTTGAGGAAGAATCTAAATTTCCCCAATGATGAGGAAAGTAGTTGGGAAGAGGAAAAAAACTGGAAAAGCTGAGGAAAAGCATAAAACAACTTAAAAGAATCCCTAAAATGGGAAGCCTAGGCAAACAGGAAGAAAAGCATCCTTCTATTCTGGACGCGGAATTAGAAACATGCTTTAGGGAACCATAGCTTAAATAAGCTACTCCTAAACAGTTTGGGGGTTGATCTGTTCTAGGAAGTGATCTCTGCTCAGGGGTGAGTTCTGGGAGACAAAAAGGACTCTAAGGTTGGGACGTTGGTCTACTGTGTGCATGGTATGTGTTTAAGATTTACTGATATGTTTATTTTATATGGAATGAATTGGCTACATATAAAAGTTGACTGTATAGTACAATTATAAATGCTACATTTAATAGAGTTAATCATAAGGCATTTACCTTCTTAGCTCTGTATGGTTTAGAAAACAAAAATCTGTAGAGTAGAATTCAACAGAAATTCAAAACCAAAGGATGGTTTAAATCTGTGAATACGTAGTTCTCCACAGAAAATTTAATTTTAATCTACTCCTGATCTATTAGTGTGCATTCATAAGCATGAAATGGTACTACAAGCAGAATCCCTCTAATATCTTTCAAATAAATTTTAAGTTAGAATCTGAAGATCTGTAAATATGCAATTTATTATAGGAAAAGCTCAAATTTAGTCTTAACCTACTTTTGATTGATAAAGTGAATTCTATTATATACATACATTGGAGAAAGTAGAGTAAGATGTTCTATATTGTATCTTGAAATAGCAGTGTATGCACCGTTACATGGACTGCAGTTGATTTTTGAGACGGAAACTATAATGTAAATAAATTTCATAAGTTCATTTAATAGTTCTGCAAAATAAGAAAAAAAAAAAAAGACCAGTCAGTTGACAGAAACCCTTTAGATGCAACCTATAGAAAGGAACTGAAAAGTATTATAGTTTATTTGTATGGCAGTTAACCTGAGTTCAGGGAGATTTTAATGAGATTTTCCATTCTGTATATAGCATTAGAAATGAAAACAAATTTCAAATCGGCTATTGTTAACAAAAAGAATTCTGTTGAAGAATGTTACCATTTTATAAACTACTTCCTACACAATGATTAGGATACCAACATACCTTGCCGATAAATGAATATGTATTTAAGACACCGACACTAACGAAAAGAGAACTGTGCTAAACTGACTGTCCTTAAATAATACCAATCAGTCAAGATTCGAAGAATATGTATAACTATTCTAAAACAAGTAAAACTATACTTTTGCAGGAAAACGTATAGTCATAGCTCAACGCTAAACGCTGTCAAAGTCTGAATAGAAACCAACAATCATTGTAAAACATAAAGAGTAGCTGGGAAATAGGAGGAATCATATGCGCTCTCTTTCGTTTTGTTTTCATGACACAAATTCTCATCAACGAACTGTGTGATAAACCCGCATCATAATGACAGTCGAATAATTCTAAATAGTAAGGATAGGTTCAGAGCGGATTTGTAGATACCTACCCCGCCATCCCTTACATCATATTAGGGAATTCCATAATTACAAGCATCGATTTTATCCAGTCACACTAGTGCGGGAATGACCCAATGTTTTAAAAAAAAATGTCCTGTTACAAAATAGAGGGCCATAGCCACAATAAAGAACATAATGCAACATAAGGGCTTTCTACAATTGCGAAGAACACAACTAAGTCGAAAAACTGGAACACGTAGCAAGAAACCCCTGGTAAGCGATTTGGGGATCTGAATAGAACCTGTACAAATGACGAGGAATAGAAAATAAGTCAACCTATGTGGCCAGAAAGGCAGAAGATTAACGGGACACAATTTTCGTGTAAATGAAGGCCATTATACCTGTAATAAAAAATAACAATGCATATTAGAGGAATAGTATAGGGAAATGATAACGTTCTTACACAGAACGAGTTCAGAAAATTCAACGAAGGTGAAAATAGTATACCTGATTAATAAAACGAGATAACTTCCTGAAATGAAACGCAGTGGGAAGATTAGTCGATTCGCTCATATAAAGGATACCATTAAGTTTACCAGGGTTAGGGTAGCGACTCAAACCTGGACAACAATGCTGGAAGCTATCTTGCCAAAATACAACTCGACCCCGCAGAACGATTCCTGAAGCTTGTACATCATCATGTAAACATAAAATGAACCTAACCCAATTGTTTTAACGAAATTCCCTACAGGAAAACCACAACGAAACTGATGAGAAGGCTCGATAAGCTGTATAACTAGATCTAGTGCTCGTTAGAAAATGCCGATACTAAAATATTGAAGCTGGAGGAAAAATAAGAACGATAATTATATTACCTATCTCCATAATTGGATTCGCTGGGAAATCCGGATTTAACTCAATATGTCTTGAGCAAGCGTTGCCTTCTACAAGACTACAAGTAGTAACTCGATAAGAAACGAAATACCAGTTATAGGAAGGAAAAATTACCGGAAAATCTTCATAAGGTGAAACCGGTTAATGTGGTAATGCACGCCGACAATAGATACAGAGATAAAATTCTTACCATATGACTGATGAAATAGACATACACCTCAGTGGTAACCCTCTCGGGATGAGCCAAAGTGTGATAACGAACTCCGAACGCGAAGCGGCATGGTAAAATGAAACAGGAGGATGAATAATCTGAGATAATAAACGAACAAAAAACCCTAGATTCACATATTGAGAACCATTCACGTGTAAGCCGGATCATGGGTGAAAACGAGTCATGGGGACGCGGGAAAACTCAAGGCAGCAACAAGGACAAAAAGAATCCCGAGAGGGATCGTATAGTAATGGTAGCCGAGCAACATAGTACCAGTTTGCGTAGTTAAGACCGATAAACCAGAGTTGAGTGCCAAGCGAGTAAATATAACCTCGCGGACTCGAGAAACTTATATAACCAGAAGTGACCGCGAACATTAAAACAAACGTATATGGAAATAAATTTTTATAAGTTACGTATAAGCCAGATGTGCAGGGAAACAACGTTGAGTACAATAGTAGTTGTAGCAAAACAAAAAAAAAAATCCCCATCTATTTAATAGGCAGGTATTCTGTCCTAAAGAAGAGACAGAGTATACTTGTACGAAATACCCAGTCATCGAGGAACACGAGTGGGTCGCATGAGGTATCGTGTGAGAGTTAGCCGCATTTATATTGGCAATCTATTCGATTTGTTATATCCATATAATGTGAAGTAGTAACATTTCAAAACTTCCATCTCAAACAGAAAGAACTAATCAAATTTTTGAGGACATGCTGAGAATGTATGTGATGGATAGACCATCAAAGTGGGAAGATTACTTGCATTTAGCTGAATTTGCCTATAATAACAGCTACCAATACTCCATCAAAATGAGTCCATTTGAGGCACTGTATGGAAGGAAGTGTCGTACTCCTTTGAGCTAGAGTCAGCCAGAAGATAAACTAGTGTTGTACCAGATTCTTTACAAGAGATGGAAAGAATTGTCAAACAGATACAAAGAAACATCAAGATAGCACAAGATCGCCAGAAGAACTATGCTGATAAGAAAAGAGTGCACCGAGAATTTAAAGTGGGGGAGCATGTGTATTTGCGTATTAAACCCAGAAAGAGCACCCTTTATGCTGGAAGTTGTGCAAAACTGGCCCCTAAATACTGTGGTCCTTTTGAAGTATTAGAAAGGGTGGGACCAGTGGCTTACAAGCTAGCCTTACCACCCCATGTTAGAGTTCATGATGTGTTTCATGTTTCGTTATTAAAAAGATATGTGCATGATGCTTCTCACATAGTTGATTGGAATGTTGTACAGGTGGAACCAGAAGGGGAGTTTCTGCCAGAACCGCTTCAAATATTGGAGCGGGAAGAAATTGAATTGAGAAGCAGAACAGTAGCAAGAGTAAAGGTGAAGTGGAAGCACTTTACTTCTGAAGAAGCTACCTGGGAAAGAGAAGCTGAAATGATGGAAAAATATCCATTTTTATTTGCAAAATGAACTCTAGTAGTTGAATAACAACACCGAGGATGGTGTTTATTTTCAGAGGGGGTATATGTAACACCCCCAATTCATGTGTTTGAATTTCAAAGTTAGACATTTGAACTTTAATCCTAAGGGGAGTGGACCCCAAAGGATAAATATTTTGTGAATGTAATTAAATATTTAATTGAGGAAATGAATAAAATGATGTGGTGCAGATTGACCAAAATGAGATTTATGAGATCACTTGCTAAATCCATGAGGATGGATGAGGCAAATATTTCCCCACAATCTTTCAAAAATCCTTGAAAGAAATTAATTTTAAAATTAGATTTTTGAGGAAAAATATGAATTTCCCCAATGATGAGGAAAGTAGTTGGGAAGAGGTAAAAAGCTGGAAAGGCTGAGGAAAAGCATAAAACAACTTTAAAGAATCCCTAAAATGGGAAGCCTAGGAAAACAGGAAGAATAGCATCCTGAGATTCTGGACGCAGAATTAGAAACATGCTTTGGGGAACCATAGCTTAGATAAGCTACTCTTGTACAGGTTAGAGGTTGATCTATTCTAGGAGGTGATCTCAGCTCGGGGGTGAGTTCTGGGAGATAGAAGAACTCTAAGGTTGGGAGGTTTGTCAATTGCATGAGTGGTATGTCTCTAAAATTATTGATGTGTTTACTTCCCATAGTATGAATTAACTACATATAAAAGTTGATTGTATATTAGAATTTCAATTGCTACATTTAACAGAAGTAATCATGAGGAATTCACCTTTATAATTGTGCATAGTTGTAGAAAATAAATCTATGGAGTAGAATCCAACAGAATCTCTAAACCAGAGTTGGTTTAAATATGAGGATACATAGTTCTCCACAGGAAAAAAATTGAATCAACTTTAATCTGCTTCTGATGAATGTAATGATGTTAGTATATACATACATAGGAGAGAACTATATGAGAAATTTTGTACTGTAATTGAAAATAGTAGTATATGAGCTATCATTTAGACTGTGTATCAAAAGGAAAAGAAAAATCTTACAGACTACCTTCCAGGAAACAGTACACTATCTACACATGAACAGAATCACAGTAGCCAGTTAGGTTTGCATATAAATAAGCAATTCTATAGCAGACGGAAGTCAAAAATAAAATTTCATGGGACTGTCCATTAATATTTAGTTCTCTGAATTACGATCCTAGTATGAGGTAATCATGGATTCACCTGAACGTAATCCATTAGTGGTTAGAAATAATACAACCTCTACAATGAAGCATCAAATAATAGAAAAATAAACTGAAATGTAACTTTTTTCTGATATGAAATTATGTGCTATATAAACTCCACAAATTTTTAACAACTTTGTAAAGTAAAAGAGAAAATTGCGAGCCAGTGACAGTTAACCTCTGGTTTTATTTTAAATTTATTTATGTAAATTATCCAGTTATAAGTATGCAGAAACCATTTGCAAATAACAGAATAATACAACTGGAAGGTATTATGTCTATATCATAACCTATTGGTACGAGAATAACCATGCAATTTCAAGGGAAATTTAAATAGGAACATCCGCGCATTATATACTGTTAGAAAAAAAAATTCGTTATGTATGTAAGACCTGTCGCTGGAAACAAAAGTATATACTGTTAGAGGGCTTTGGTACTATATATATTATTACTAGTGTCATTTTAATGTTTTAGAAATACCATCACCCACGCAGACCTTAACTTATAGATATATCCACATAGAGACGAAATCGACAGTAGAAAAAAGAATTATACATGATGGGCTGACAGCTGTAAAGATTATATAGCATAAATGCTCTGAAGGGTACGTATACCAAATATAACAGGGATAAAATCACCCCTTCACGCAATTAGGGTGTCCATATTTTTAAGATATCGATTATTAAACCCTGAAAAACAAAATATAGAGCATAATGCAGAACGATACAGTTAAGTTGGGAGTAGAGGTGACGGTATATGTTCCACCTCCGGTTATTAATGTTACCACTAATGGACCACGAATTATGAAATATACACAATCATGATAGTTGATGCGTTCTAAAGAGGAAGAACTTGTTAAGGGAGGATTTTTAGATATACTTTTCGCTATACTGCTTACTAGGGAAATAAATTAAGTATAAAGAAGACGGAACCGATTGTACTCAGTCGCACCATTCCGGGAGTAAAACAAATGTTTAAAAATGTCCTTATACAAATTAAAGGGTCGTGGCCATCCACGGGGGCGTCACTCACAAACCAATATTATATCACGTGCATTCATATTGGGGTAAAAAAAATCAAAAAATAAAAAAACATTATATTGCCTTTATAACTAGAGGGGAGAGGGTTTTTTTATTTATTATATAAAATATTTATATTTTGAGGTATTTTTTTTTAATTTTTATGGCCAAGCGGAGTTAGAAAGTCATGGAAAGGCGAGGAGGAGGGGAAAAATGATATTTTTGGTTCGACTGGAGCAGAGAAAGTCGTGGAAAGGTGAGGAGGGGGAAAATGCCATTTTTGGTTCGACTGGAGCAAAGCAAGTCGTGGAAAAGTGAGAAGGAGGGGGAAAATGCCATTTTTGGTTCGACTGGAGCAGAGAAAGTCGTGGAAAGGCAAGAAGGAGGGGGAAAATGCCATTTTTGGTTCGACTGGAGTAGAGCAAGTCATGGAAAGGCGAGAAGGAGGGGGAAAATGCCATTTTTGGTTCGACTGGAGCAGAGCAAGGTTTTGGTTCGACTGGTGCATTTGGAGCACAACTCACCTTCCCTTCCAGGGCTGAGGTACTTTCCACCTTTCACTCGGCATCTACACTTTCATCTCTATACACTTGGAGATCTATACTCTTCTTGGAGATTGTGTAATAGATGCATTTCATTATCATACAAAGGATGGGGTGCCGGTTAGCTGCCGTGGATGGAGCCGGATGCACGCATTGATAGATTCATTCATTCAGGGAAGCGTGCCTCACCAGCTTTTGAAGTCAATAGCCTTACCACGGTCGATAGCCTACTGCTTTTGTCTATTTGGTCTATGAAGGTGCATTTGGAGCAGAGCAAGGTGGGAAGACATTGAGGGGTTTTAGTTCGACTGGTGTAGGGTTCAGAGCAGAGCAAGGTGGGAAGACAGAGCACAGAGGAGCATGAGAGAATAGGAAAATCTGATTTTGAGCTTTGGTTGGAGTTTTGGTTCGATTGGCTTGGACTAGAGGAGCGGGGTTAGGGAAGTAAACATGATTCCTGCGATTGCTTCAACTGGTATGTGAGATATTTGTAGACTTTTTGAACTTTGCTCCTATACCATAGAATGCAGCTTGCTTTGATGGGATTGATTAGCCTTTCGCTCCATAGAAACGGACTTATTTATGACCTTGATCTCCAGTGGATAGGTCTGCAGCTTATAATCAGAGATTAGAGCTGATGGAGAAGCAAAAATACTTGCCAGAGAGTGTGGTCTTGAGAGGGTTCTTCCCTTATTCATTCAGTCTCTTGAAACAGAGCTAAAATGCTCTTTTAATACCTTTTCTATCCTTGATAGGAGCTGCAGCCTAATCTCTGTAATTAGGGCTTTGTAAAACTGCCCAGAATTTCTACTTCTTGCTTCCACAATTTCGGTCTAGGGAACTCGATCTTTCTTGAGGTATAGTAATGCCAAACTAATTTTCTTTCTGCCCATTGTCCAAAGCCTTACCTCTGATATCATGTTGAGAAATCTAAGGCAAAACATATATAGAATTTATTACTTGATTTCTTGGCAATTCTTGACACTTTCTTGTGAGTTAACTTGGAGCATTAGTATTGTTATTTGGTTCTGTTTTATCATCAAGACACTTAGTTACTAGGTTGAATCAGGTATAAAGAGTATTTGACACTTCTTCTAGGGCATACAAATGCACAGAACCATACCATAGATTATTTTGTCTCTTTCAAGGGATTCTAGATAGGCATTTGACACATTCTAATGCCCAAAACAATTTGTAACAGAAACAGGATATGCATACCAGAGATTTGGAGATATTTGTAGACTTTTTGAACTTTTCTCCTATACCATAGAATGCAGCTTGCTTTGATGGGATTGATTATCCTTTCGCTCCATAGAAACAGACTTATTTATGACCTTGATCTCCAGTGGATAGGTCTGCAGCTTATAATCAGAGATTAGAGCTGATGGAGAAGAAAAAATACTTGCCAGAGAGTGTGGTCTTTAGAGGGTTCTTCCCTTATTCATTTAGTCTCTTGAAATAGAGCTAAAATTCTCTTTCAGTACCTTTTCTATCCTTGATAGGACCTGCAGCCTAATCTCTATAATTAGGGCTTTGTAAAACTGCCCAGAATTTCTACTTCTTGCTTCCACAATCTCGGTCTAGGGAACTCGATCTTTCTTGAGGTATAGTAATGCCAAAATGATTTTCTTTCTGCCCATTGTCCAAAGCCTTACCTATGATATCATGTTGAGAAATCTAAGGCAAAACAGATATAGAATTTATTACTTGATTTCTTGGCAATTCTTGACACTTTCTTGTGAGTTAACTTGGAGCATTAGTATTGTTATTTAGTTCTGTTTTATCATCAAGACACTTAGTTACTAGGTTGAATCGGGTATAAAGAGTATTTGACACTTCTTCTAGGGCATACAAATGCACAGAACCATACCATAGATGATTTTGTCTCTTTCAAGGGATTCTAGATAGGCATTTGACACCTTCTAATGCCCAAAACAATTTGTAACAGAAACAGGATATGCATACTAGAGATTTGGAGATATTTGTATACTTTTTGAACTTTGCTCCTATACCATAGAATGCGGCTTGCTTTGATGGGATTTATTATCCTTTCGCTCCATAGAAAAAGACTTATTTATGACCTTGATCTCCAGTGGATAGGTCTGCAGCTTATAATCAGAGATTAGAGCTGATGGAGAAGCACAAATACTTGCCAGAGAGTGCGGTCTTGAGAGGGTTCTTCCCTTACTCATTCAGTCTCTTGAAATAGAGCTAAAATTCTCTTTCAGTACCTTTTCTATCCTTGATAAGACCTGCAGCCTAATCTTTGTAATTAGGGCTTTGTAAAACTGCCCATAATTTCTACTTCTTGCTTCCACAATTTCGGTCTAGGGAACTCGATCTTTCTTGAGGTATAGTAATGCCAAAATGATTTTCTTTCTACCCATTGTCCAAAGCCTTACCTCTGATATCATGTTGAGAAATCTAAGGCAAAACAGATATAGAATTTATTACTTGATTTCTTGGCAATTCTTGACACTTTCTTGTGAGTTAACTTGGAGCATTAGTATTGTTATTTAGTTCTGTTTTATCATCAAGACAAATTACAATAGAATATCACAATGAAAACACAAGAACACCAGATGTAGGCTGCAAGCCAAGGCAAAATCTCTCCTCGAGAGGAAAACCCACAAAATATCTTCTTATAGAATCTGTCCAATGAAGACTTCCAAGACCTTGACCTTGACCCAACACCAGAGCTTCCAAATGATGAGCCAGCGAGAAAATCACGCCATATCTCTGCACAATGATGACTAAGGAAACCCTGGTTCTTCCAAGGAACTCAAACATGAGAGCATGCAGAGACTGAGTTCAACTTCCTTTTCTTCTTTGAGATCTTCCACAGAGATTTGCTCCTCTTCCTCCACATTATCGTTGGATTAGACTTCACTTTACTTTAGATTCAGAGCTAACTTGAGTTCGATGTGTGTCCCAAGAGAACTGACGTTCTTCCTGTATATAGGCTTCCAAGAGAGCAAATTAGTTCTCTCTAGGCCGACTTGAAGAGAGATGACTGACTCATCATTTGGAGACTTCTAGATATTACATTAATAATATTTCTTTCCTTGTTACATGGGTCTTCCAAGGATTATACCATCATGACCTTGACAACAAGACCCCTAGAGCACTCAATGGGTGCTTTGACCTAGGACCAAAACATAATCGGCACGAAACCCATAATAATTTTCCTTTTTACAAATAAATTTTCTTTTCTTTTCTTTTGTCAAGTACATCAATAATTACATCAAGTCATGACTCAACTAAAATTATGAAGACTAAAACTAGTTACATTTCAACAAACACTAGATTGGACATATGTTTCGCGGATAGTACTCTGAGCCACTATAAGATTTAGCCATCACATGCACACTGGATTGTTGCAAAGCATGTGTTGATATAACTGCATGGGACCATCAATTTTGGACTGAGATATATTGTCAAAGATGTAAGACTACATGGGTACTCTAATGTTGATTGGGTTTGTAACTCTATTGAAAGCACGGGGGCGTCACTGACAAACCAATACTGTGGGAGTGATCTATCAAACAAATGATACATTCATCCATGTAAACCAACTACATTCCTAATACATGAAAAGTAGGTAGGCCAATTTAGGAATGTGTGCATAAAGGGTGGCATGTTATCCAAAAATAAGTTAGAACCATATGCCTTCTGCCATAATGATGAATTCATATCCAAGAAGTGTGTCATGGCACATGTGAACACACCAGCAATAGTCAAGACACTCATCATGCTAAACAAAACCCTTAGCAAACATGTAACTCCTCCAAATCTACATACATTGGATGATGTGACATGTCTCCAAATATGTGAAAATGAATGGATCCATGTGAGAGAAACATCCAAAGGTGAAATTTACACTAGGATACCTCAAAAAATAATGCTTATTGTTTAAGGTAAACATCCTAGCAATCCTCCAAATATGAAATGAAGATCCTAAAAGGTGGTGGTCCATTAACACATATGCATGAAAGCAATAGTGTATTAGCTCCAAAACAAACTTCTTCCAAACATGATTTGCTTGGACAAGGCCTCGTGTTATGTGAGGGGTAACACTCTCCATAAACTCTCAAACACTATGGATTGACCAAATAAATGTATATATTTTAATCCCTGACTTCTTTCATGATTGGTCTTAGCTATGTTCTTCCATTCCACTAAGGGGATACCCTAATTTTTTTTGCATGTCCACAAATCCATGAGCATTTTTTCTTGATATTTTACAAAACTCCTTCTAGGATAAGCCAAGGAATGCTAGAGTACTACAATTACTACCAATATAGACTTCCAAATGTCAATTTTCCTCTAACTAACAACCATATATTACATTAATGCTTTGTTTAATCTTTAATATTTTCTAATAACTAGAACCAATCCCTCTTCCCATATCCGTTTGGATTTAGAAAGATTCCAAGGCATTTGAATGCTTCCTTGAATTCAATATGAGGGAAAAAATTGTAACTAACTTTCTAGTTTAGTTTCCAAACATATTGCAATTTCATGAACTTTAACCTCCACAATCATAACAACACTTTATATCTCTAGAATTTCATGTAGTTTTTGTTGCTTCTCTTAGAGATCCATTACTTAACAAGAGTACATTATATATGAATAAAAGATGAGATAAGTATGATACCCTTGTAATCTTGGTTTGTAAGTTGGGGTTCTAACTTTTTGTTAGAGTTTTATTGAGAAGTGTTGTAGCTCAAATGTTCCGGGTGGGTTGGGATATCGAGAACCTACTGACAGGGCAAAGTGTCTACACAAACTGAAAAATCCCCTGGGAAGCAAATGCCAGAATTGAAGGCAAGTCCCATGCAGTGCAGCTGTACTGGATTGTAAAATAACCTTGACCTCAACTTTTGGAGTTGGTTCTATTTTGTATAATTTGTCTGTTGATTTAATTGTGTCTGAGGTCACTTTCGACCCATTGATATTTCACTGTGGGCTTTTCTTTTTGTGTCCACTGGAAGGTTGAAGCAACTGATCTTGATGGGGTATTGAACTGTGGTTCAGAATTTTTCTGAATCATAGATTACTTTGTTGAGTTAGATGGCTTGTCAAAAATGAGTATGATCTTTAAATTAAAATTATATTAGTGTTCTGCAATGTATTGATCTGTTGCTCTATTGGGTAGACTTACATTAACATCGCTGTTAAAAGGAGATCTTGTCTGAGGAAATTTCTGAATTGTAGCATACTTTGTTGAGTTAGAGGTTTTTTTTTTACATATAATTTTTAAATAAACAACTACTATTAATATATCTATCTATATATATAATTTGTTATCTTATAATGTATGTGTAGGTTGTAGGTTGGCCTTTTCATCACGCTATCAAAAAGTTACATCTGATATGTCGTTGTGTTACTGGGCTGCCTGATTGATTTGCCTGATGGGAAACCAGACTAGTTGAACAAATTTATAGTCTTCAGATTGCTGAGATTTTGCGTTACAAGAGCATCTGACATGACAAAGACTACTGAGGATAGGCACCCAGGCCTTTTCTTACCGATTTCTCTTCCATGATATGCATTGACACAAAAATTGAGTGCTTAAGACCCAAGACTATAGAGTTGACAATAAAAGCCATGCTTTTATGGTTCAACGCCCTTGGCTGGTGTTCCCATACTGCTCTATCCCCAAGCGCGTTAGAGGGCTTGTTAAAATTGAGTATGATATTTAAATTAAAATTATAGCAATGTTCTGCAATTTATTTTTCTGTTACTCTATTGGGTAAACCTACATTAACATAGTGGTCAAAAGGGGTATTTCTAAGCAGGCATTTCATCAACAAATTTGAGAATCACATGGCTATGTTCAAAATCTATTTATAATTTGAATGCCTCATTACATTGTTTCTCAAACATAGGAATCCTCTGCAGGTCTACAATCTATATGTATCAGGTTCCATATTCTAGATGATCTGAAGGAATGAGAAATGATTAGTGCATTGATTGACTGGATTTTTACGTGCATAAGATGTATGTTGCTATTATTTGATTTTATTAGTAGTCTCTTTCAAACTGGGCCTTGTTTTAAACGTGGTGTTCGTTCACTGGTGATATTTGCTGAAATATTAAGCAGTGGCTTTGGAAATCACTGTTATCTCTGCCCTATCTAAATGATATGAGTTTCAAAGGGGCAAATATGTTTGCAAGCAGGTCCCAAGTCCATGTTTACGTCCTAAAACCTGGTGTGCACCAGATGGAAACACTTACAAAAATAAAACAAACCAGGCTATTAATTCTGTCATTTTGGAAAGAGCTGGATTTTGAAATCTCAAGGTGGCCTTATTTTGTTGTAGTGTAAAACACCTAGGATTGGTTTCAAAACATTCTGATATTTTCTTGTTCCTTCTTATTTTTGCACATCCTCCAATGGTAGTAGGTCCAACACAGTGATTTCTACAGGATGGCCTAAGTGTTTTCTGAACACTCATCTTTTGGGTATAAGTTATTGTGGTGTTAAAGACTTCCCAAGCTTCAATGGGAATATGAGTGCTCAAACAGTAAGGCATACTGCTTTGCGTTTTCCCTGAGCATCTTCAATTCAAAATAAATATGGGGCATACCAGTGTCACAAAAAATTCAATATGTATTTGTGACAACTATATATTTCTTGCTAATAAGTTAAAAAATGATACTTCTATCACACAAGTGTGCACTAAGAATGTTATGTTGGTTTGGTCTATTAGATTGCAATTATACGAGAATATGACTCGAACCGTTTCTTCAACTCCATTTATTCCCAGCCTTTAGATAGTGGTACCACAACTGTATAGATGAAATAATCCACTGGATTCTATCTTCTAAAAATTGAAATAATTACTTATCTATACATTAATGATTAGGTATGTGCATATAACATGTCCATTTCATACGTTTTCCTCTTCAATGTGAGATTTTGCACGCCATAAGTTCACATAAGTTCACAAGATTTGACATTAATTTTTTTATTATTTTCTTAGAGGACACAACATACTAAAGGATAAACATGTATTAGACCTTCTTATATCCAATAATTTGGATCATGTTGGATTAGGTAATGAATCTTTTTATATGCAATCATTTGCATTGTGCTATGTTAGGTATTGATTCAGATGATCAAACTTACTATTATAAATGTGATATAGATAAGAGAGATAATACATTTTATTAATGTCCAAGAATAAACCACAAAAGTATGTTGGAAGGACTAAAGATAGTATATCCATTGTCAGTACAAAGTGGTTGTGCCAAGTCAATATGGTACGCAAGAGTAAGGATTATCGAGGAATGTAAAAGCTGATTCAACTTAACAATTTACATCAGATTATAAATCTTCCGGGAAATCACATTAGAATTTTAGGAACGACGCGTTTCGAACTACCAATCTTCATTATCCCGATGATGAACTACAGTTGGTAGTTCGAAACGCGTCGTTCCTAAAATTCTAATGTGATTTCCCGGAAGATTTATAATCTAATATGTTATGGATCACAGAAGCTTGCACTCTCAAATTTACATCAGGTCACTGCATGCATAAATGAGCACTTAATCTTTGTATCTTTCCTTTCTATTTCTTTTATTCTCAATCAGTAAAATATGAAGAATTTCTTTATATATCAAAGAAAAATCAGAATTGGGAAACTAAGAGCCAAGACCTAGATGAGAAAAGTCTCGAAGAATTCAAAACTTTAGAATCTATTTCATACCAACGAACAGTAAAAGCTATGATGGTTTGGTTTTGACACGGTTTTGACCTCTTTAGGACATAAAAAATGATGTAAATAAGGCCAAAATTGAGGCAGATTTTGGGGCCTAAGCTTGCTTATAAGTTTGTCAATGTTTGACTCAATAAATCAACTCTCAAATCTGTTTTAGTACTCTATTTTATTTCTGGTTTTAGTTCCATTTGAGGAATCCATCGATAGTACATTTTGAATCAAAGTGTTTCATCGCAATAGTAAGAGTTATTCATGTTTTTTGAAGATTTGAATTGAAAGTGCATACCTTGCTTCCTTGCTCTCTTTTTCATAATAAACCAATATGTTTGTGGAATTTTACTTACTTTTTCATTTATTTATGTGCAAAAACAGATGGACTTGTCTTATAAAATTACTATCGATGAAGAGAAACCTGTCATTGGCATTGTCAGGTGTTGAGAAGGTTGTACATTTGCTGAAATCCATGATGAAATTGTGGATGATGGAATCGTTGAATACCCTTTTGATTTTATCCATGATGGAGTAGCTCTAAATCCAAAGCAAGAGAAGAAATGGAAATTTTATACAACACTTTTAGGCATCAAGAGGAAACTAGACACATTTGATGTGGAAACAAGGTGTGCAAACACAGTGGAAGCAATACCAATCTTTGAAAACATTGAAGAGAATGTGGAGGAACCTATGCATAAACAACCAAGAGTTGAAAATATGCCTTTGTCAGTGGAAGAAGCCACAATTGTTGATTCTTGTGTATTGGCATCTTGGGAAAAAAAAGTGAAAAGTTTAATGGAAGAGTTTGTCAATGAGAAACTTACTCTCAAAGTCTATTCAGAAAAGGGAGAATCTAAAATAAAGATCCATTGTGAAATTTGTGGCATTGATTATGGAATAGGTGATGTATCCTTGGTAGCGTGAACAATGCGCAACTTCAAAAACCATCATATGAAAACAACGCCTTTCAATGCCAAGTGGTAGTGAAATTCCTTCATGTAAAAAAATAAAACAAACAACGGTGGTTGGAGATCGATTTCATATTGATCAAGCAATCAAACTTCTAGATGATTTCAACAAGACACAAGAGCCTAATTTGTTCAAGGTGGTGGAAGCAACACTTGCAGACTATAAGGACATGAAAAAAGTGAGATTTGAATGTACACGATGCAATAAATGGTTTTGTTTGGTTCCGACAAGTGGTAATATTGTCAGTTCTTTAAATGAACACATGAAATCAAAGAAGCACACTACTACTACGACAAATGAGGCTTCACATCAGGAGATTGGGCTGAGGAGTGGCATAGTTGGGAGACCTAAGAAGCCTACAAATGATAAGTCCCAACAAAGTTTGACTAGGTTCTTAGTGCCATCATCACCATCAGTATTACATAGAGGTTCTACAAGTGCAACTCCTACTTCAGGTGTGTTAATTAGTGGTTAATTAATAGTTTAGACTAAACTTGAATATGAATTTGTATATTATTTAGTTATCATACTTCTAATTATTTATTTATTTATTTATTGTGTTGTCATCTTATTATAGCTCAATTGTCTCCCTTGTTACTACAATGTTGGGGGTATTGGTATCCTTATATTGATAGAAATGGGGAGAGATTGGAAACAAAGGTCCTAATGGATGATCAAAGGGGTGGAAAATTATGGGCCAGAGAGAAGCATACCAAGATCATGCTATGTTATGAGGGTATTGAATGTTGTATTGATGGTACATATAGGCATATTCATTGCCAGAGGGGTTCTGAAACAGGGACCCCTTTTGATTCACTAACATGTAGATTTTGTAAGTTGGTTCCAAAATGTAATGACTTCAGGATGCGATTATATCGTGAATCAAGGTGCACCAATAAAAGAAGTGAACGAGATACAGGAAAAGGTAGAAGATTGGACTATTTGACTCAAAATGAATTGAAGAATGCTGCAAGGGTTACAAATGCTAACCATAGATCAACAATGCAAGCTCTTTGGTGGGAGAGGACAAAGGTTGCTACACTCTCTATTAGAATGAGATCTCTAAAGGAAAAGTTGTTTGAATCGGCAGAAAGGAAGGATGTCTTTAGGTTTTGTAAGGATGTTTGTGAGGCACATAAGAAAGGAAAATTACAAGGTAAAGATGCAGTTTGGGAATTTTTCAAGGATATATTTCATAACTTGATTCATGAAAAAGCAGGGAGAAGGTATAGTACATCCACAAAATCCCTTTATGAGATGATCAAGTTATGGGGAGGTCCTAGATTACATAACTTTATTAGCTTGAATATGGATGGTCCTTCAATATCTACAACTTTAAGGCAAGTTAGAAAGTCATTGACATATATTCCAGGGGAGCACAAACACATTTTTGAGGCAGTTGGAAAAATTTATGCTTCTTATAAAGCCAAACATGGTATATATGGACCAATTCCTGTATGCCTTACAGAAGATGAAACAATTGTGAAAAAATATGTTAGGTGGGTAGCAAAAAGCGATACACTGGTGGGGTTTTGTGGTTTGAAAGAAGAACATCAATGCCAATCACATTTCTTGGTGACAGTTGGTGAGGGAGATGCAGGCTATGAGATTATAACAAATTCTTTTAAAACAATGTTATTGGACATTATGCACGTGTTATTATTGCAAACCCTTTACATGAAAAACTTCCTCGTTTGGTTGTGGTTGTTCATCCAACATGCAATAAATTCAATGCAAATTTTGTTTATCAACAATGGAAAAAGGTAGAATTTATGTGGAAGAAACACGTAGAAAACAATTTGGGACCTATTGTTGGTCATTCCTTGGATGGGGATAGCAGAAGAAGACAACTTATGTTGAAGGATTATTCTTCAACATCAAGTCTTCGATATCAAATTCCTTGGGAAGGGTGGAGGCTAACTGGGTTGTACAATGGTTGCAATGTAACAGGATTGCATGACCAAGATTACATCCACAACGGCAAAAAGCTAGTGAATCCTTTGTTTAGCGGTCGACGAGAATTGGTTTTAGGAAATGAATACATAAGTTTTGGCCATGTCAGAATGGTTTATCACACTTTTAAAGTGGATGATCACAAGCTTAAGTGTGAAGATATAGAGAGGATGGATCGACAAAATTGGGGTTCCGCACAATGCATTGCTTCAAGGCATGTTCAGAGGTGTTTGAAAGAGTTGAGAAGTACACCAAGTGGAAAGTTAGAGAGGACACTAGCTACA
This sequence comes from Pinus albicaulis, assembly GCA_034641835.2. Taxonomy (NCBI): domain Eukaryota; kingdom Viridiplantae; phylum Streptophyta; class Pinopsida; order Pinales; family Pinaceae; genus Pinus; species Pinus albicaulis. Next base: position 1,769,538,233 of record CM076575.1, on the reverse strand, counting down.
GAGACTTACCTAATGATTGTTGCTGACTACATAGACATCTTTATGTCTCATAGTTTGAGCCTCTGGGAAAGGGTGCGAAATGCTTCACGAGTTCATCATTTCTTCACATTATGGTTATGTTGGGTACAAAAACAATCTCATACTAATGTCAACATAAATTTCATCAACAGAGAGGCATATCAAGATGTGAGAATTTCTTGTCATTTTGCAGTTTTGTTGATGAGATTGTTTCGAGATCAATACTCTAACTTGCCATGTGTTTTGCACTTGACTGGGTCAGATGTATGTGAGAACTTCTTTAGCAAAGTTGGTGGGATGGTTGGAGTGGAGAGGGCTTATGATTTCACTGACTTGCTTCATGCTATTGGAACCCTTAATAGAGTTGTTGAAGAAGAATCAAATTCCCAAGGGCTTCATTTTAATAAATCCCATAAGAAGCAAGAAAACATTTGGAATAAATTGCACCAAGAAACAATACAAAATATTGACATATTGTCGCAATATGATTCAATATCCATAGACGCTAAAATTGTAGAAGCCCTTAAGAATGGATTGAAGGATGCACAAGACATTTTATCAACTCTTGGAATGAAACCAGAAAATTACACTCAATGTTCGTGGTGGGTTAAACCATGGACAGAGGATAAATATTATTCAACATTTCAAATTGTGGATGAAGTAGTTGATGATTCTCCACCGAGATGTTCCAACTCTATATTTCAATCTTCATCTTCATTGGTACACAATGAAAGTGAATTGAAAATAATGGAAAGTGAGTGGAGACACGAGTTGGATGAAATTTTAGATTCCAATGATGAAAATGTAAGCAAAACTATAAAACCAGTGGTGAATCTTGATGGTAAGGATATGTTCAAAGCATGTCTGGTTAGTCAGTTGAATGGAAATCCAACATTATCCAAAGATAGGTTGACAAAAGTGAGAAGTGGGGTCTACTTTAGGCGAGATGGGAATACTCTACAAAAGGGTGTTTCAATTGGCTTTGGAATTGGATCAAATTGTGGGGTGTTGTTTGAAAACAACTCAATTCCTCCCACTGAACGTACTGCAAGAAAAGGTGTTCCTCGAAGTACAAAACAAGGTGTTTCTTGTGGAATGTGGTACATTGGAAGGGTTCAAAGAATAAGGAAGAAGGATGGTAATAGGGTGTTTGATTACCATAATGACATCAACCTTTTGGATAGATTAGAAGGCATTGAGCTTCAATTATGTTGGTATAGTCGAATAAAGGGGCAACGCTTGTATAAATATGATTTGACTGATCATGCTTTTGTACAACTTGAATCTGTTATAGCAATCGCAAACTTATCGTACAATGCTAAGAATGATACATACAAATTAGAAGAAAGTGATTACAAGGTTTTTTCAGATTTTGTGAAAAATTTGAACAAGGTTAATTTTCAAAACATTCTACTTTCACTTTCCTTATGTATTTCCATATGTTGGATTATTTATAAATAGTTTTTGGTTATATTTTTGTTGATTTGTTTGTATGAATCTGATGTTAATTTTGTACTTTTTGGCTTTAGGTATAGTGAATACTTCAAATGGTGAATGTTCGAGATAACTCAACCTTTTTTGCTACCTACTTTTTGGTGTAAGTTTCTTTCACTAGCCATTTATCTTTTTGTAGTTGTGTTTCATTCAAACATTAATTTGGTATTTCTTCCATAAAAACAATATAATTACATACCTATATAACTATATGTACCCCTTACCTCAACACATATATACATTTTGAATATAAGGGCATTCCTTACCTCAACACTTATGTTGGATGCCTTCTACTGTGGTTCTTCTGAAGTTGGTCCATTTAATCACGAAAAGCAAGAAGAATTGGTTCCTTTTTTATGAATATGTTTTGAAGAAACGTATGTGGTTCTTCTCACTAATGTTAATGTTTTCCTTGAATTTTAGATTAATGGTTCGCTTGCTAGAAAGGATATCAAGGATCTAATGGCACGGGGTTCAATCATGATGGTTTCTGTTCACTCAAGTCAACAAATTTACACCAGAGCAATGGCTAACACATGAAGTGCATTTGATTTTGAATGTTTTTGTGGTAGTTGGATTTCCTATTTTTCAAATTGGACATATAAATCAAAGTTTGTAGCTCAAAAAATGTGCCATCAGAGTCTTTTTGCAAGTATTTATATTTTGGCCACCTTGATATCATTTTTATTTTTATTTTTGCAAAAATACATTTATTGTTTTGGAAAAATAGGCCCTTGTAATTTGGCCTATATTGGATATATCACATGAGAGCTATTGTACTTGGAGTTTTTTTTTGATAATACAGAGGCAGTTGCAGTAAGAATTTTGGGATTCATGTGGTATGGCTTTATAGCATTGTATCTCCTTCGTGTTTCATTTCATCAAATGTCTTCTCAGTTCCATTTCATATCTTATGCTTTCAATGATTGTTCTAAAGAGTTATAAACAGAATTCATAAATCAATTTATGCTCTGTTTTGTAAGGGAAATTATGTTGTGTTACTTTCTTCTTATAGAATGAGTTAATTATCTAAATGCTCATTCTAATTCCATTTCTCATCCTACACTGCAATGACAAAGCCTGAAAGCTATCAAAGTCTACCTATCTTGCCCCATTATCGCTACTGTAATTCGTTTAGCTAACAACTTTATAACACTATCCTTGCTAGTAACAATAGGTTTGAATTGGTGTCATCATCACTGCAAGGAAAACCCCTAAACTTGATACTGATCCAGGATTTTCAGATTGCTGAACACCATTTCCACAAATTTTTATTGAGTTTTTCTTTGACTGCATCACGGAGATTGCTGCAGCGCTGGCTCTTACACGGATGGGTGACGCTGGCTGCAGAGTTGACACTACAGCCAGGCTTGCCCAATGGAGAATAGAAAATTTGGCTTCTTATACTTCCTACAGGAAGTACGATCCTTTCAAGATAGGGGTGTGGAATTGGTAAGCATCTTTATTCTGGATTTTTTCAACAGTCGTATTGATGCTCAACATACAGATGGGGAATGGTCAGTAGAAAAGGTTCTTCAGGTCATAGTTGCTAATATCTGGTCATGGCGGGGTGAAGGGATGAAGGTACAGAATTGGCTATGACATGGTAGAAAATGACGATAGTAATATGGAAAAAACTTTGTTTTGAAAGAGTCATGTTTCAGTATTTGAATTTGCTTTTATTATTCTCTATATTTGTTGTTAGTGGTTTGATTTGTCCTAATTATAGATGGTTTTTGTGTTTTTTAGATGTTCACCCAGTTAAAATTCACCTATGAGCAGGAACTTCACCCAGAAGAGTTTTTTATTCCATATGTGTGGAAGTTAGTTGTATCGCAGAGGTATGGTAGTAGATACATTCTTAGGATTTATAATCTTCTGATCTCCCCTACTGCTGAAGTTTTTCTGTTCAATGAAATAGTGATTTACAACGATTGTTTTCTTCATTAAAAATGAAAATGGTCTCAAAACTAACATGTTTTTTAGTCAGTTCATTATATGTTAGTGGTCACTAATGCAAGGTAAAAGTGGGTAAACCCCTCAACAATTTGTAATTTTCTATAGTCCAAGATTGCACGCAGAAAGACTTCATAGATGATATGTTAAATTTTTTAATACCATGCCTCAGTTTTATAATTCATGACTTGTTGAAAGCATCAATTTTCTACATTTATTTGCAATGTGATCTGTGTATTGTATTCAATGGCGTGGATTTCAATCTCAACACCATTCACTTATTTCAAGCAAGGTCACCTGCAGAGGTGAGTATTCATTACAACCTTTGGTTCAAGATAGGGGTGTGGAATTTGGCCACTATACTCCTATTTGACCATTATTCTTCAGCCCTACTCTTCTGCTTGATTGCCACTTGATTTGAGATCTACAAAATGAGCGATTCTTATTTCAATGTCATGGCTATTGTTTGAAAAAATGTGACATATACATTTTACTGAGGTCTCCTATTTGAAAATCTAGGGGCTAGTAACATACTTGGGTCATTGTCTCCCAAATAAGGATACATGTTACCAATGGCCTTGCAGCATTCATGGGATGATGAAAAAAGTGTTAGAACCACATCTTGACTCAACTCTGTGCTACAACAAGAAAAAATAGTCAAGGTTAAAACCTCGGTGAGTGTAGATTCTGTGTAATCTAAAACCTGGGTTATGAATTTCCCTCTAGTCATCAAGTGTATGTATCAGCGATTATATCAATATGGTGGTCCCTCTTATACATCTTAATCATAGAATTGTCCTTCTTGACCTCATTATCCTTAGGCTCTAGCTACTCAATCTGTTGTGAGTGATGACTCTATTTTCTTGTGGCAATCTGATTTTGGTATACTCGGTTGTGACAGTGATGGAGTTCGTTAATTTGTACAAAAATTGGTTTCTGGCATCCATATATTGGATATGACTAAAATATCAACCAACTCCCCTCATTGGAAGAGAATATGCCACATAATTTACATCTAAAACATTAACAATTTGACTTCTGATGAAAATGTTATACACCAGCAATGCAAGCATCCTTAACTAGCTATCTTTTCCATTCATGGGATCACATTTCTTATGGAAATGTTAAACACCAGCAATGAAAACATCATTAACCATCCATATTTCCCATTCAAAGGATCACATTTCTTATGAAATATATGCATAATGTCACATATAGATCATATTTCTTACGAAATATATACATAATGTCATTGCAACTTGATTTGAACTTGAGATATTTAACCTTGTAGATTTTATGGTTAGAGAATGATGTTCTCCAGTTGCTACAGAATGAGTTAAAATTATAGATAGGACGACTTGAAAGGAAACTAGAATTAAAGAAATTTCATGCCATGTGGTGAGTTAACGTGCACAACACATCAGTAATCACTATACATGGGAGCACTCCATTGAACACGAAACCTATATACTTTGTCAACTGCCTAGTTCCTGTTTAACTACATACATTGTCCTGTGGAATATGCTCCTTAAAACTTTGTGAGCTCTCTGTATTTGCCAACATTGTGTGCTTATGATTGGCGGGCTGACACAATTTAAGTTGCTTTCTACAACGTGCTGAGTTCTACATTCTACAGCTGAATATGCCAACCATATCATAAGTCAAACAGGCTTAAAGAAGCCTTCAGATGATGTATTGAATTTGGTGAGAAGAGACTTATTAAATGAATTCCATAAAACAGTTCCACATATGCCTACTCCATTTTTTATGAAAGCTCATAGATGGTGAGACTGTGGGTTACATGATTGCAACCTCCATCCTCGTCTATTTGATAACTATTTTAAATGTCAACCTATAAATTTCTGTTTATCCTAGTCATCATGAACAAGCATTTAAGGATGCTTCATAGATGTAGGATAATAAGGATATATTTGACTCAATATTTCAGCCATAAGCTTATCAACTTCAAAGAAATTAATCTGGCTAATCTGATTTCATATTTTGATTACAGGGGTAGTGCATTACCAACAACATTCAGTGTAAAAGATGACAAATGTCTGTGGTTAGATAACAAGTGATTTGTTGTTTGTGGTGATTTTTGTGTTGCTCCAAATGTTGAAGGTGCCATATTGAGTGGCCTTGCTGTAGATTCAAAACTTTCACAAGTACAAAATTCTCTATAGCTCCTTAATCACGTCAAAGATTTGCTGAAATTAGGACACGTCCAAACAATAGTTTTCCTTTCTGCTGTTATAAGAAAGTAAAGCTCATAGATGGTGAGAATATGGGTTACATGATTGCAACCTCCATCCTCGTCTATTTGATAACTAGTTTAAATGTCAACCTATAAATTTATGTTTATTTTAGTCATCATGAACAAACATTTAAGGATGCTTCATAGATGTAGGATAATAAGGATATATTTGACTCGATATTTCAGCCATAAGCTTATCAAATTCAAAGAAATTAATCTGGCTAATCTGATTTCATATTTTGATTGCAGGGGCAGTGCATTATCAACAACATTCAGTGCAAAAGATGACAAATGTCTGTGGTTAGATAACAAGCGATTTTTTGTTTGTGGTGATTTGTGTGTTGCTCCAAATGTTGAAGGTGCCATATTGAGTGGCCTTGCTACAACTTCAAAACTTTCACAAGTACACAATTCTCTATAGCTCCTTAATCACGTCAAATATTTGCTGAACTTAGGACACGTCCAAACAATAGTTTTCCTTTCTGCTGTTATAAGAAAGTAAAGCTCATAGATGGTGAGACTGTGGGTTACATGATTGCAACCTCCATCCTCATCTATTTGATAACTAGTTTAAATGTCAACCTATAAATTTCTGTTTATCCTAGTTATCGTGAACAAACATTTAAGGATGCTTCATAGATGTAGGATAATAAGGATATATTTGACTCAATATTTCAGCCATAAGCTTATCAACTTCAAAGAAATTAATCTTGCTAATCTGATTTCATATTTTGATTGCAGGGGTAGTGCATTACCAACAACATTCAGTGCAAAAGATGACAAATGTCTGTGGTTAGATAACAAGTGATTTGTTGTTTGTGGTGATTTTTGTGTTGCTCCAAATGTTGAAGGTGCCATATTGAGTGGCCTTGCTGCAGCTTCAAAACTTTCACAAGTACACAATTCTCTATAGCTCCTTAATCACGTCAAATATTTGTTGAACTTAGGACACGTCCAAACAATAGTTTTCCTTTCTGCTGTTATAAGAAAGTAAATTCTTTTGAAGAGCATCATATGAAATTTCAAACAAGATGTAGGTATTCTAATGCTGGAATTTGTCGGGTGTTGTCACGTCCAAACTATTTATGTGAATTAGCATTTGATCTCTTGTCATGAGCATTTTTTTGTTTGTAGCAATGGGTTATTGTAGCAACAACTCCATATTAAAGTCATTATACACCATCCAACATCGTTAATATGGTTCTCTTTTTTTCCATCTATACATTTTAAGTAATAGAAGTGTGTCAAAGCCTTTGTTCACTTACCATGAAGAGCTCAAAAATAATGACAATGTATCATTGATCGAGGAAAGAAATAAGTTGTAGCCCCCCTTGCAACTTGTTACATGAAAATGATTCTCTATATGTTATTCTTTTAGTTTTTTCATATTATTTCTCTTCCAAATATTATTAGAAAGAACATGTTGCCCCAATAAAATGACATTGGCTAGTGTTATATTTTAAGCACAAGTATAGGATCTAGTTATGATAAAATGCTACACTAATTAGTGCAAGTAGAAAGGGAGACAATAGAATAAATTAACATTAAAAAATACTAAGTGACTAGAAAGCCAATTTGAATTCACTTGATTTTTGCTTGACTTGAGTATAATTAAATAACCTTTTCATAGAGAATTCATGTGCTCTAAGTGTGGTTCCAAGTGCATGCACAACCAACAGAAAACTACCTCTCCCTTAATTGTAGTTATCTGGGCCAAAAATTGAGTTGTAGGGTCTCTAATAGAGTTAGGGTCTCTAATTGAGTTGTAGGGTCTCTAATAGAGTTAGGTTTTCAAAACAATTATCCTTGACTGGTCATCAATGCTTGCATACAAGGCTCTATGAGCCTGCCTTAGTCCATATGAGCTATAATGCATATACATTTCCTCTACAAAAATTGTATTCTAGAAGGCACTTTGGACATCCACCTAATAAATCTCACACCTATGCCTAACTAATTGTATTCATATAACAAGTGCAAAGTTTCTTCAAAGTCTACACAGGCTCCCAAGTCTGATTTATCTGTATCTCGGTATAATCCTCTGTAATTTCTTTCTGCAACTCTTGCTTTATGTTCGCTTCTTCAAATGAGTTAGACTTGTGTGAGTCAATACTCAAAAGCAACACTTACTAGATATACAGTTGACTGTTGTAGGCTAATTGACTTCCAGACTTCTTCACTAGTTGTAGGTAGTTCTTGGAACTTTGAATCCATCATCATTCTTTATGTAGATATGACTTTCGAATTTTCTTGAACTTTGGTCTGATTTGTTACTGTTTGTCTTGTTGGCACTAGCTTCCTCGGCATCACCTAATGTTTGTTTGGTCATATTTTCATGTTTTAGATTGCTTTCCTTTACTTCTGCGACCTTTCTTACATTATCTTTTAATACAAGCCATGGTACAACAATATAGTCTGATACTTCTTGCAGATTATATTTAATTTTTATCAAAGAATTATTTTTACTTCCTCATTCAAATAGCCTATACACCTTGGACTCTTCACTGTGCCCTACAAAAATGTGTATTTTGCTTTTGTCTTCTAGCTTTTGCCTAATTTTATTTTGCCACGAGCATACAACCACATCATAACAAAGACTCCGAGACAATTTGCTTGTGATTTCCTTCCACTCCATGTGCCCTTTGGTGTAATGAGAGACTCCTGGGAAGAAAGTTTTCCGAGAGGTTTTTCCCCTTTTTAGATGATGTATGGGAAGAGGGTAAATTGAGAAGAACACAGCTAACAGATCACTCCAACTCAAAAATTATTGTGAGTTCCAAGGATTACAGAGCACTACACAATAGCATTGTTAATTCTGGCAATTGCAGAAACACCCACAATTTCAATGGGGGATGTGATGGAATATGAATGCAAAAATATGGTTGAATGAGAGAATGAAGAAAAAGAGGCTCGCCTTATTCTTAGATGATGTATGAGGAGAGGGTATTCAGATGATGGAGGAATTGGGTCTACTTCAGCTAGCCGAACACTCTAATTCCAATATTATTGTGAGTTGCAGAGATCACAACAAATTGTTAAATATTAGAAACTCAAACTCCAAAGTTACTATGAGTTCAGGGACCACACCCACTATTAAATATGGTAGTTGCAGAGACATAACCAATAACAATGGGGTATTTGATAGAATAAGAAGGGAGAATTATGGTTGAATGAGAGAATATGGAGATATAGATTTTCCTAGTACTTAGATGTATGAGGAGAGACTGGTAATGAAGGAATTGGGTTTACTACAGCTAGAATCTCCAACTCCAAAGTCGTTGAGTGTTGAGTGTTCCGGGGATCATGTAAGACTATGAAATATGGGAGCTGCAGATAACACTGGGAAATTTGATGGAATGTTAGAATTAGCAGTGGTTCTCTAATCATGTTTTTCCATATAACATTGGAAATTTGTCTATCAATAAATGAGAAATAAGTCAAGCTTGTGGTCAATAAGCGTGGAGGGATTATGCTTACACTCAAAGTTTCAGGCAGGACCATGTCAGAGACTACTGATCCAAAAGTGTGGGAAATTGAAGTCTGGAGGCTGTGTGATCCCTCAACAATGGCCACAAATCATTTTCATCTGTGTGTTTTGCCCAGATTTAAGCTGCCTAGGGCTACTGCAACATTGTTCTGCAATTGTCTTTTCTATAGGTAGCTGCTTCCTTTGTTTTTAGTGAAATTGTTTATTCCAAATTTGGCGTGATCCCATTGTGTATAGAAGAAGGGTTGACTGCAAGGAAGAACAGCTACAAGAAGATGAGCCAGGAGGCTACAACCCAATCGAGATTGCTAGCATTTACTTGGACCTTTTGGCTTGAGGCTAAGAGGTCTGCCCATAGAAAGCTATCTGCATCTCTTGTAAATCTACTAAGCTTCAAAATCCTACTTTTTAATATGTTTAGCATCAGAGAATTATCCTATGGTTTTAATAAGCTGAGATCCATGCCTTTTAAGACAATCAAATTTGAATTTTGATATTAACACTTGAAATATCAAATATAATTTTTTTATTTCTTTGAAAATAAAGTTGAAATCTGCCATTTATCTTAGCCTTAAGTTTTATGAAGATTTGCAATATATCTCCTAGCATCTAAACTCTTCTGTATTTGCAACGTTTGCAAATTTATTATTACAGTAGTTTGGTAATGGGATGCCAAAAAGTGTCTTCCATATATGATTGGGGCATCCTGGCACATCTAAAGAAGTTATACCTAGAGATAGATGGAGAAATAGAAACACTTGATTTGAAAATCACGATTATATATAATTGATGTAAACATTTTTGAATCCTCACACATTCAAAATCTCAACCAATATGACTATATGTCTAATCCTGGAAAGTCTACCCCACGACAATGCTAGCCTGTTAAAGTTGAAAAGACGTGGCATACAATGCTCCCTCCTCTTTAAAATTGAGTGCAAGATTTTGAAATTTTTAATTGTGCATCAGATATCTTTGAATGTCCTTTGTTAAAGAATTTTACCATGGGATTCAGCAAGATAGGGGCATTTTCTTTGTTGGAGATACTTTCATTAGTTTGGATGGATGAGGTACAGTCTAGTTGCTCGTAGTAGAGAAGGGTGGAATTCCTTTACTTGAAAATGAAAGCATATAGTTGTTCAATGGTATTAGACAAATTAAAAAGGGTCAAGATAGCAAAGGAAAGGCTACAAGCTGAAACAATGTACTACTACAGATGCCAAAGAATCTATAACAGGTACTTTGGTTGGCTCTTTGGTGAATTTCGGTGTAAGGAATTTTCTTTTTTTCCTGCCAATTTTCTTTTTATGTAAAACAGTAAAATGCCATGATTTTTATTGATGATCTGTATAGCAGACCATTGCTCTGAAAATTTCAATATGTTATTCAAGGTACTTAATACTTCATTCTTTGTAAACTATTGTTTTCAATTTCACTTTGGTAAGATTTAGTAGCAAAATCAGTTCAAGAATCATTGTGATAACAGAGATTGAGAAAAAATACATGTTTTTTCACCTGTAGTATTATTGCCACATATTGTTGTCATGATTTTTTTTTTCCTTTTCATTTTAATTCTACTCTATCGCTGCTACAGGACGTGATATTTACCGCAATTTTTATTTTGCCAATATTTCACCAACTATTTATTCTGCAGAAATCCTATGAAAAGCAAAAGTTTAAAACATATCTTGTAGACAGAATGCAAATACCTAAAATTGCTATTCTTTTTCATTTTTTCTCTTGGAAATACTCCCAAGAAAACTCTTCGGTACTTCCACTGTTCCATTGATGGTACCCACTGTACCCACTGTGAAGTGAAGTATAGTCTCAGTGTGCCTGAACCATGGGAATTGCAGTGGGTTTTGCACAACATGCTGGAATACTGGCAACAACCTGGCAACAGTGACACCAATCAATTGAACTCACTTTTGAGGCTAAAATCTGTTATTAAGCAACTCTGAGTTCTCTACATAAATAAATTATCAAAAATAAATAATTAAGGATTTCATAGTTCAATTGGAATTTGATACTACTGTATGCAGATATCTCTTTTCTTTAGGATATATGATGTCCAGCTCTGCAAATTAAGATTTAAGAACACCATATCTAATCGTTTGACCACTAGTCCATCTTTCAGTACCATGTTTATCGGTGCTCTACAGTGACTCGTGAGTAAAGAGAGAATTTTATTCAGCTCGCTAACCTGAGCTTCTGGAATTAGCAAAAGCAAGAAAAATGATGTTCAAATGACCTCAAACAATTCACCAAGCCCCTGCTAAAAATAAAAATGTGAAATGTTGTCATATATGCAAGAAATCATTTAGTATATTCAGTATAGTTTTAGCATTTTGCTTCATTGCATTGACTTTATAGACAAACTGTAAACTATGCCATAATGGTATCTGTTTATTTAAAACTATTTATTTCAAAAGGGGATAGAACTGATTAAAAATACAAGACTATGCAAGTCACAATTGTAAGTTACTTGCTTAATTTTCAACTGGGGAAGGGCAAACTGACTGCATCAGTAAGTCTAATAAAACAAGGATAAAAATCATAGAAGTTTGTTTCATCCACTTCTGCAAACCAATTTAATTTAAATGGAGAAATTAAGGATCTTTACTTTTGGGGAGGTCAGCCTTAGCTTCTGCTTGTTGTAGTGGTCATGTTGTTCCTTTGCATGATGATGCAGGGGCATTAGGCACAATGAAGCACTTTGTATTTTCATGAGACATAGGGGTCTCATAATTCTAAATTATCTTGTAATTATTAGTAATTCTAAATAAAAAGTGAGAATTGTAAATTTTCTCTATCAGTAGAGAACATGAGTAGTTAGGAATGTGAAGAGAATAGGATCAGTTAGCTCATTTTGGGATTAAGTCTAAAATTAGGAAATCGAAGAGTTTGATGAGATGTTTGAGGACCTGAATTGATTCAGGTCATCTTTGGGCATAAAATGTAAGAAGCTATAGTATAGAGGGGGTTGTTCAGACAGAAGGGAAAAAAAAGGCCCTTGAATTGAAGATATGGCCTAATATGATGTTGTAAGTAAATGCTTTCGAAATAAATTCTAGTTGTGTATATGTAGATGAAGAATCTGGTTGTAAACACAGTGTGAAACTTGATGCATTCTTGGTCGAAATATATAAGGAATGTCTGAATTCCTGAGGGAGAATGTATAAGGCACGTTTGTTGAAGTTCTTTGATTGATGCCGAGTTATTAGAACTAAAAATTGTTGGTTGTAATAGAAAGGATTCTGTTGTACTTGATTGATTCATATATGTTGATAAAGGGTTGCCCCAAATTTCTGTGGGAATTATGTAAGTGTCCTTGATTGAATTCTGGGCGGAGAATAGCCAGTCTTGTTTGTTAATACAGGGACTGAGTTCTGAGTGTATATTTCATTTCGGAATTATCTAGATACGAGCGGCCCTAAGGTTGTATGGACAATGTGTGGATTCATCATTTATTTAGTAATTCAATGTGAGAAGAATACTACTGTGATAATGTATGCCTACCAGGAAATCCGTGAATGATAGAGGTCGTAGGGAACCTGTGGAGAGATCGGGGATGAAGGCGAGCCAGGGCAAAGGACTATGTGAAGGGGTTATGAATTCCCTGAAAAAAAAAACAAGCACAAGTGAGGCAGAGTTGTATAGATAAGAACGTAGAAGAAAACAACGTTTAAGAATTAGAATGGAACCTTGCGTGGAAGAGCGGAACCTCGACGAACAGTGGCAGTAGTTTGAAGGCCGAAACTGGCAGTGTCGCGCAAAGGTGAAGGTGGTAAGTTGTTTTCGTAAAAATAACGCGATATCGCTTGACGTAGGGCACATGTCCTTGAGCGGTGTTGGAATACCGCAAATTTCGCGTAAATTCTGAGCACTAAAGCTCGGAAAGAAAAAAAAACGCAACATGCAGTCACCATCGTCGGATCTTGAATGTTGAAGCGATAATCTGCCCGTCGTCGGATGAGCGAGGTGAATTAATAGTGTAGTGGGCCCGATGGGTTCAATGAGAATTAGGCACGGGGATTTCATTTAACTTATGTTTAAGTTGAACTTAATAAGGTCGATATGCATATGTATGGGCGAAGTAACTAGGCGTTGTTGACATTGGGGGTCGAGAAGTTAATAGGTTCATCATGTTATGTTGAAACGTTGATTCAATTATTATATGTGTTCCATGGCTAGGGTGTGATCCTTGTAAGAACACAGCGTAAGCGTGGGGCCCGAAGACTCTTATACATGGTTACCCTTTGGCTTAAAAATCTAGCGCAAGGTCTTATATGTTGTTTTAAACCTTGGTTGAAGAACAATACATATGTTGACGCATTTGTTTACAGAAATGCCATAAGCAAGGCTAAAGTATGAGATTGGTGGCTAGGCCTTTGGTTGTTGATGTCGAAATATTAAAAGACATATAAGTGTGGCTTGGTGAAAAAAAAGCGAATGTTGATCTGCGCTCTCATAAGGGGTGAAGTCTAAGTCAAACTTTGGGGCTAGACTGAAATTTGAGTATTTATTTATTCGATCATAGAGCGGGTTATTCCACTGGTCTTATAACCATGGTAGAAGGAGAAAGCTTCCGCAGGAGAGATGGGGAGTTTGAAGATCATTAGAAATTTGCTCTAATATCTCAAATCTCCGATTTGAGATATAGAAAATCCAACAAGGAATTAAGGAATTAGCCAGATTTAAAATTATTCGGCTAAAAGAAGAAGTGAGTTATTGTTATAGACACAGAGCGTGAAATTGTGAGGCCAGCAAGGGAGCCCGCTATCACATGACACCATATGGTTTTTGTAAAGGGAGGGTTTGTTTGATTTGTTAATTATGGTTTTTATGTCCATGTTTCTACCTTAATAGTAGTTCGGATTTCTAGTTTCAGGTTTTTTTGGATATAGGGTGTTATGGTTTTTGGAATTGGGTCCATGAAATTAAGTTTTTTGTTTAGTATGTTCCTGTATCTGGGGCTTAGGGTAAATAATTGAGATTGTTTTTGCTGAAACGAAACTGATGGGGTGTCGCTTGAATAATTGTTTTGTACACTTTAATTTCTTGATGTACATTTGGATTACGTGGTTCATGGTATGTAACTGAGATTGGTGTTGCTGAGATGGAATTGACAACAGATATCTCTTGAATACTTGTATTGTACAGTGTAATTCCTCGATGTACATTGGCCTTAAATATAGAAAAGAAAGTATAGGCACTAAGTGCTCACTCCTAGATGAGGATCTAAATTGGTGAGAGTTAGTCCTGGCTATTTAGTATTGTTTTTATATTACAATACCATTTCCTATTAACGGATGACAAAAGACAAGATAAGACTAGTTTTATTAATGGCAGTGGGCGACAAAAAGATAGGTCAATGGGGCTCAAAATTACACCAGTTACAACATACTATGGGAGTGCCCATTACTTGTCATTAGGGATAGATGTAAAAAGTAGAGGGAGAAGAAGCATCCACATCTGTATCAATCACTCTGGAGCTACCGATGTGCTGCTTGATAATGTCAGCTGGGGAGTGCCAATCTATAGTCTACATATTTAAATTAGTACTGGAAAGGGGTTTGGTAGATCTCAATCCTTGAGTAGGGTTTGATTCCCAACCTGAATCATAATCTAGAATGAGATTCTTGATTTTTCCCACAATGAAACTGTCTAAATTAGCTAATTTGTAAGTCTACTTCAATTGTTACCAACCTATATCCTTTCTAAGCTGGATGATAGGTATCACGCGTTGTTACCAAATACAAATATTTTTTATTATCTTATTTTTGAGCCCCGAGGATTGGCTTGATTGGCCTTGGAATCAGACATTGAACTTCTCAAAAGTGGGATGTCACGAGTTCAAATCCTGTGATTCCTTTGAAGTGGTATGTCACGAGTTCAACTCTTGTGATTCCTTTGGGGTTATGCACTGTAATCAATACTGATGGTCTACCTAGTTTACCATTTATGAATACTTGGAAAGTGACATGTATTTTTTATGTATTTTTTTGCTATTGCTAATTAATCAAAAATTAAAATTAGACATGATTAAATTGGGCAGGATATAAATGTAAATGGGTATAAAAAATGTTAACAAAAAAATGGATACCTACAATATCTAGTGAAAGTAGGGGGTTTTTAAATTGGGAAAATGCAATGGGTTAGTATTGGTAGGGGGTTAAATAAAGTGATTTTTAGAGGTATTTTCCAATATGTAGTCAAACTAAGGGTATTGTTTAGTATGCCATGAATGCACGTGCTATGCCATAGGTTAATTGAGTGACGCCCCTGTGTGGCCATCATGGAGAAAAGAAAACCAAATAAAATCTGTCTATAGCTGAGTAGCATGCAACTGGTGTGGAAATCGAAAAACATAGCTAAAAATCTCGAACAAGCATTTGCAAATTACAGAAAACCTGTATAGTAGACGATGGATAGCCAGTGAGTTGACCGAAGTTTGCTCGAAGTGAAGTAAGATAACTGGAACAAATTATTAGGATCGCGACATTGATACCTGAAACGAACCTGCACTGCACAGTAGTAGGAAGGTATAGGTCCATAAACAAAGAAAAAAAACAAAAACAAATAGGTCCATAAGATTTTAGGTAGCCAAACGAAGGCGGGAAATTAATGGTACCTGCTCGGTTAAAGGTAGAGCGAGACCAATTTCTGAAAAGAAAAACAAACTCATAAGGAACTAACCAAGACGTACATAGATCCAACGATTCTTAGGAATGCCAAAGCTGAGATATGAAAGACAGAAAAAAATTTGACGATAAATATAATACCCATTTTCAAATTGAAGGGTTGGACACGCCATTGTAAAATCCGGGTTAAGTGAAAGTGTGTTCTAAACGAGCGCTCCATTCCGACAAGACTACAATTAGCGGGTTTATAAGAACTAGGAAGTCTAGTTTCTGGAGGAAACAATCTCTCAAATTTACTAAACCAGGGAAAGACATTTAACGAATTAACGCATGCAGACCAGAAAATGGAGGGAAATTTCTTACCATGTTTCTGGCGAGGAGTCATACGCACTGGTTGCAACCTCCTGGATGCAAAATTTTGAGAGAAAAGCAGAAGGAGAAACAATGAGTAATAACCTGGTAAACTGAAATGTTAGGAGGAAGAACCAGAGTTAATAAGACTATATGAAACCCTAGACACAGAGATCGATAGCCATCCATGTGTAGGTGGGATCAGAAGTTGAAAGGCGAGTTGTGGGAACTCAGAAAACACATCTCAAGGATAAAGGACGTGAAGAATCCCGAGAGGGATTATGGTTTCAATTCCAGCCGAGGGTAGTACCAAGTGGGCAACAACAACTCCGAAGACCAGAATAATTTAATACCCCAATAGAGGACGACGACCCTTGGAAACCGGGAATTCAACTGTTGATGCCACGCGCCAGCTGTTCATAGAAATCATACTGAGTATTATTACAAAGAGGGTGTAATGTATATACAAATTTTCACATCTGGAGTAGGAAAGGACGAGGTCCTGGAGAAAACATAGCGTATATTTTTTTTTAACGTGTTGATAGGAAACGTTCAGTTATCGAGACAAACAAAAGATTCATATGAGATTTCATTATTAAATTTAACCAATTACATTATGGCGAATGTTTAGACTTTGTTCGCCGAGTTGAAAAACTTAATCATGTGTGAGAGCTGTCGTATAGTGGGCTAGAATAAAGACGTAATGAGATGGGTAAGGGAAAGGTCTAAAGGCCTGTCGTGAATGTTTTGGAGTATAAGTGTTGGTTCATTAGGCCTGTTGTTAATATTTTTAAATATAAGTGTTGTTTATTGTTTTCATGGATACTTTACCTATGAAAGGATATACACGTAGGAAAGTTATTAGAATATAAGTTAAATTTCACCATAAGGGAGGCAATGGGAAAAAAAAAAAAAAATTGGGCCAGAAAGGGAGATGTGACAAACCTTGAGGGTAGACTCCTCAATAGTTTCTCCACAATCCTTCTCTCTTCAAGTGTTTCTCCATGGGACCTTATCTGTGTGACCATCCCAATCACATGTGTGAAGAATGAATCTATGTTATTAGACTCTTTCATGTAGAGAGTTTCAAAATCTCTCCTCAGCAAGTGTATTTTTGTTGTCTTCACTTTCTCCATACCTTTATAGGGTATTTTAAGATTATCCCATGCATCCTTAGATCTCTTAGCTGTTGATATCCTTGGAAACACACTCTCATGTATTGCTTGATAGAGATAGAAGAGGGCCTTAGAGTCCTTCTTTCTATTTCTCTTCAATAAATCCTTCTCCACTTGTGTTAAGGCATTAAAGGCCTGCTCATCAACTGGTTCATCAAAACCATCTTCTACAAATTCCCATAAGTCTTGTGAGGCAAGCAAGGCTCTCATGGTAATGGCCCAATAATCATACTTCTTCCCATTAAATTGTGGAAGCTGAGTATTTACAATACTCATACTAGTGCTCAGTCTAGCCATTGCTTATAAAATAAACTCTGAAATAAACTTGATTGTGTTTTTCAAACAAACTCTCTTTTCTTCTTTAAATGGCAAACTTTGTCTCTAAGGACTCCTCTTTAAAACAAAACAACAACTTTGCTTTTTCTTTAGAAATACCTGGACTTTAACTTCTACTGAGCCTTCACGCTGCTGGAGAACTGCTGTGACAAATATTCCTTCTTCCTTCAGCTTCTTTGACACCTTCAAAGAGCCTGGATAAGCTCTGATACCATGTTGGAATTTCTGATAATTTCATAACAGTAACTGAGAGAATAATACTATCCTTCTAACACAGACAATAACTGGACAAAGATTGCATAATAAAACTTTTTGATTTCATTAACAAACAAAAGCTATTAAAACTTTCTTCTTCTACTAAAGTGGGATTACAAAAATGCTTGACTCCTACAGATGCAATGCTCACACAACTTCTCTCTCTGCCTCTCAAAACGCACAAAAAAGTGCTCTGTTATGCTTCACTGTGTTTTTCTCTGCCTACGGGCTTACACATCGATACAACACAACAAGACAATAATACAATGATGCAATTCTATGATCCTAAGGGATTTTCATTCTTTTTATATGGTGCGGTGTAACATAAAACATAAAACAAATTATAATGAAAATACATTTTTGGAGCATAAAATTTAACCTAAAATTTCTTTGGCGTGATATACGAGTGGAACCCACATCACAATCGGTGATTGGCGATTAGTGGAACAGTTGAAAAAAAAAACTTGCAATGTTTGCATTGTGATTTGCGATTAGCGATGTGCAATGGTGTGATAAGCGATTGTGGTGGGACCACATTGCATCGGCGCATCACATCGCAATGAAATCATAAGTGGAAAAAATATTTTGGATGTCACGATTGCGATTGTGACAATCGCATCACAAATATTACAATGACCCTATGGTCTGGGCAGATGGCGATAGGATATTTGTGATGTGCGATTGCAATAATTGCATTGCAAAATTTCAATGGAACATAACATATGGTGGATGGATTTTGGTGAATGCGATTGCGATATGCGATTGTGGCAGGACCACATCGCATCGCAAACTTTCAATCAGTGATAACACATTTCGGATGGCGGAACATACATCGTTCCTTTGCGATGTGTGATTGCGATTGTGGTGGCACCACATCGCATCGCATCAGAACTTCTTCATATCAACAAGACACTTAAACACTCTGCTGCTGTTATTTGCGATTGCGACATAGAAATGTCTGGTGGGGACCACAGATGACGTGGCCCAATAAAAACTTAAAAGGACTTGGCGTGTTTAAACAAAACTCTTCCTGATTGGTTGGTGAGGGTTTAAAAGCCCGAAAAGACTATCTTTAATAAAACTCTACTGTTCTGTGGTTTAACCACGAAATTCTTCATTTCCTTTGCAAATTCGGCTACGCCCATACAAACATAAATTTATGTCTACAATGGTTGCTGCTGCCCATCAACATTTAATTCCATCCTTACGGTTTTTCTCCATTCCTCTTGAATGCATAGAAGTGTACACTCAACCTTCTGTTTATGCCCCTCTTGTACTCTATTTCTACCTGCACAGGGTACGCAGGTGACTTTAATATTTCAACATGAGCTGTGAGAATTTATTTTATTGGGTTTGTGCATTGTGTATTACTCCATTCTTGGTCAATTTTTCTCATATCCCTTTAATTTCAGATTAAATATGTTAATTATATCTCTCGTGCTTTGACTGCAAAAACCCCATTGACTTTTCCGATTTTGTGTGGATAAATTATGAAGTTTGTTTTTATTCAATGACTATAAGATGGTGGCCTAGGAATCTGGATATACTTCCCTTATTACTCAGATTGATAGTGGCCTTTTATATCACTTTGGTCAGATGAATATTTTCATAATATTACCTTTTTTAAATATCATCTTTTTTATCAAATATATCGGAGAATTGTGATTTTTTTAATTTCAATATTTTTTCATCAAGTATAGAAATTTTTTGAAATAGATGTCTTCAGTATCAAATAACATATACATCTCCTCTTCCTATCTGATGGAACTGTTATCGAGCTCACTCTCTATTAAACGAAATCAGCCCACCACATCCTCGAACACAACTTTTTGAAAGAAATATTTTCAACATCAACTGACATATATCGCTCCTCTTCATATGTGATGAAAAAACATTGTTTATTAGATATAGTAAAAAGAACAATAAAAAATACATTCCTGCAAACATAATTTGTACAGCATATGAATTGGATATAGTGAACTGTTATTAGGCTCACTCTCCATCAAAGGAAATCAATTAATCACATTCTCTCCAACATATCGTTCATCTACCTATGGTCACCTACAATTCTTTGTGTTACAATCAAGGCTAACTAGTTTTGTTCATCAAGGGCATAACCATGCTATAACCATGTTCCTTTTTATTAAAAATTTCTTCTTGCTCAACCATAGTAGGTTCTATAAGAATATTAGACTCATGTTCTCTTTTCTAAAGGTGATTATCAAAATGTATTCAATATGACCTCCCTTTACTGTTTTTAAAACACAATTCCAGCTCAAAATGTATCTTACGACTGCTATCAAAACATAGATGTATAGGTAGAGTCACAATGAATCCAGTCGTGCATTTTATGAGAGACCAGGTAAAAAGGGAAGTCCTATTCCAAGAGAAGGAACGATACTTCTTCACCAACCCAAATGGGTTTAGGCCGAAAAGAGTCGTTGTCACTATGCTCACCATATGCTCATTGTATGGACACATGGGTATTAAAAATATGCTCATTGTATGGACACATGGGTTTATATTCAACATATGCTCATTGTATATCCAATGAATCTAGTCATGTATATCAGGTAAATTAGTAAAAATTCCTTTACCTTTTCCATAACATGAATCTAGTCGTGTATATCCAATGAATCTAGTCGTGTATATGAGGTAAATTTCCATATCACTTCATTAACCCAAAAAATTTCCATCATAACAAACGAAATATTATTTTAATTGCCACGAATTTTAATATGTTCTCGTTTTTTTGTGGACTTGGCATATTTCTTATGTTGTTGGAAATTGATCCAAACTGCATGCTTGAGTAGAAGGACAACACAACTTAAATTTTTTATTAGATCTCGAAGGACAGCAGCAACAACAAAGTCTTAGCATGTTTTGCACTACACTGTTCATTCAATTTCTGTGTTTAATTTACCCTGCAACACCAATTTTGTTTAATAGGTTGTAGTCCTCCTTAGGTACTGTAAATCATGGTTTGACCACATTACATCTTGCATTAAAACTGTGCACCCATTCGTCATTACGTTCCACCAACCACCATATCTCCCATGCATTCATTTGAATTTAAATACCCCACACATAATTTATGTGGAGTCTGCCAGGTCCACGTCTCCATCTCCGCCAGCCAATAGCAGATTATCGCAAGCCCAGGGAGCCTATGTCATCACCTCCTTGAGCGCGTGATAAACTATGGTCCCCACCATACCATGTCAACCATCGTCAACCAAACAAAATCGAATCGCACGATTTCGTGCATATGTCATTGCCTCTCTAAAACTGTGCGATAAGGTTGTCCCCACCACCGCCACCTCAACGGCCTCCATCCAATGGCACATCATCGCAAATATTTGGTGCACACTCAGATGGTGGGTTAATCGATGCGATAACCCATCGCATGGTGTATTAAAAATGTTTTGCATTATCATTTGAAATCCATGCGATATAATTTTTTTAAGGTTTAGAACTTAGGTTTAATGTTTTATTTGGTTTATGGCCGCGATACATTTTATTTTCTTCATAAATTTCAAACTTAGATTATTTTATATATGTTGTAAACATGTATGCTTACAACACACACACACACACACACACACACACACAGATATATATATAGACATCAATGTACTATGCTGAGTTTACAAGAGAGGGACTCTCTAAAATAGTAAGCGAAAGACTGTGTGTATGCCAAGAGAAAAAACAAGGAAGCTATGTGTGTAGTAGCGAATGAAAAGACAACAGAGGAGCATTTTTTGCTTGTAAATCTAGAATAACAGTTATGGGGGAAACTATTATTTTGTAACAGTGCAGTGCTTTTAATGAAATATAGTTTTTGCTCCATCTTTGCGCATACTATTTTATTGTTCTCTCTGTGTTGACAAAGGACATTTTGTTCTTCATTGTTTCTTAAGGAATAATCAGAAATTCCAACATGGTATCAGAGCCAGTCCAGGCTCTCAGCAGTTGCTGAAGAAGCTAAAGGAAGAAGAAGATTGTTTAAGTTTTCTCCAGTAGAGTGAAGATTCATCAAGTTAGGTATTTATCAAAAACATTTTATCTCTCCAAGAGTGAGAAAGTTTGTTTAAGAAACATAGTGAAGTTTTTAGCATAGTTCTATAAGGCTAGCAATGGCATGAGCCAACACAAGCAGGAGTATGGGAAATACTCAACTCCCAGAGTTCAATGGGAAGAACTATGATTATTGGGCAATCACATTGAGAGCTTTGTTTGCATCTCAAGATTTATGGGAGCTAGTTGAATATGGTTTAGAAGAATTGGCAGATGAACAAGCATTTAATGTCTTAACACGGGGAGAGAAAGAATTTTTGAGGAGTAATAGAAAGAAGGAATCAAAAGCCCTATTTTATATCTATCAGGAAATGCATGAAAGAATATTTACAAGAATTGCAGTAGAAAATAAGTCCAAAAATGCATGGGATACCCTCCAGACAACCTATCAAGGTATGGAAAAGGTAAATAAAATAAAGCTTCAATTAATGAGAAGAGATTATGAAGTCATTTGCATGAAAGAGTCTGATATAATAGACTCATTATTTACATTTTTTATTGGGTTAGTTACCCAAACGAGATCTCATGGAGAGACAATGGAAGAAAGAAGAATAGTGGAGAAATTATTGATGAGATTACCCTCAAGGTTCGATGTGATAGTAGAATCCATTGAAGAGACAAAGGATCTCTCAATGTTTAGTGTTGATGAGATTCATGCATCATTGATGCCACATGAACAAATATTGAGCAGAATAGAAAAATTATCTTTGGAGCATGCCTCCAAGACTCAAATTTCCTTTGGAAATGGAAGAGGACAAGGCAGATCAGTACAGAGGAAAAGGTAGAGGTAGAAGCCAAAACATAGGAAGAAACAACCCTAGAAAACAAGTGGAAGGGGTAGCAATCAAAATCATAATCAAAATGAAGGCAAAAACCAACAAGGTGGAAAAAATCATGCACATGGAAAAAGGTATGATAAATCCCAAGTCCACTGTCATTACTGTAAGAAGTATGGGAATTATTCAAATGAATGTAGGAAGAAACAGAGTGACATGCATGATAGACCCAGTGCTAACTTTAGTAAAGAAACTCTGAGCCAAAAAAAATTATTTTTAGCAAGTAATTTGGCTGAAGAGAAGAATGAAGATATATGGTTTCTAGATTCAGGATGTAGCAACCATGTGACTGGAAACATTTCTATGTTTTCCATGTTAGATGAAAATGTGGAGTCTCAAGTAACATTGGCGACAAATAATAAATTATTTTTCATGGGAAAAGGAAAAGTAAGTGTTTTGACAAAGAAAGCAGATAGAAAAACTATATCAGATGTTTACTATGTGCCTGGAATGAATTGTAACCTTTTGAGCATTGGACAGCTCATTCAGAAAGTACTACAAGGAAAAGACCCACTGGTGGATGTTTTTGAGGAACCCCTTATATAATTACCCCATACACCCATTTCTAGCAGAGGTTACTAGAGGAGGTTGGTGGGCAGAGGGTTTTGCAGATGTTTTCCGTTTGGTGTGCTTAACATCCAACATCGCACCAGTGCTCACTACAAGCGAAAGCACTAGTGCACACAAAACATTGGCACACAGGACATTGTGCGCTTTGTAAAAACCCGCCCAGTGCATCGTCTTACTGTAGAGCACCGTGCTTCACAACTCTTCCGCGTCAGTGCATCATAAAACATCACACCAAAATAGAAACTTCCTATTGCGGTATTAAGAAACAACACCGATGTGCCTATAAAGCACCTGCATCGGCAAAGGGTTAAATAAATAAAAAATTACGGTAGAAAAACCAGATTTTTCACTTTTTTCAGTGCTACAGACCTTTTAATCACTGGTGCACACTACAAGAGAAAGCACTACTTCACAAAAAACATTGGCACACCGAAAACCATGTGCTTTGTACACACCTGCACAGTGCATCCTATTACTCTAAAGCACCAGTGCTTCACAACTCTTTCGCGTCGGTGCATCATTAAACACCATGCCAAAACAGAAACCGCGTAGTGTGGTGTTAAGAAACTGCATTGATGCATCATAAAACACCGCTCCAAAACATAAACGGATCAGTGCGTTCATATGAAACAACATCGATGCACCTATAAAACCCGTGCACCAAAACAGGGTTAAATAAATAAAAAATTACGGCCAAAAAATAGCATTTTTCACTTTTCTCAGTGCAAGAGAAAGCACAAGTTGCATAAAAAATTGGCACACCGAACACCATGCCCTTCGTACACAACTTCCAAGTGCATCCTAGGACTGTAGAGCACCAGTGCTTCACAAATATTCTACCTCGGTGCATCATAAAACACCGTGCCAAAAATTAAACATCCCGGTGTGGTCTTAGGGAACTGCACCGGTGCACCTATGAAACCCCGCGCACTGGAATTGCTTTAAATAAAAACAAATTACGAGAAAAAAACTGCATTTTTCACTTTTCTCAATGCTTGAGAGCTCTCAAGCACCGATGCAATTTTTCCTTCTCCGAGCTACCTTGACATTGATGCTCCCATTGCACCCATTGCACATGCTACTTCTGTGCATTGCCCACCAATCTCTAGCTTACATTTTGCAAAACGGTGGGAAAATATTATTTTGCAAATTATATAGCCAATATGCCTCCTCGACGGCGAAATGTACATGTATTTTTCTTGTTTTTCCATAATTAAGAGCTTTAGAAAATTAGAATTTGAAATAACCTTAAAATTAACCATTTAAAAGGAAAAAAAAATTGTCGCGGGGTGCGCATGAGCAGTTCGGATGACACTGGTAAGCAGTGCTGCCTGTAAAATTTACAGGCCCCACCACAACTGGTGCTAATAGTAACTGCACTGTCTCTAGGATGGTATGGAAAGGCACCCCGTTTTATTTTTAAAAAAAGAAAGAGTGTGGTGCAGTCATTTAGCTGATCGCATCTTTGACAAAGGGAATAGCAATGCGGTGCATTGATGGAAATATCTGCCCAGATGTCTATTAGTGCACCACATTCGGCATTTTGATAGGTTCAATGGTGTGGCCTGGTAAAAGACTGCATTATTGACTATGTAATTTGTCAAGAAGTCGGTGCGTTGACATAACTATATGTGTTGGGGCACATATTTTAGTCAGCGCACCGCTCTTTTGACACCATATATAGTCAACGGTTCTTTAAAAATTTTTAGGTCCACCGCATATGGTGTGTTTTATGTCATTTGGGGCACCGCCTCTGGTGTGCTACAAACAAATGCGGCACTGGAACCGATGCATGACTATTTTTGTGGTGCACTGACTAGTCTGTTTTTTTCCAAAAAAAATTATATATCTATATTCCTAAATACATGTCTGATTTAATTAAAAAAAGTATTTAATATGTCAATGATTCAGAGAGAAGAGGAGGAACAACAACAACAACA
This sequence comes from Pinus albicaulis, assembly GCA_034641835.2. Lineage (NCBI taxonomy): Eukaryota > Viridiplantae > Streptophyta > Pinopsida > Pinales > Pinaceae > Pinus > Pinus albicaulis. The sequence continues at coordinate 1,769,512,843 of CM076575.1, read as the reverse complement.
GGTGGAGTAGTATGACATGGTTTGCCAGTGGGAGGCACAAGAGAGGGAGAGAGATGTGTACCCTCGCCCTATTATAGTAGATACCTAGCTGCTCCTAAGGTAGGTAGGCCTCCTCAAGTTCGATAAGGCAGCTACTTCCCTAAACGCCCATAGTGTGTTTTTGAGACATCTTATCTGCAGGTGGAATTCCCACGAACAAGCTTTCCATGTTGGTCCTGACTAGTGGTACACACCCACTGAGGAGGATATATATTTCTTTACAGGGCTATCAAGGAGAGGGGTGGATTTTCCCTTGTTCCCACAGGTTCTAGATGTTTTTGTAGCAGGGAGTAAGCTAGTTTACTCTCAGAGAGACATTGGAGTAGATGTATTATCTCCTACAAAGTTTCAGGTCGCTCGAGGTCAATTATGTATTGGTGCATTTGGTAGATTTGACGTGCAGTGCCTCTCTCTTCTCATTTTGACCATTTCACACAACACTAATGACTGGAAACTCATTAGTTTCTCGCTTCTATATTATGTTGATTCTTCAGTACAGAAGCCACAACTTGTCAGGTGGTCTACCATTCTTTTGTGGCAGTTCTGTATAGCCTTAGATAGATGTCATGCTCATGCATAAGGGAGGGTCAACTTCCCTTTTCCCTCAAAGATTTTTTGATTATATTTTGAGAGGTTTCTAGAGATGAGGCCTACTTTTGTTTGGCAAGCTCGTAGGCTAATGTTGGAGGCCCATATGAACATCTGGGGGCAGATGATGCCCAAGAGGGGAGAGACTATGTTTCGAACCAGGATATCACATGATGCACTAGACTTACTAGCCAGTGTTTACGAGCTGCATACCTTCATTATGTCCCCCTGTACTTATGCTAGATTGGATTGGCGAGGGTGTGCCAACATCCTCTTCACAGATGATGACCCACTAGATGATAGAGGTAATATTACTATTTTACCTATATTTATTCTAACATGTTTTTTAACTTGTTTTTATTAAATTGTGTAATGAAATTTTCTAATTATTGTTCAGTACTTGTATATATTTTGGATACATTGCCTCTTTTGATGGCGATGAGATGCCGATACCACGATATGATCCAGGTGTGGATCCTGATGACAATCAACACATGGCAGATATCAAGGATCATGATCAGGAGGTCGGTGTAGAGAGACATGCTCCTCGGTACCGCATTTTTCTAGGTATGGTCAACCTGATACTAGATACACGATGGAGTTGGGCGACCAACTCAGTGCATTGATTATTGATGCTGGCATCAGGCCTACTCATTACAAAGACATACAGGCTGATGATAGGCTATTACAGATGTGAAGAGGCATGATGCGTGACATGTAAAGCCTGATGTGGCATGTCGTAGGAGCTATGACAGTTGTTACATGACTGAGGAGTATTGTTACATGTTATGGTGTGGTCAAGTAGCAGCACGTGATGGACAGTCTGCGAGCAGTGACTCATCATCTCATGATTGTTCACCTCCCGTTGCGCCTGATGAGTATGAGACTCCACTAGCATCTAATATTCATCATGGAGATGAGGTTGGACCATCAGCTAACCTAGTGATAGCACACGGCTTGTCAATCGGTACTAAGTGGTGATCATGTTTGGGCCATGACAGTCATTCACATTGGTAGACGGGCCTCACTATTATTTCTATTGATGTTGTACTACACGAGCTGATCCACAGCATTTTATATTATAGTTTCTATATTTTTAACATTATTCAATTATATATATATATATATATATATATATATATATATATATATATATATATATATATATATATATATATATATATATATATATATATATATAGATATAGATATATAGATATATCTATGTATATGGTCCATGTATTTTATGTTCATGTTGCAGTTGTACTTAATTTACATGTTAGTGATCATAATGATGTGTATATTGTTAGCTCATGTTAAATATGTCCATTTAATGTGTAGCTTGAAGATAAATGTGTATGTGATAGCATGAGTTATTTGACATGACATGTATATCTGATGTTTGTGTTGTGATGATGTTAATATATAATGTTAATTTGATGTTTGAATGTGTTTTTTATTTGAATATGATGTTTGTACAATGGTTATCATGATCATGATGTTTATTAATTAATATAATATTAAATGACCATGATATTTATTAAATATTATGTCACGATTGTAATTGAAATTTAAATTTTAATTGTATGTAAAATTGTAAAATTGTATTTGTATTTGTAATTGTAATTTTAATTGTAATTGTATATATGAAAAATTGTAAAATTGTAATTCTAATTCTAATTGTATGTAAAAATCTAAAAATGTAATTGTATTTGTAATTGTAATTGTAATTGTATGCAAAATATTTATTAATGTAAAATTTTAATTGTAATTGTAATATTTAATTTATTGTGAAATGATTGTAATTGTATGAAAAATTGTAATTGTATTTGTAATTGTAATTGTATGTAAAATATTTGTAAAATTGAAATTGTAATTGTAAATGTGATTCTAATTCTAATTCTAATTGTATGTAAAATATTTGTAAAATTTTAATTGTATTACTGTGAAATGATTGGAATTGTAAAATTTTAATTGTAAATGTAATTGTATGTAAAATTAAAATTGTAATTGTAATTGTAATCATAATTCTATGTGAAATTGTAATTGTAATTGTAATTTTAATTGGAATTGTATGTAAAATATCTGTAAAATTTTAATTATATTAATTTCAAAATTTTAATTGTATTAATGTGAAATGATTTTATTAAAATATTTAAATTTGTAAATAATTGTAAAATAATAAATGTAGAATAAAATGAATTTTTTTGACATAATAAAGTTTAGAGAATAATGCAAATAAATTCATTTACTTTAGAATTATCATCATTTTATTATGATCTTACATACAAAAAACAAATAACTTTATACAGTCCGGTGCGCTTATCATCATAACACGGACCGGTGCGTCTTAGTACAAAGACGCACTGGTGCTTCACAACTGTTCTGCACCGGTGTGTCATAAAACATTGCACCAAAACATAAACCTCAATCTTACAAACCGCACCAATGCGCCTATAAAAACGCCACACACCAGAACAGGGTTATTTTGTAAAGTGCATTATTGGTGCAGTGGAGGGTTCAAATCATGGGCAAGAATTTTCTGAGGAAGGGAAGGATTCTCATTCCCTTAAGGACAACAGAGAAAGATCAATTGAATTTGTTGATTGGGCTGGTAGGTCACATGAAGGGAAATGTTATCCAGAATGTGTTTAAAAGCAGCTGGGATCATTGTCTGAGCTTCGGTTCGCTTACATAGGCTTTTACTGGAAAATCTGGCATCACATAAAATTACATATTCGACTTTCAGTTGAACCTAAATGCCATCTCTAACTTGTCTGAGCTATGGTCATGTGGGTGAAACCAGTAAAAACTCTGCTTGTATTATAAATGGAAATTCAGTGACCATTTCTATGGGAAGAAAAGCATAAATACCTACAGCTACCATATTTCCACCTACAAATCATGTTCCCATTGGAAAAGCTAATGTAATAGCCCATTTCACAATGTCTTTCCTCTACTCAACCCTATACTCATTTTCTATGGGAAAGCATTGCTTCCACATGTAATAACTGCATCGTCTAGTCGAAAATTGGTCTTGTTCTGCTAACAAATGCATAATGAAGGACTCGTTATCATTGCTCCCAGAAAATTCAAGGTCAGTTTCTCATAAAACAGAGATTGTATAAATTTTGTTAAGATCAAGATAAAAAGCACAAAGGAGAAAAGAGGAAATTGGATACTAAGATGGAGGAGGAACTTACAAATGAGCAAGTAGATCATGGGACACCTTTTCTTGTTTCAAGTTATGGAAAGGTTCAAGTTTCTTTTTCTAAAAGAAGAAGAGGTGCAGTTTCGAAAATAAATGTCCCAAATATTTTCACAGAAAAATTTACATTTCCAACATGTGTAAAAACTAAGATATCTCCAACTTCAATAAATTCTCAGAAACAAAACTTTCCCAACCATTTGTGGAAACTTCCCATGTCTTAGCATAGCACAAGTTCACATGCCACAATTGCCCACTTGGGCCCTGTAGTATTGGATCTTCACACGCCCCACATTGTATTCCCTCCACATAATTAGTGGGGACCTCCTGCAATAAAAAAAATGCATTGGAAGAGTAGTTATTTACATCAAGAATTTATCCAATTCCAATTTTCAATTCTAATTCTCAAGAATAAATGAAATTATAATTCTCAATTTCTATGGTTGGAGTTCACTAAATTTTGGTGTACACACCTAAAAGTCATTTTGGTGAGTTAACCGCAAATCGGTGCTATTGTACATATAACTGCACTGGTGCATTTTAGTTACTACGCACTGGTGTCGGTGTTACCCAACGATGCACCGATGCAGTGCTATTAAGTGACGCACTGGTAACGAATAAACGCAAATAAAAAAGCACAACTTTAATTTCTTTAAGTGAAAAAAAAGCAGAAAATTAAAAAATGGGTGGAAAAATATTTCGAAAATCTAATTTCATAAAACAAATATTTAAATACTAAACACTTTTCATTATTTCACTATTTTTGCTAAAATTTTCTGCCAAAGAATTGCAGGAGACATACCTGGAGCAAGAAAGCACGAGAGCACTGTGGAGCAGCAAAATACGTTCGAATAGAAGTATTCAAATAATCAGAAATCAAACCTCTAGTGATTCAAACCCTATATCATAGAACTGCAAACCATCTCGTGATTAAATTTGATTATTTTTTTATTTTTTCTGCAGTTTTTTTACTCTTTTTGCGGCTTTATCCATTTTTATCCTAAACCCTTCATTTTTTTTGTTTTTTCCCTTTCTTCTCCATGTTTATGTGATTTCAGAATTAGGGTTTCTCATTTTAGATTGAGATCCAACCCACGGGACGAATTACATAGTCAGATCCCAATCCATTTGACCATTACGTGAATTTTTGGAGAAATATGATTTTTTTATCAGTGTGCCCTCCATAACCTAGTGCACCGGTGCGATGTATTATACAGTGCACCACGAAAGTACTATAATAAAAAATTTGAAAACAATTATTTTAAATCAGTGCGCCATATCTGAAATAGGGCACCGGTGCTCCATGTTATGAGTATAGCACCGTACGGTCTATGAAAATGTTTGTTCAGTGTGTTTATAATACCCCCACAGACCGTACTGTCTATTATATTTTTTTTGTGGTGCATTTGTAATACCCCCATGCACCGACGGTGGTGTGTACCTCATGAAACGCACACTGGTTTCTTGAAATTTATTTTTTACCTAAAAATTTGACAATTTATTTATAAATATATTAATTAATGATATGGTAAAGGTTTCAGATTGATAAAGAAATGACCAACAAGAGATCAAGTAACAAAAATACTGATAACACATCAATAAAAGAAAAAAAGACAAGTTCTTTGTAAATTCTTTATAAAAAATATTATTTTTGACTTATATGTAAGTTTAGCTAATATGTATTGTTTATTGTGTATCATGCAAAAAAGCCCGATAATATTATTTCTGATCTAGGACTAGAAGAGCATAAAATATTAATGGAAAAATTGAAAAAGGATGAATCAGGTGAATGAAAAATACTATCGATCCAATATGAGTTTCTTTTTTAATTATCATTAATAATATACTTAAAATTATTAGATAATATATGTCAAACAATCTATTAATTCACATCTGTTTAATGTTCTACAGGGACCAACAACTTAGAAAAGGAATTTTTTTCGAAGAAAGGAAAAATAATAGAACATGCAAATGAAAACGAATTGCTCCTTAGTTCGTTTGGAGTGGTACTAGAGGTTAACGAAAGGGGGAAAAACTTTTACAAAAAATTGAGGGATCTAGTGGAACGAATGTATAGACTTTCTTTCCACTTACAATACAAAAATCAATATAATGATTCCAAGAACCAAATTTTATCTAAACTATAGGAAGAGTTTCTAGAGAATTGGTCAATGAGACATGTCAAACTTTTAATAGCAAAAACATACAACAACAAAAAAGAAGCAATGAAAAAGTAATATTCCTTTAAATGTTTGTCTAGAATTATTTATAAATATCACTTTTGTTATATTTACTTTTCATATATCAACATACAAATTAAATATTTTATTTTCATGTTCCATTTTCAAGAATATTATAAAAATCTCAAAAGATGAACGAGTTGATATCAGAAATATGCCAGTAGGAATGTCCAAAAAGGTGTACAAGGAGATGGTCAAAGAAATGGACAAAATTTCATCGCAGGAGGACGCATCTCAACAACAACATGCTTCAAATGTAATATCTAATCATTGAATTTTTCAATTGTTAGGCACAATAAATAAACAATTTAGCATTAAATATTAGTTTTCAAGAATTTTCTTGCAGAAAAAAAGAAAAGAAAATTGAACCCATTCAGCACATAAAAGAGGACGATGAGGAAGAAAAGGTTTGATATCTAAGTTTGTGAGTAATTGTTACTTCCTTATAACAACTTAACTAGATTTCATTTTTGTATTTTTTAAGTTGTTTTACAAAAATAATCATTGAATGTTTTCAAACAGGTGCTAATATACAAAGAAGAACAATCAGATGAATTGATTGAAATTGGGTTAAATATGGGTTGTGAGTATATGTTGGTATATCAGAAATTAATTATGGAATTTGTAAGCATCTATCAATCTTGTTTTACTTAGCTACCTCTATAATTAATAGAACAAAAAAATATTTTATATTAAATATATGATTTGTTATGGGGTATAAAACTTGCAGGAAACAAATTATGGAATTGCACCAACAGATGAAATTTTGAAAGATGGCATGGTACATGGTTTTGAAAGAATGTGTGTGGTTTATGAGTTAATTGTTGCTATGGTACATCATTTTTATTTTCAATTTACATCGATGTATATTATTTAATATTGAAATTTTCATTATTCTCACCAATGGGTGGAAATGTGAAGTTGGGTTACACTTTTGCGAGAATAGGGGGCAGAAATTGTTTTTCGGCAATAGTTCGGGCAAAATTTTTATGAAGTTTGGCCGAACTCGTTCTCATGTTTAGATTGGTGGCACACTGACAGCGTGGGCAAACAAAATTTTTGCTGGAGATGGAAAAATTGGCAACAAAAGTTCAGTTCGGCTGAACTTTTACTCTTAAAATAGTTCGGCCGAACTAGTTCCTATAAATATATCGCCCGCGAAGTTTATTTGTTTCCTGCATCTATGTTTCTTTTCTCTATTTATTCATGCGTTGTTGTGTTTCTGTTCTGTTCGTTGAATTGTTGCGGCGATGTTGCTAGTCTGGGGTTGCTTCCGTCTGCTCTGTTGGTGATTATATGCGGAGACGTCAAGTGAATTTCCAGGCAAGAAACTCTTTCTATTGTTGATGCTCCACCTGTGCATGGAAGTTTAGATTAAGTTGAAATATAATTATGGGTTCTTTTTGTTGTTGATTCTCCACATGTGCATGGAAGTTTAGATCAAGTTTAAATGTAATTTTGGGTTTATTTGGCTCTGACATGTAATTTTGGGTTTATTTGGCTTTGGATGCAATGTTTTTTTTCTCTTGTGCAACTTCTTTGTTTTATGATTGCAGACTAAGTATAATTAAAAAATTTTAGCTATGGAACATTGCCTCAGTGTATAGTTGTTTTTGTGTTTTTTCATGGATAAGAAAGGAGATGATCTTTGTCTCAGTGTATAGCTATTTTTGTCCTTTTTTGACATGCCACCAGCTGGTCATCAGTAGGTAGCTTGAGATCATCCTTGGTCTGCCCAAATTTAGTCAACAGGCTAACAAAACCATCCCTAGAAATGTCGACTAGTTGATAATCAGTGTGAAAAAATTCTTATTGTTCCTATGGATCCATCAATTTCATCCGCTCTAGCTGATTCTCCACATGTGCATGGAATTTTATCAACCCTGTTAATATTATGACATTACTGAGATTTCTCTCGATTCCTCAACGCTGGAATGTGAAACCTTTAGTATTTTTTGTAATAACTCATGGTGTGGATAGACTGTAGCTAAACGGCCATAATTATGCTTTAAATTTCATTACCTTTTGTTCTAAGGTGTATGTTGAATTTCCGGTAGTATGTTATGCATTCAGTTGCTGCAGTTATTACTGTTCCTGTGGATCCGTCAATTTCATCTGCTCTAGCTGATTCTCCACTTGTGCATGGAATTTTACCACCACTGTTAAGCTTATGTCGTTACTGAGCCTTCTCTCGATTCCTCAACGCTAGAATGTGCAACCTTTACTATTTTTTGTAATCGTTCATGGTGTGGTTAGACTATAGCTAAACGACCATAATTAGGCATATGAGGGTGAAGGGCACTTTGTTTTACAAGAAGAATGATTGAACTAGAATGATCTACTGCTGTAATGTGACTACATATTGTCTTTTTCGGATGTATTTCTATATGAGACAGAATCTAATCTTTTATACTTGATAACCTGTTATGGGTATATCAAGAGGATTTTGTATATGAACTATTATCAATATATGAAACAGGGTTTTTTCTCCTTTGAAAAAAGAGTTGAAATCATTCTAAATTCACATATGTTCAGTGGTGTCACTATTTCACTTCCGATATTATGTTGCTTACCTTGATGAACAGGTGGAACTCTGCTGGGAGGCCTCTCTGTTTTTTGACTCTTTGCTCATACTGTCAAAGGTCGTTATATGTTATATGGGCTATACTGTATAGTTATTAGACTACATATCTTCATATAGAACTTGCAAATAGTATGATGGAAACCAAACATAATAATGTATTAGGACATCACAATTTGCTAATTAGTTATTAGACTACATATCTTCATATAGAACTTGCAAATAGCATGATGGAAATGTGAACTTGCAAATAGTATGATGGAAATGTGGATCTCATGACTCTTCATGATTAATGCTTCTAGAAACCAAACATAATTTAATGTATTAGGACATGCTCCTTTAGGCTTGGTGGAATTACCTTCGCTTTTTATTTCTCTCTTATACACACACACATATATATGAAGAGATGATCCCATTTTATTTTTTATTCATAGATCAAATGTCATTTAAATACAAGATTTATCATAATGTACAATGATTCATTCCATATTATTCATAATTTTTTTCATTAAAAAATGAACCCTTTAAATGATGAACCTACTTAATGCTTCTTCTTCATGAAGAAGACTACTTGATCTTTCAGTTTGAATTTGATGATGGTCCTTTGTTATCTTTCTTAACTACTTTTTTATCTTTCTTGACTACTTCAAATTATTGACACAACCATATGCTTCTTGTTACACTGTTTATTCCATCCTTATACTATATTCTGCCCCTTGGATATTGTGTACTCTCCCACATAGATATTGCACTCAATTTTGATGGTCCTTTGTTATCTTTCTTTACGTCAAATTATTGACACTTGATCATATAGATATCATATAGATATTGCACTCAATTTTTATGGTCCTTTGTTATCTTTCTTGACTACTTCAAATTATTGACACAATCATATGCTTTTTGTTACTCTTTTTATTCCTTCCTTATATCTATTCTCCCCCTTATATATCATGTACTCTCCCACATAGATATTGCACTCAATTTCATAGGCTCTTCTTTTGAAGTGAAATAAGTGAAAATAATTTACAAGAACTATCCCTAATTTGTTTCGCACATGTTCAAATGGTTCTCTAACAAGATAATTGAAAAGAACTATTACTAATTTGTTTCTCACATATTCAGATGCTTCTCTAACAAGAGGCTTTGTGGGTATGTATTCCATCTTCACTATTCTATCAAAGACTTGTTGTGTGAGGAAGTGGTACTTTATGATGCTATGTAAATAGTGATCGAAGGAAGTAGAATATTTCATTTTGAAATTATTATTACACTTCTATTGAAACACTCAATAGATATATAGATTTACATTAATATCTTGTAGAGCCCATTTCATCCAAAACACTCACAAATAAATTTACCTTACCTTAATATCTTCTAGATTCCATTTCATCCAAAACACTCGAAAAGAAATTTACCTTAATATCTTCTAGAGCCCATTTCATCCAAAACACTCAAAAAGAAATTTACCTTACTTTAATATCTTGTAGAGCCCATTTCATCAAAAACATTCAAAAAGAAATTTACCTTAATATCTTGTACAACCCATTTCATCAAAAACACTCAAAAAGAAGTAACTACTATGTACTTTCCACTTCTACTCACTCAAAAAGAAATTTACCTTAATATCTCATAGAGCCCATTTCATCCAAAACACTCAAAAATAGTAACTACTATGTATTCTACTTCTACTCACTCAGAAAGAAATTTACCTTAATATCTTGTAGAGACCATTTCATCCAAAACACTCAAAAAGAAGTAACTACTATGTATTCCACTTCTACTCTAGATAGAGAAAGTAACGACTCTTTCTTGCTTAACCATTAAACCAAAGACTCTTCTAATTAGAATTATACATTGTCCACTTGTACTTTTCACAAGCCTAGTTGAATCTCTATATTTTGTCAATGTAAATTTCTACTAGTAAATCTGCGGATGTAATTTTGTCAATGTAATTTTCTTAACTTCTATAAGTTCTAAAGGTAGAGTTTGTAAAGGGCCAGGTAGCCTCTGGATCTCATATTTTATGAAAGGTGACATATCTAGTAAATTCCCCTACACTCAATCTATGGAATAGATCTAAATAGAATTTATTCATTTTAATATCCATAAAACACAACCACTTGAAGTCCTTCATTTTGATATCCATAAAACACAACCACTTTAAGGTAAACTGTGTACATGTGTCATTTATCCCACAAACTAAAGGCTTCCTCCCATTAATTTTAGAGGTGAATTCTACCATAAACTTTTTAAGTCAAACTTTAAGATAAACGATGCACATGTAATTTGCAATAAATGTCAATTTAATATCTAAATTCACATATGTTCAGTGGTTTCATTGTTTCACTTCCAATATTATGTTGCTTACCTTGATGAATAGGTGGAACTCTGCTGGGAGGCCTCTCTATTTTTTGAATCTTTGCTCATACTGTCAAAGGTCATTATATGTTATATGGGCTATACTGTATAGTTATTAGACTACATATCTTCATATAGAACTTGAAAATAGTATGATGGAAACCAAACATAATAATGTATTAGGAAATCACAATGTTCTAATTAGTTATTAAACTACATATCTTCATATAGACCTTGCAAATAGAATGATGGAAATTTGAACTTGCAAATAGTATGATGGAAATGTGGATCTCATGACTCTTCATGATTAATGCTTCTAGAAACCAAACATAATAATGTATGAGGACATGCTCCTTTAACTTTCAAATAGTATGGTCGAAATGTGGATCTCATGACTCTTCATGATTAATGCTTCTAGAAACCAAACATAATTTAATGCATTAGGACATAATTTAATGTATAAGGACATGCTCCTTTAGGCTTGGTGGAATTACCTTTTCTTTTTATTTCTCTCTTACACACATATATATATGAAGAGATTATCCCACTTTATTTTTTATTCATAGATCAAATTTCATTTAAATACAAGATTTATCATAATATATACTGATTCATTCCATTTTATTCATAATTTTTTTCATTAAAAAATGAACCCTTTAAATGATTAACCTAGCTAATGCTTCTTCTTTATGAAGAAGACTACTTGATCTTTCAATTTGAATTTGATGATGGTCCTTTTTTAATCTTTCTTGACTACTTCAAATTATTTCCACAATCATATGATTCTTGTTACTCTTTTTATTCCTTCCTTATATTGTATTCTCCCCCTTAGATATTGTGTACTACAAATTTCTCACAAGTAAATTTGGCAATGTAAATTTCTCAATGTAAATTTCTTAACTTATAAAGGTAGGCTCAGGATCTCATCTTTTATGAAAGGTGACATATCTATTAAATTCTCCTACAGTCAATCTCTAGAATAGATCTAAATAGAAGTTCTTCATTTTAATATCCATAAAACACAACCACTTTAAGGTAAATTGTGTACATGTGTCATTTCTCCCACAAGCTAAAGGCTTCCTCCCATTAATTTTAGATGTGAATTCTAGACCATAAAATTTTTAAGTCAAACTTTAAGATAAACCATGCACAGGTCATTTACCTCATGATCTTGTGTCATTTCTCCCATGTCATATATATATATATATATTTTTTATTCAATTTTTTTTTTCAAGGATAAGAAAACCACTAAATATGGTTGAAAAATGGAAATTATGCATAGAAGTTTCTTGCTATCCCAATCCAGGGAAAGTATTTATTACATATGTGCTTTCCAATATTGCGACTAGAAAATTCGTCTAAATAAAAATGAATATACTAATAAAAACAACAAACAACGAGGCATATTATATTGGATCGATAGAAGGCTTGGGAACAACGATGGAGTATGGATCAAATGAAATTGTAGTTTTCACCAATTTTGAACTTCTGTGCAACCAGATAAATGGTGTGCGTAAAGTTCAGAAGGAGAGGCTAAAAGAACTGCACGGAATAGCAAACAATGTTGTTAGCCAATTTCAATTTTTTAGTATAAGGAATTGTACAAATGTGAATAAGATGTCTATTGATCTATTGCATGGGGAAATGCCAATTCATGATTCATCTATCAAAGATGAATTAGAATTATACAGAGAAATTCCAATGCAAGATTCATCTCTCAAAGATGAATTGGTTTTTAGATGTTCTTCTTCAAAAATTCAAGATTCATCTCTCAAAGATGAATTAGTGTTGAGACGCTCTCCTTTAAAATTTATTGATGGACATTGTAACATATCTTGGATATGTGTGTGTTGTGTACTTATAAATGTGTCTTTTTTAATGACCATGTGTTTTTTTCAATTATATACCAAGTGTGCTCCCACCACACCATGTAAAGCGCAACTTGGTGAACTTCACATTTGCAACAAGTGGTGAACTTCACATTTTTATAAAATTAAAATGCAGGGACTTCAACAAATTTTTGTTTAAATGGAGTTTGTTTAAATGCAGTTTCACTTCTTTTTTAATTACCTTTTGTTTTTTTCAATTTTATGCCAAGTGTGCTCCCACCATGTAAAGCGCAATTTGGTGAAATTATCATTTTTATAATTTCTTTTTTGCTTAAATTGAGTTTCACACATCAATTATTGCTTTGAAAGTTGTGTTCTACATAATTTGTGTACACTAAATTACAAATTGATTTTCTAAAATTTATTTTGTGTAAATGTCCACCAATAGATATATATATCATGGAGGATGAACGACGAAGATCAACCGAATCCCATATGGGGGTTCAGGGATTGGGGGATGTTCATGGTATTTAAATATAATCTTAAATCTCCATACATGTGTGTACATATGGAATTGATTTTTTATTAACTTTGTGAGTTAAATTAGTCGTTAATAAGTTTCATTTTTTATTTTTTAGGAGCTAAGAAGAGAAGGGTCTCTACTCCATCCATGGAGCATGCCCATGGTTCACCTAGTCGTGGTATGGTTCACGCAATTTAATCAATGAATATGTACATGTATTTATATGTACACATGAATGTATTTTTCAATTGATTATAAATTCGTATTTGTTTATGAAGCTTCTCTCTCATCTCGAGAGGTTGGTGGTGGTTCAAATCCCCTTAGAGGGCCATCAATGAGTGGTAGTAGGTTGCGTGAAGGTGGTGATATTTATTCCCCCGGAGGCCAATCAACGACTGGTGGTGCTGGTTCTCAGCAGGGTCATTTTGGGTCTCAACAGTTTCAGGGTGGAGAAGATGCTAACCAACCACGTCAAGGTTGCCATCAATTTCAATATTTTTTTCATTGAATTTATACAAATTTTTTTACATGTGTTTTTTCTAATATATGAAATTATATATATATTGATGCAGAGGCTGAAATTGTTCCAAATATTGGTCAAAATAGACGCAGGAAAGAACGCTACATTCAAGAAGAAGGTTGTCTACCCACCACAACTTATCCGGCCGACATTTCTGATATACCATGGGAAACAAACATGGCTTAATGCACTTTCAAAGGTGTGAAAAACTTCATGCAAAATTGTGGAGAGATCTCGTGGCTTTGAATCTACCTGCTGAGAGTCGACAAAGCCTCGAAATAGTTACACATTCATTGGGTGATATTGTAAATGTGTACAAAAATCTTGGGCCAATGACTGATACATTTGTAGAAGTGATGAGAAAGAGAAAGGAAACAGTAATGGGTCTCGATAAATGGGAGGATGTAAAACAAAGAGTTACAAAAGATATGGCGAAGTCAATGTTTAATTTCAAGGAAGGGCCAAAAAGAAAAATGTTGAAGGTGCAATATTTCAAGCACCCAAATATAGCTCACTGTTTGTATGATAGGCACCTTGCGGCCTATGGAAGGCTCCCATGGAACGATGAGGTTCCTGTTTATTTTGCACAATTGTTTTACACATAATTTTTTTTGAATATAAAACCTAGCTACAATGACCTTCCGTCAGAATTTTTTGGTCCAGGGAAAGGTCGATTATATGACCGCAAGGGCATTAAGCGATATGTGGAGTTGCCTCGCCCCGAGCCACCATTGGTGAGTCGACCTTTTCGGGTCGAAACTCTGCGATCAGAGATGGATGCGACTTCTCAAATAAGTCGAGAAGCAAGGGATGTCATGATCGACAATGTTTACAGCGGATTGGGTGGAGTCGATTTTTTTCTAAATCGAAAAAGAGCACATGAAAATGCACGTGCCAATTTTGTGTATTGTACAGATGAAAATATTGACAACATGAATGTTGAATATCTCCGAAAATATGCAAATAATTGTCGCAATGGTTTTCAAGACCTAATTCTTCATGAAGAAGAGGGCACGGGAACGGTATGTGTTAATGACCTTAGGGTTCAATTATTTTAACATGTATACATGTGTACAATTTGTAATAAATACATGTGTATGTACATGTATACATTTATTTGTATGTACATTAATCTAACAAAAATGTATCATTATATGTTAAAATACCATTTTCAGTTGTCACGCATGATGAGTGACGAAAATGTTAATATCACTTTCGGGACCTCTGGTTCAAACAATGCAGATGGGTCTCACCATCAAGATATGTTGGCAAATGTTAGTGTTTTTTAAGTGATATTTTTAAAATAAATAATTGTGCACACATGTACATGTATGTATATATAATGATAAAATGTTTTAACAGATTCTGATTCCATCCGATGTTTTTGGGATCGCGGTACCTTCTTCTTCCTTGGGAGATGTACCTTCTACTTCCTTAGGAGATGAGCCACAAGTATGGACAATTTTTCACTTTTAAAATTTATGTTTAAGTTATATATATATATATATATATTCCACCTCAAAAAGTTCCATTAAAAATTGAGATATATATATATATATCTATATCTTGAGTTATTTTAATTTTTTTGAATTTAGGTTCCTATAGAAGATTTCTTTAATCCACAGACTCTAGCGACAGAGATAGGAACATCTGCACCATTTCAACCATTTGAAAAAGTTTTCTAGAACCTTTTCTTTAATATTATTGAAAATAAGTTTATATATGTACACGTGC
Organism: Pinus albicaulis; assembly: GCA_034641835.2. NCBI lineage: Eukaryota > Viridiplantae > Streptophyta > Pinopsida > Pinales > Pinaceae > Pinus > Pinus albicaulis. The sequence goes on along the minus strand of CM076575.1, from coordinate 1,769,497,223 downwards.
ATTTGAAATTTGAAATTTTTTAATACATATATATATATATATATATTGTACAGTTTACCATTGCAAATGTTCCCATGGGGGTGGAACTTGTTTCAGGTTATCAAATGGAGAGGGAACCTCATGAGGTATTGCATGATTTTTTTGTTATATTTTGTTTTTTACATGAAGTTCTATATATATTCTCACTCATTTTTAAAACATCAAATTTTAATGTTCAAGTACATATGCATTGTGTATGTAGGTTTCCCATGCTTCACATGATAGTGCGCGGATTGAGACCCTGATAGGAAATACGCTAGATCCATCTCTATTTGACGGACATGATTTGTAGATTTGATTTCAAGATTTAGATAGTCTTAAATTTTCTTTTTTATATATTATCTAGATGCATTGTCATATATATATATATATATATATATATATATATAGTTTGATACTTGTGAGATCTAAAATTTTTGGACATATTTTATTACAGTGTTAATATAATTTGTTTTGTTCCAAAAATTTAAATTTTGGATGGTTTTAGTACTTTTGGCATGTGAATGTGAAGTAATGTTGTTATATAATTTGTTTGGTTTTTAAAACTTTTAAGTTTTGGATAATTGAACTAATAGTAATGTTTTCATCTATAAATTAATGTTTTGCTTCTATAAATTAATGTTTTCTTCTAAACTACATTTGGAATGTTATGTAACGATGTGTTATAATTTGTTTTGTTTTTAAAATTTAAGTTTTGTTTTTCTTTTGAACTACATTTGGCATGTTATGTAATGATGTGTTATAATTTGATTTGTTTTTAAAATTTAAGTTTTGGATGCTTGAAGTACATTTGGCATGTGATATAATGTTAAATGTTTTTATTGGATAGTTGAACTATAATTGGAATGGCATGTGAAGTAATGTTATGTATGATATAATCAAATAAATTTAAAAACTCAAGTTTTGGATGGTTTCAATTTACATTTGGCATGTGATATTTAATGTTTCATGATATATAATCAAAATGTTTTTAAAACTTAAGTTTTGGATGGTTTCAATCTACATTTGGAACATGTGATATAATGTTAAATGTTTTTATTGGATAGTTTAACTATAATTGGCATGTCATGTGAAGTAATGTTGCATGATATATAATCAAAAAAAATTTAAAACTTAAGTTTTGGATGGTTTCAATCTACATTTGGCACATGTGATATAATATTAAATGTTTTTATTGGATAATTGAACTACAATTGGATGGCATGTCAAGTAATGTTGCAATATAATCAAAAAGTTTTTAAAACCCAAGTTTTGGATGGTTGAAGTACATTAATCATGTGAAGTAATGTTGTGATATAATAAAAAAAAAATTAAAACTATGTTTTGGATACCATTTTAATCTAAATTTAATGTAAATCCCTTTAATTTTGATTTAATGTTAAATGTTTTAAATGTAAATCCCTTTAATTTTGATTTAATGTTAAATTTTTTAAATGTTTTGATCTAAGTTTTGGATGGTTTCAATCTACATTTGGCCTATGGAAGACTCCCATGTGAAGTACTGTTTTGATTTAATCAAAAAGAGAAAAGAATTAGTTATTGTAAATCCATTTAATTTTGATTTAATGTTAAATGTTAAATGTTTTGATATAATTCATTTGGATTGTTCTTACCATAATTGGGCTTCCAGAAGACTTACGTGAAGTATTTTTTTGATTTAATCAAAAAGAGCAGTGAAGTAGTTATATGTAAATCCATTTAATTTTGATTTAATGTTAAATGTTAAATGTTTTGATCTAAGTTTTGGATGGTTTCAATCTACATTTTGCCTATGGAAGACTCCCATGTGAAGTGTTGTTTGGATTTAATAAAAAAGAGTAAATAAGTATTTATATGTAAATCCCTTTAATTTTGATTTAATGTTAAATGTTTTAAATGTTTTGATATAATGTTAAATGTTTTGATCTAACTTTTTGATGGTTTCAATCTACAATTGTCGTATGGAAGACTCCCATGCATATACATCGTATGTGTTGCAGAAGGGGAGGTGGGGGTAGGGGTGGAGGGGGCAGGAGTGTTGGATCTTGCCCGCCTCCTTCAATCCATGACACAGGCGGGCACCCTCTTCCGACAAGAAGTGTTGCAAAATTTCACTTCACCAATGTTATGGTCAGACCCCGAATTACGGTGACCATTTCTGTCCTTTTTCAGGAGGAACCCAAAGATGAAGGTGCCTCTTGTTCTGGGAAGCGGCGGAAAAAGTCCACCATCCCAACTCATCAGCCCCAAGACACTAGGAATTCAGCAACTCTTCTAGTCAAATTCTGCTCAACAAGCTCCAATAGCGATGGCGCAAGCAGCGAGAGATCGACTTGTATGGAGAAAAATCTCAAAGATGACTCTGGCTCCTCTTCTGATTCAAAGAGCTCCTCACAGCACTCCAAGGGAGGATCTAACGATCCAGAGGACTACAGTTGTCCAATTGTGGAGGAGAATCCTCCTACAAACATTGATATCTAGCTTGATGTCAGGTCCTCTTTAGCTTTTTTGAACTTTTTTCATGTTTTGCAATCACTGTGCTTCTGAAAACTATATGTCTGTTGGTTTCCCGATATTGGGCAGCATATTCTGGTCTGGTTTCCCATTTATGGGTAGCCGCTTTTCTATTTTCTTGATTCAGACCCCCTCTGATTGTTTTGATTTAATCAAAAAAAGTAACGAAGTAGCTATATGTAGTTATCCCTTTAATTTTGATTTAATGTTAAATGTTAAATGTTTTGATATAATGTTAAATTTTTTGATCTAATATTTGGATGGTTTCAATTTACATTTGGCCTATGGAAGACTCCCATGTGAAGTATTGTTTTGATTTAATCAAAAAGAATAAAGAAGTAGTTATATGTAAATCTCTTTAATTTTTATCTAATGTTAAATGTTAAATGTTTTGATCTAAGTTTTGGATGGATTCAATCTAGATTTGGCCTATGGAAGACTCCCATGTGAAGTATTGTTTTGATTTAATCAAAAAGAGTAAAGAAGTTGTACATTATCCCTTTAATTTTGATTTAATGTTAAATGTTCAATGTTTTGATATAATGTTAAAAGTTTTGATCTAATTTTTGGATTGTTTCAATCTACATTTGGCCTAGATGGAAGACTCCCATGTGAATTCTTGTTTTTATTTAATCAAAAAGTTTTTAAAATTCAAGTTTTGGATGGTTGAAGTGCATTTGGCATCTTAAGATTTCTTTTGATCTCTACATACTCTTGTTTGAGTGAAAGAATTTCCAATAGGAAGAACATACCTTTTCAATGCAACTAACCATATCAATTGAGCTCTAATTGAAAAAAAAGTAAAGAAGTAGATATATGTATTTATCCCTTTAATTTTGATTGGAAATATAGAAGTACATATATGTTTGTTGAATTTGGGTCAGTGTAATTAATGCACTCAAATTTCTAGCCTTGTTGATTTATAAATTGGTAAATTGATGACACTGACTTAATTGCATTCTATAACATAGAACATATCGGACCATTGGATAGACAAATTTTGTACTATATTTTCAATTAGGAGTAGAGATGTGGGTCAAATCCAACCAAAAGTTGGAGAAGTGCTCCGAGTCTCTTGTCTGAAAGGAATATTCATACAAAAATATACTGTGGATGATTTATTTACATTGTGGATACTTTTTATCAGAAAATCCCACAAGAAAAATTGGGCACATTCAGTTCGTGTATATATCCAATACGTGCAACATTTTTCATCAATGCACATAGTAAAGCTATTTGAACAATTAATTGCATTGTAGAATATATATATATATATATATATCCAATACATATAACATTTTTCATCAATGCACATGTATAGAAAAGCTACTTTCAGTTGATACTAGAGTGCGTGCATGTACCAAAACAATTTGTACATGTGAAAACACTTGCACAAATAACATAAGTAGCTCAATTTTTAGTTGAGTACTGGAAGTTCTAAAACATATATAATCCAAAGAGAATAAATTGTTGGGTAGTTCGATCAAAAAAATTCCAATGGAATGCCATCTTCAATAATCCGTTCATGATCAGATTTTGACATTTTCCATTTCTTAATTTTTCTTTTTTTTCTTTTCTTGAACCTCTATCAAATTTATGCGTGCTTCACACACCAAGTGACTATATTGACAACTTATGAAATTAGGTTCATAGTCTTCAAAGTAAACAAAATCACCACTTTGATTAGTTTGTCTGGAAAAATAACCTTTTAGTATAATAGATCCTCTTTCATATTGAAATCCATGATCATTATAGTTTTCTAATAATTTCATTTTTCGTTCAGTGCAACACATCAAATAATAATTCATATTTTCATCGTTGTAAATAGGTGCAATTATAGAAAAAACATATCCTTCACAATAAAAAAAAAAGAACATAGAAAAATTATACATATTTAAATTTTTTTCTAGATCTTTAAATCATTAGAAAGAAATTCAAATGTTACCTTCTCTAACAAGATCAGAAACTCAATCACCATCGGATGATATTGTATTTTCCTCTGATTGCACTTCTTCAAACATTGCAACAGTCATTTTTCCCTTTGTATTTAGCTTTGTATGTTTCTAATCGTTTACATACATTCTGTTTTCACAAACGTCATTGGATGTTGTGTTGTATATGAAAACATGACAAAAACGAGAATATTTTCTTTTATCCAATGAAAACACATTTCTGGATGACTTAGTTTTAATTGAATGCAATTTTCTAGTCCCTTTTATTGTTTCAACGTCATTTATAATTGATCTATCTACGTCTTCAATCCCAATATGCCAGAAAAACCTTTATATGGAGAATTCAAAGAAGAATGTAAATATGATATCAAAATACAATCAAAGATAATCATTGCACGATAAAATTAGATTTCCAATAAAAATTAAATTAAATGTACCTTGGCACTTCCTTTGATGGGTTAGTCTCATGGCTTAGAGCAGCGATGCACCATTGAACAACTTCTTTCGCGTCCACAAGTCGGCTTGTAGAGGGGTTCATTTGATATCTTCGAAGTTCTCGTTTTATGCATGCCCTTGCACTGTCATGTTCTTATTTTGCGTGGCCAATCTCAAAGAAATTCCAACAATGTTTAATGCATGTTTTCTTATGAAGACAACACAACCAAAAGAATGATCGTGCATATTTGAATTGATATGTGCATCTGTCTGACCATATCCAATGTTCATTGAATGTTATTCCACGATTTTTTAGAGAATCATAAATTTTTCTAAAACAATGTTGTACAAAATATGTATCATGTGTACGATCGTTACTGATATAAAAGTGATATTCTTTAATGATATGTCAATTGTCACTCGTTCTTTCTATATGATCAATGTTTTGTTCAGCATGTCTATATAGAATATGGATGAAAATGGAGACTCCTTCAAAATGATAGTATTCACTATGAATTTCTTTTTGTGGAACAAATGTGTAGTTTTCTACAAAATAAATCACTAACAAAATGGTCCATGGTGAAAAAAATTCACGAGATTTTTTGAATTGCAAGCTTTGCCATCAAGCTCTATGGGAATGCTTGGTGTATTTGTAAATTTTTGCATCGAACTTTCTCAAAAAGTCTATCACAAAAATTTTGTCTTCTCGTAATTCAATTATTTTAACACTATTTGCACCTTGAATCGATGTATGGATATATTCATATCTCTTCCATTTCACTTTCATGTTGGACAATGATTGATCATTTATGTCAGTAAGATATTTGTTTTGAAATTTAGTCAAATTTCCATAATAATCGCATTCTTTATCACCAACACATTTAGTTTTGTAAAATAGTTGATCATTTTCTCTTTCACATAGAATTTGAGATATGAAATCATGCATAGTGGAAGGAGGATGTGAATCCTTCCATAATTTTCTACCAAAATCAAGGAATGTGTCATAATATAACTCAAATTCCACATGATAATGGCAACAACAAGTGTTGTGTATGGTGATAGGTTTTACATACCATGGTTTTTGTTGAACAAAAACACTGATTGAAACATGAATTTCATGATTCTCTTATTTGAACTTGTTGAATAACTCAATATGAGTGGTTTCCGAGAAATATTTTTCATGTTCTTCGTATTGAATTCGTGCTATTCTTCTTTGGATCACATGCTTTGCAGTTGGCGAAGCAAGCGAATTGTTCTTCCAATATTCATATATTATTTTTTTAACATTTTCTCCAAGTCTATCTTTGTATGGTTGCCTACAAATAGCTCTCCAACAAGTGAGTTCGTCATTTACATCTATTTGTAGCCGAAATTTCCGATGTTTTTCGAAATTTTTTCGCAAGGTTCCTAATGCTCGTGCCATAGATGTTACCAAATGATTATATTTAGTACTTGATGAAATCATTTCCATATGTATTCCTCTACGTACAATTGAAACATTTTTTTGTCTAGATCTCCTAATTAAATTTATGACACTACTTATATTTTGTATCACATTTTCCTTCATTTTTTTTATCTTTGGTTGATTTTCGAATACCCATTAGTGTCGTAGATTTTTTTAATTTCCATAATGATAGGAGACCTTTCAACGTTTGAGCTTGAACTGTCACCTGCTCCTTTCTGAAATACGTTTCAAAAATGCGGTTAACATGATATCATATATAATGGTCAGGTTTTTTATCTCCATATGTGTGAGTGTCAACATTTTCTAACATCTCATCATCAAAACTGATTTCATCTGTACATATCCAAATAAACAGTACATAATAAGTTTACATATTCAATAAATAACGAAATTAATAAATATATGTATAATTTCAATAATACGTGCATGTGTTCAATACACACACACACACACACACACACATATATATATGTACATACCTTATGATTCAATTTCTTCACTTGAATTTCTTTCAATATTTTCACCATCTTCAATCATTGGTTCAATATCTCATTCACTTTCTCTTTCAAAATTTTGTATCTCATGATCAATGTTTTAAGGAATATTTCTCTCTATTTACATTGCAAAATATTTTTCTTGAGTTGGTTAATCAAATAAAAATTAAGCTTGACATTTTATACTAGGAAAATTTTAAATATATCAATAGATCATAATATTTACATTTACATACCTGCTTCAATTTCTAGTTGGGGTTGATTTTCCCCTTCAATATTTGAGAGTGCTTCTATCTTTATTTTGCGAGATTGTCTCGTCTCTTCTCTACATTCCTCAAGGTCTCTTTTTCGATGATATTTTCTCGCACAATTCCTTCGGTTTCCCATGATAATAGAGTATGAAGTTCAAAAAAATTCCTTCAAAAATTTACACAATAACTCAATTAGAAAAAGCATCACAAAATAATTAATTTAAAAAAAAAATCATTTTAAATTTTTTGCAAAAAATATATACTCCAGTCCAAAACACTTTAAAAAATCCCAGAAAAAATTGTCTTATAAAAATGAAACGAAGCTCAGAGGATTTACTTCAACTCAAAACATGTACTCTAAAAATTCAAAATTAAGCCCAAATATATACTTTCAAAAAAACTGAAGAACAAAAAACATCCAAAAAAATGTATCACATACCTCCAAGAAATCTCCTTTGAATGTATGTCCAAGAAAATTCCTTAAACCCAAAACAATTCTTGGCAAAATCAGACCACCTCCAACAAATGTCTTCCAAGAAAAGTCCTTAAACCCAAAACATTTTTTTGCAAAATCAGACCGCCTCCAAAAAATTTCCTTAAACCCAAATCTCCAAGAAAATTCTTTAAACCCGAACCAAGACCTTTGTAAAATTAGACCAAATGTGCAAAATGTGCGAAAATTATGAATGATTTTGTGGTAATTTATATTGCCATAATTTTTTTTTTTGGAGGGGCTCTGCAAAATTTTCCGGCCGATGGAAAAGTAGGAAGAAGTTTGGCCAAACTTTGAAAAAAAGTTCGATTGAACTTTAAAAAAAAAATTGCCGAACTATTAAAGCGTGAGACTTAACAACCCATTTGCGCAAAAACTAGTTTGGCCGAACTAACGCATCACCAGTTACATAGATCCAAGCTTTGAATATGTTTCCGCAACTTTCGACTGATTGAACTCCATGAAACATTCTGAACTAACTGTCGGAACAAAGAAAAGCGTTTTCAAAATTGAATCTACTGTCAGGAAATATAACTTTTATGGAATTTCATAAATATTTACTCATTTTAATTAATTTTGCAATAAAACGGGTGCAAACAATTTCTGAAGGTCATTTTGATTCAGTGAAATCTAAATTCTTTATCTCCCAAAATACAGTGTAAAAAATTTGAAAAAATTATGGGGAATTACATTGGTCCATCGTCTCTAATGGGTAGCTTTTAGATTTTTATTTTATAACATATACGTTAAGAATTTCTTTGCATCACAAAACATACTCAAAATGTGTAGTTTTTTCATATTGGACCAGTTCAAAAAATTCTAGTAATTATGATATGCATCCATTGGCTTTGTCAATATGACAAAACCAAAGTAGACTCTATCTAGATTGTTGTAACACATTTTGCTTTCTCAAAAACATAAATTTTCAAAGAATACAACATTGCCTGTTAACATGACTTCTTATGAATCCTTTGATTGTTCAAAAAAACACACACAAAGAAACGCTAAGTTGACATATCAAATTTGCATAAAAAGTTCCAAAAAATAAGTAATAGAAAACTAACAAAATTTCTGACAACTTTTATTTTTATCGCAAAATGAAATTCTAAACAGAAAAATTGTTATAGTTTGCATGAAGTGGAAGAATCGAAAAAAAATGAAAGTTTCTTCTCAAAAAAGGGAAAAAAGTGTAACCTAACTTCACATTATCACCCCAGATGTATGTACACTCATTTCAGTTTATTTTTACATTTGTAGATGCAAGGTGAGGAAGAAGAAAAAAATGAACACCGTGAACAAAACATTCCTGAAAATAACCCAAGTCATGGAAGTAGCTCTAGCAGTGACAACAGGTCAAGCAAAGAATGATGATCACTATGTTTGGATATCAAAGCAAGGCATTGTATTTTTTGAAATATGTCTGTGAAATTAGATATTTTGTTTAATGTAATGTACATAGTGTCTGAATTGAAAGACAAAGGGATACCAATAGCTGTCCCATTTTGTATGATAAAGACTGTCTTATATATATATATATATATATATATATATATATATATATATATGATAAATATGTTTTAATTTATTCTATTTCATTCTCCATTGTTGCTATTTCGTTCTCCATTGTCGCTCTCAAATGCACTAATAAAAATTTCATTCACACGAATATTGTTATAATATATATATATATATATATATATCTGTGTTTTTACTTTTGATGAATAATTAATTTTAGAAAACCACAATAATTATGATATTATATAACAAATTAATCCAAACATCACATTCAAATGCATTAATAACAATTTAATTAATATGAATATTGTTATAAGATGTGTTGACGTTTGATGAATAATGAATTGAAAATAATCACAATAATTTCATTATCACAGGTCGATGTTTGTAAAAAATAAAAAATGAAAATCGGTGCGTTTGTATTATGAAGAACACTGGTGCATTTCTATGACCTATGGGCACCGAAAAAATACCAAAACCAATTAAAAATATTGGTGTGCTTGTGCGGTATGACACACCGGTGTGTTTATGTGTCTATATGCATCGGTGCCATTGTACGATCTATGGGCACTGCACGAATACTGATACCAATTATAAATGTCAGTGTGTTTGTGTGATACTATGCACTGGGGTGTTTGTGTGTCTGTAACCATCAGTTCATTTGTATGACCTATGGGCACTGCACAAATACCGATACAAATTATTAATCTCGGTGCATTTGTGTGATACTACATACCTGTGCATCGATACGACCTATGGGCACCGCACAAATCCCAAGAGAAATAAGAACGGCCCCGTGCGTTGTATCACCAACACTATGCCCAGTGCGGTTTTATACCTTAATGGCCTGGTGCATTCTCTTTCGACTGCCCCTGGGCACCTTTTACATGTATGCACTGGTGTGTTAAAGCCAGAGTAGCGCATTGATGAAAAAAAACATCCGTAATAACCTATGGCTGCCCATTTTTTTTTAGTTCTATTTAATTTCTGTTAAAAGCTCTGACAAAACTTCTGTAACCATAAACAAATGTTATATAAAATGTTTTTTTGACAATTTTGGCCTATTTTATAACACTAAAAACCTCCTTTATAACCTCCGCTAGGGGGTATTTTCCTTGTAGTGAAGGCTACAATGTATTCTTTGAGGATAATGTATGTACCATAATGGACATACCACCAAGAAAATGGAGGATTGCACAAGTGAAGATGACAAGAAATGGAATGTTTCCTCTCAAGAGGACAATAGATTTGAAGAAAGGAGCTGCAATGGCAGCAGTGACACAAGAGATTTACCAAAAAGAAGCAAACGATGAAAACTAGGTATGCCACTTGAGATTTGGAGATTTCAAATTTGAAGGGCTGAATTTGTTGCATAGAAAAGAAATGGTAAAGGGATTACCATTGATTGAAAAGCCAGACAGCGTATGTGAAGGCTACATCTTGGGAAAACAACACAGAGAAATATTTCCATTAGGAAAGAGCATAAGGGCAAAGGCACCCTTAGAAATAGCCCATTCTGATTTTTGTAGACCAATGCAAACACCATCACTAGCAGGTAGCCACTATATGCTAACCTTTATTGATGATTACAGAAGAAAAACATGGGTATATTTCTTGAAATTGAAGAGTGAAGTGTTTGAGAAGTTTTTCCACTTTAAAGCTCTTATTGAGAATCAAAGTGGGTAGCATATAAATTTCTCTGAACCGACATAGGAGGAGAATATATCTCCAAATATTTTCTATGCTTTTATAGAGAAAATGGAACTCATAAGAAATTTACCGCATGGTATACACCTCAGCAAAATGGAGTTGCTGAAAAGAAAAATAGAACCATCATGGATATGGTAAGAAGCATGTTGAAGGCAAAACATTTTCCAAATGAATATTGGTCTGAGGCTGTGCATTCTGTAGCATATGTCTTGAATAGATGCCCAACAAAGAGCGTTATGAACATAGTTCCAGAAGAAGCATGGAGTGGCATAAAACAATTTGTCACCGACATGAGATTATATGGTTGTGTGGCTTATTCACACATTCAAGATTAGCTAAGGAAGAAGTTGGACAGTAAGGGGGAGAAGTGCATATTTGTAGGATACAATGATGAATCGAAGGCATACAGACTATATAACGTATGCACCAAGAAGTTTATGATAAGCAGAGATGTGCAGTTTATAGAAGAAGAATCTTGGGATAAAAGCATTGAGAAAATAGTGAATGTAAAATATTGTTTGTCTCATGAAGATGGTGAGGAAGAAATGGCTAAAAGAAATCCGTCACTAGCAGCACCACCTCCACCAACGCAAGGACAACAAGAGACACCACATGTTGGTATGAGAACACCCTTGAGAAGTGATGACAGTGCTTCTCCAAGCACATCACAAGGAGCATATTTGAGTGCTTCTACAAGCACAAATTCAACAAGTGAAAGAGGAACCAGATTCAGAAGTCTGAATGAAATCTATGAACGAGAAGCAACAAATGAAGGTATGAATTCTTTATTTGCATTGTATTGTCATGTACAAGATCCTATTCATTTTCAAGAAGCAGTAAAATATAAGAAATGGATAGATGTTATGGACGAAGAAATAAATGCAATAGAGAACAAAAAAATATGGGTGCTAGTTGATCTGCTAGAAGGTATGAAAGTAATTGGAGTGAAATGGGTTTATAAAACTAAAATAAATGCTGCAAGTAAGATTGAAAGGCACAAGGCCAGACTTGTTGTCAAAGGCTACAAGCAGTAACAAGGAAGAGATTATGAGGAAACTTTTGCACCAGTTGCAAGAATGGAAATAGTAAGAGCAGTGATGTCCATAGCAGCAGAATACAAGTGGAAATTTTACCAAATGGATTTGAAATAACGATTTCTAAATGGAGTATTAATGGAAGAGGTTTATTTTGAACAACCTCTAGGCTATGACAAACAAGGCCAAGAGCACTAGGTATGAAAACTGAAGAAAGCTCTGTATGGGCTGAAATAAGCACTAAGAGCATGGTATATTAGGATAGATGCCTATCTACTGGAAAAATGGGTTTCAAAAATGTGAAGGAGAACCCACACTATACATCAAAGAAAAGGATGGTAAGATGTTCATTGTTGTTTTATATGTTTATGATGTGATATTCACAGGCAATGATGCTTACCTCATTAAAAATTTTAAAACAATCATGAAAGAAGAATTTGAGATGACTGATATGGGATTACTGAGATACTTCTTAGGAATAGAAGTAGAGAAAAATGAAAATAAAATTTTTATATCTCAAGAAAAATATGTAAAATAAGTTTTGGAAAGATTTAACATGCAATATTGCAAAGTCGCAATTACTCATATAGTGATAGGATTGAAACTAAGAAAAGAAGATAGCATCAATGACTTTGATCCAAGTTTGTATAAGGGCATAGTTGGTAGCCTTTTGTACTTGACTGCAACTAGGCCAGATATTATGCATGCTATGAGCTTAATGTCCATATTTATGGAAAGGGAAAAGGAGGCACAATGGCAAGCAACAAGAAAAATTCTAAGGTATGTGAAAGGAACAAAGAGGTATGGTACTTTATACACCTCTTAAAAAAAATTTGAATTAGTTGGATATACTGACAGTGATTGGGCTAGAAGTATAGATGATAGGAAAAGCACCTCTGGATATTTTTTTCATATGGGATCAGGAGCCATTTCATGGGCTTCTAAGAAACAGCCAATTGTGGCTTTATCAAAAACAGAGGCAGAGTATGTGGTAGCTACAACATCATCATATCAAGCAGTATGGATGAGGAGAATGTTAAGTGATTTGTGTCATGAATAGGTAAAAGGCACAACAATTTATTGTGACAGTATCTCAACAATAGCTTTATCCAAGAATTGAGTCTTTCATAAGAGGAAAAAACACATTGATGCAAAATATCACTACATTAGAGAATTAGTGAACGATGGAGAATTTTTATGAAGCATTGCAGAACACAAGAACAATTTGCTGATATTTTAACAAAACCATTAGGGCAGAAAAGTTTTAGTTATCTCAGAGAATGTCTAGGAATGTATGAAAATAATAGTTGTGATTAAGAGGGAATGTTGGAAATTAATCCCAACTGTAAACCTAAGCAGAAGGACAACAAAACTTAATTTTTTTATTTCATCTCGAAGGACAGCAGTAGCAACAAATTTTTAGTGTGTTTTTCACTCCATTGTGCATTCAATTTCTGTGTTTAATTTACCCTACAACACTAATTTTGTTTAACAGGCTGTAGCTCTCCTCAGATCTTGTAAATCGTGGTCTGACCACGTTACCTTTTGCATTAAACCACCATATCTCATCTGCATTCATTTGAATTTAAATACCCCACACATGATTTATGTTGGGCCTGCCAAGTGCACGTATCCATCTCTGCTAGCCAATAGGAGCTTATCGCAAGCTTAGGGAGCCTACATCATCATCTCCTTGAACGTGCGATAAAATCAGATCCCCACCATACCATGTCAACCACCATCGACCAATCATAATCATATCACACGATTTCATGCATACGTCGTCGCCTCTCCGAAACTATGCGATAAGGTCATCCTTACAACCACCAGCTCAACGTCCTCCAGCGAATGGCACATCATCGCAAATATTTGGTGCATAGTCAGACAGTAGGTTAATCAATGTGATAACCCATCCCATGGTGTATTAAAATTTTTTTCATTATGGTTTTAAATCCATGCGATATAACTTTTTTAAGGTTTAGAACTTATGTTTCATTTTTTATTTGGTTTACGCCCGCGATACATTTTATTTTCTTCATAAAGTTTAAAATTAGATCATTTTATATATGTTGTAAACATATATGTTTAACACACACACACACACACATATATATATATACATCAATGTAATATGCTGATTTTAGAAGAGAGGGACTGTGTAAAACTGTAAGCAAAATACTATGTGTATGCCGAGAGCAAAAAGAAGGAAGCTATGTATGTAGCAGCGAATGAAAAGACAGTAGAAGAGAATTTTTTGTTTGTAAATCCAAAACAACGGTTCTAAGGGAAACTATTATTTTGTAACAGTCTAGTGCTTTTAATGAAATATAGTTTTTTCTCCATCTCTCTGCATACTGTTTTGTTGTTCTCTCTGTGTTGACTTAGGACATTTTGTTCTTCATTGTTTTTTAAGGGATAATCATAAAATCCAACAATGGTGATGTGCATATCTATCATTTCCATATCTAAGAGAACAATGGGCCTTTTAGAGTCTAAGTGTATAAACAAACTATTATTTTAATTTTAATATGTTCTCATTTTTTGTATTGACTCGGCATAATTTCTATGGTGATGTGAATATCTATCATTTTTATATTTAAGAGAACAATGGCTTTAAAGAGTTTAATTGTCTACATTGATTTGGTGTTATATACATGTACATTGAAGCATGTCTACCTTAATATCTAATATGTGTGTTTACATCTATTTTAGAATTTGTGGTGGTTCCATTGCAAAACAAAAATTTAGAGAAATAGCAAGTATGATTAGATTCTACTGCACAAGGGTAAAGGCCATGTCATTTTCAAATAGTTTTTATATTCTCTACCTATATTATTAGATGTAAAAGATGATTATTAGTAATTTTTTTGTTTGGAAAATTACAATAAATATAGATAACGATGCATGTAAGCACCTCCAATACCACTTTTTAGTACATAATAGTTAATTACAACATGAATTTACCAAAAAAAAATTGTAGTAAGAAGAATGGATAGATTTACCCATAGAAAAACAAAATGACATTTTTTAATAGTCAGAAGACTACATTTAGCATGAGAAAAACAAAATGACATTTTGTAATAGTCAGAAAACTAGATTTTTATAATTGTAGTTTCAATAAAACAATATGACATTTTGTAATAATTAGAAGACTTTCTTTTGTTATAGATTTCAGGTGCAAATATGTACCCATATAAGTCTCTTTGATTATTATTTTAAGCAAGAATCACACATATGCTAGGCTATAATTGTATAAATGTATTTTTTCTATCTATATTCCAGGTATATAATTGAAATTGGGGTCAAACCCTCTCTCTTTTACATAAAATTGCGTGATTTCCTTAGGAGACTTTACCCCTATTTGTGGCCTCTACCATGTCTCATTTTGGCATAAATATGCACTTGAAATAGTACATTTATCCCCATTTCTTCCACAAGTATATTTAAAAAATATGCAAACATGCCTCTTTCAATAGCCACTACATATTTCCATGATTTTGTTTGTATATTTTTAATTTCTATGACTGTATTTATATGTTTCAATCATGTGCATAATATTTTCTTATGTTTCAATCATGATCTTCATGGTTTCTTTCCCAGAATGCTTCTTGACCGATAGTTCCTAAGAATATATTGTATATAATTGTATAGATACTTGAATGCATGATTACTACTTCTCATGTGACTAATACCCTTATGGTTAGTCTTTTTTTCATATTGAAATGTTTGAAGTCCTATGTATCATATTTTCACTTAGAATTTAGGTTTTGGTACAAATTTTGGGATTCAACAATGGGGAATGGGAAGAACATTTGATTCCATAGTATTTAAATACAACATGCATTTACCAATTTTTTTTAGTCAGAAGATTACATGGATTTAGTGTCAACGAAACAAATTAACATTTTGTAATAATTATAAGATTTCTTGGAATTTTTTAGTTGTAGATTTAGAAAAAAAATAGTCCATGGAAAAATAACTAAAATCAGTTTGCTCATAGCCATATCTATTAGGCCTTTTTAATTCACAAAGTCTCTTTTTCAAATTTTGTCCTTGATCAAGTTGTTCTAGTTTTTCACCATCGTTTACAAGAGAATTTGTGGAAGATGTAGAAGAAATGGTTGACTCGAACTACTCTGAAAAGTGGACATCATTTTTAAACAAGTATTTTTATAAATATCATCCAATATCCAATACACCCTCACATTTTCATAGTTACCAACAAAAATAAGCAATTGGCTCATCTAAAAATATTTGCAGTTGTCAACTAGAATTATGGTGCATGCTTGATTTCCAAATACTCTAAAAGAAGTAAAATTGGGCTTAAAAATTTCCCAAGATTCCTTTCGATTGATATTCAACACTTCCCTACGACACATTTGATTCTAAATGTAATTTTCACAATTCATTTTTTTCGCCTAGAAAGAAGGGTTTGTGTTCGTACAGTAAGGCACTCTTTTAGTGACTAATTATTTTTCAGCAATTTCATTATGTTGAAGGGTGTACACATTGATGTTGAGTACCATATTTTCTACAAAGTATTTCAATTTATCAGTGTCATACTCCCCCCATTTTAATTTACATTTTCTTCATAGTAAGGGATAATTGACGGTTAGTAAAATCCTTAAAGGTATTAAAAGGAATAAAGACCTCACTTGTGTACTTAAGAAAGTACCACCAAGAGAGACATAAGTCGTCACTAAATATGAGTGCATACTTAGCCCTTGAAAATCAATGAATGAGAAACGGGACAATATCATTATGTACCATCTTACAACATTTGATAGCACACATGGCCTTAACTTTTGGAAAAGGATATTCGTGTAAGAAACTTTAGGAATACCAATCACCAAATTTGGTGGTGTCAACTATTTCAGATATGTTAGCTCCCTATATTACTATTGTAGTCCCTTATTTTTGTTAGTGGATCACCCCTATTTTTATTGTTGTACCCCTGTAAACCCCGTATTGTTATGATAGTGCCCTAACATTATTATTGTTAGGTGGGCTAGGATTATATTGGGACCCCATGGAATCCTATATATAGAAAGGAGGTTTTTTCATTTGAATCATCCAAGAAATGTTCATTTATGTAATGTAAATAAGGTTTCCCCCTCGAGGTGGTTTATTTATAAGGTGTTGATCTCTATTTTCTTCTATTTTTGGAGCTGCTTTCATAACATTTGGTATCAGAGCTTCGGATTCTAGAGTTTCGCTACTCCAAATAGGTCATCGTGGCATTTCTACTATAAAAATTTTTCTACAAAGCTTTAGAAGCTGAAATATTTACCATGAGAAGATGAAATCCGGAGGAACATCGTGTAAAAATTTCAGATCATGGTTCACAATAATTTTGGAGATATGATCTGTGGAAATTAGGTTTTTTGGAACCTCTCGAATTTCATCTAAAAGAGGTGACCTTCGGAAACGCATCATAAATCTATCTCTGAGCATAAAATTGGAATTTTGTAAAAATTTATCGAAATTAAATGGACTTTAGTTCTCTATATATCAATTTCATAGTTGTAGGAGGAAACAGTGACACGTGGCATGCCATACAAGTTCTCTCTACTAAACTAGTCCATAATTAGGTCATTGTTGGAGATTAGGAATAAATCTTCCTTGAAGCTTCAAAATTAGGTCAGACCTATGGAATTGGAATAAGATTTAGAGGGATAATAAAAGACCAAATTTCAGATATTGAAGGTCTGAAATCATAGAGATAATTCAGTTTTAATATCCAGCTCCTCAAAATCAAGAAAAAGGTGTGTATTTTTTTTTTTCAAATTTCATAAGTCTTGTTCGAAAAATCAGTTTGAAGTGATTCCAATGGCATATTGAAGCATAGATATTAGTATTGGGTTCTAAAATTCCCCCTAAAAATAATTCAACACCCATTAAGCCCTTGTAATAGTATACTATGACTCATGAAGAGGAATAAGTGCAAGATGATATATAAAAATTTTAAGAGCAAGTGCACCAAATTTCTCTGTCGCAAAGAACAACAAAAAATGAAATGGAAGTTTTGAAGAAATACTTGGAAGCTAACATGGATGGTTTGAAGAAGGGCTTTGAAGCTAATATGGATGGTTTGAAAAAAAATGAGATGGATGGTCTAAAGAATGGCATGGAAGACATGGAAGAAAAAATGTAAGACATGAAGAATGATATACAAAACAACATGGAAGGTTTGAAAATTTTGATTCAACATATGGTTCCTAATGGAAAAATGATATTAGAGGAACCTTAGCATTAGAACAAAATAAATTTTAATCGTGATTTCATAAACTTCAATGTTGGATTGAAGACCAACCAGACTCCAAAGATTGATATGAGGAAGTTTGATGGCAAGGATCCTATAACATGGACACTAGAGACGGAGAAATATTTTGGTCCCAATAATGTGAAAAACACACAAAAGGTACGCATTGAAAATTTACATTTAGAGAAAATACATTTGTATGGTATCAATGTCTTTTCTCCCGTAAAAAAATGTCACTTGATCAATTTTTATGAAGGAAATGATGGCACATTATGAGGATACAAAGAGAAACACCTTCTTTAGCCAATTGATAAATCTCAAACAAAAGAGTTCAGTGCTGGAGCACATTGAGGACTTACAAAAATTTAATATAATGGCAACTAATGTTCTAGAGGAACACATGATTTATGTATTTATAGGAACTTTAAAGGATAACATCCAACATGAGGTTCACCTTGAGAAACCGATTCATTGGAAAAGGAATTCAGGTTTCCAAGAAAAATTAAATTTAAAATTATGGCGACAAGGAAGCCTACCACTCACATCTATAAATATGTAAGTGTTGCTACTCCTAGACTTCCACAATCTACAAGGTTGACACAAAAACACTTTCAAGAAAAAGCAGAAAAAGGGCTTTGCTATAGTTGTGATAGAAAATACACTAAAATTCATAAGTGTGTTTAGAAGAAAATATTTTTCATAGATTGTGAAGAGGAGGAAGAAAATGAATAAAAAACTTCAAAAGAAGAGGATATACACTAGGAACCAACCCTAGAGAAATAATAAATGAGTCCAACAATATCTTGTAATGCATTGACATGAATTACCACTCAAACTCTCAAGGTGGAAGGACATATCAAGAAGAAAAAGGTAATAGTGTCGATTGACTTGGGTAGTACCCATAATTTTATTCATTTCAATGTAGCCAAGGAATTACATTATTTCTTATATCCATCACCAGAATGTCAAGTGATGGTTTCAAATGGAGGAGCTATAAATTTATCTGGAAAATGACATAATAAGCTAACCATGGGGGAATATGTATTTAATAGTCCAATGCTTTGCATTCCAATGGGAGGTGTTGATGTTCTACTAGGAGTACAATGGTTACAATCTTTGGGGATGGTCACTTTTAATTTTTAAAAACATTTCTTGAATTTTTTTCAAAAGGAAAGGAAGCTGAATTACGGGGTATCACAAGGAAGCCAGGAAATATAATAAGATCTAATTTCATGAAAAATCTTCTAAAGAAATAAAAATGAGGCCTAATTACACAATTATGCTCACTAGAAGTTATAACATCAAAATCATCTATTTGTCTAGATCTCAAATAAGTCATGGACAGTCATTCCAAGGTGTTTGAAACTCCCAAATGAATTCAACCTATTCGTTATCATGATCATGTAGTTCATTTGACTCTAGGAAGTGTTCCTCCAAACATCAGGCCTTACATATATCCTTCTATACAAAAGAGAGATATTGAATGTATGATTTCAGAAATGTTAGAGGCTGCTATAATTCAACCGAGTCAAATTTCTTTCTCCTCTCCAGTAGTATTGGTGTACAAGGATTGATCAACGCACATGTGTCCAGATTATAAGGATCTCAATAAGCTCACTATTAAAGATAAATTTCTCATTCTTGTGATTGATGAATTATTGGATGAATTACATGGAGCAATTTATTTTACCAAGTTGGATCTTCGCTTAGGATATCATCAAATTACAATGAAGACTAGAGATATTTCGAAAACAAAATTTCAAACTCATGACGGTCATTATGAATTTTTGTCATGCCTTTTAACCTTACCAATGCATCTTCTATATTTCAAGGGTTGATGAATTCCATTTTCAAAACCTTCCTTACAAAATTTGCATTAGTATTTTTTCATGATAAGCTAATCTACAACAAGTCTTGGAAGGACCATGTTCAACATGTTGACAAGGTGCTCAAACTATTGAAGGAGAAACAATTATATGAAAAAACCTCCAAATGTTTCTTCAGAGTACAAGAGGTGGAATATCTGGGTCATATTGTATCTCACGGGGGTGTTAAGGTAGAACCTAACAGAATTAAAGCCATCAAGAAATGGAAAGTCGCCACAACCACAAAGTAGTTGCTAGGATTTCTTAGGTTAACATGATATTATTAGAAATTTGTTAAGAATTATGGGACAATATCAACACCTCTAACAGCAATATTGAAGAAATATGCATTTTCATGGACTCCTGAAGAAAATAATTCCTTTGACCATCTTAAAGAGGAAATGTGCCTAGCACCGGTCTTAGCTTCGACAAACTTCACAAAAATATTTATTGTGGAATTTGATGCCTCAGGAAATGGAATTGGTGTTGTTTTAATACAAGAAAGAATATACATTGCTTTTGAAAGTCATCCAATCAAAGGAAATTATTTACAAAAAGATATTTATGAGAAGGAAATGTTGGAAATACTACATGCACTAAAGAAATTGTGACTTTACCTAATGGGAAGAAACTTCAAGGTAAAAACTGATCATGAGAGTCTTAAATACTTTTTGGAACAAAGACTATCTTCAAAAGAGCAGCAAAAATGGGTCACAATGATGTTGGGTTATGACTTTGAAATCATCTACAAAAAAGGGAAGCTAAATGTTGTTGCAGATGCACTCTCAAAAAAAAGGATGAACAGGTGGAAGAATTTATTTGTTCCATGTCTCTTATCCAACCATATTGGATAATCGAAGCAAGGGATGACTGGTAGAAGGAATAATAAGTGTGGAAACTCATTCAAAATTTCCAACAAGATCCTAGTACATCTAATACATTTAGTTGGAAAAATGACTCCTTGTGGTACAAAGATCGCTATTATATTTATAAGAATTCCCAACTAAAACAAAATATTCTTTTTGAATTGAACACTTCTCCCTTAGGAGGACACTTAGGATTTTTTAAAAATTACCATAGGGTGAAGAAATAATTTTTTTGGGATGGCCTTAAATATGATATTCAAAATTTTTTGGCAGAATGTTTTGTTTGCCAGCAAAATAAAGTTTATAAAATTAAGACTTCGAGTCTTCTACAACCTTTATCCATTAAAAGTCAATGCTTGGAGGATATTTCAATGGGTTTTATCACATGTTTATGTAAGTCCAAAGGAAGCAATGTCATCATGGTGGTAGTTGATAGAGTTACCAATTCTGCAAACTTTTGTGCATTACCTCATCCATTTAGAGAAAGTATAGTTGCTATGACATTTATGGAAATAATTCAAAAGCTACATGGAAACCCAAAGATTATTGTAAGCGACAGAGATCCCATTTTTACTGGAAATTTTTGGACGGAATGATTTTCTTATTTAGGTACTCAACTAGGTCATAGCTCATCCTCAATCCAATGGGAAAACTGAGATAGTGAACAAATGTTTGAAAGGATATCTTCTTTCTTTTGCATCTGATAAAAAAACACGATGGGTCAAATGGTTACCTCTAGCTGAATGGTCGTATAGAAATTCCTTCCATAATGCAGTAAAAATGACATCATTTATGGCACTTTATGGATATCATTGATTGTCCATCACATCATCTTTAAGATAAAATTCTAAGGTTAAAGTAGTGGAAGATCACATCGAGCATCAACAAAAAGTTCTCGAACTCTTAAATGATAAACTAAATTTGGCACAAAATCGAATGAAACAACAGGTAGATGAACATCGCAATAAGAGATTTTTTGATGTAGGAGAGTGGGAATTTTAATGGCTATAACCATACAAACAAATGTCCCTAAATCAAGCTGAGAAGGACAATAAATTATCACCAAAGTACTATGGTCCTTACAAGGTGTTGCAAAATATTATTACTATGGCTTACAAATTGGAGCTTCATTCTTCTCAAGTGCATCCAGTTTTCCATGTTTCATGCTTAAAGAAGGTTATATCTAAAAAAAAATTAGTTCAAACTATATTTCCAGAACTTGATGAGGAAGGAAAAATCATATTGGAACCTAAAGCAGTCACGGAAAAAATAACTTGACATCTACGAAATCAATCAATTTCAGAATATCTCACAAAGTGGAAGAACTTACCCACTAAATATTCTACATGGGAGGATGAGAATTTTACATAGAAGCATTTAGAGCTACTCAAGCATTGAGGATAACACTTTTTTGAAGGAGAGGGGAATGTTAGGTCCCTATATTACTAGTGTAGTCCCCTATTATTGTTAGTGTAGCCCCCTTATTTTTATTGTTGTACCCTTTTAACCCCCATATTGTTATTATTTTTCCCTTGCATTATTATTGTTAGGTTGGCTTGGATTATATTGTGACCCAATGGACTCCTATATATATAAAGGAGGTTTTTTCACTTGAATCATCCAAGAATTGTTCATTTATGTAATGTAAAAGATGTTGCACCCTCGAAGTGGCTTATTTATAAGGAATTGATCTCTCTTTTATTCTGGTTTTGGAGCTGGTTTCATAAAACGATACCTATAATTGATATGTATAAATATTTTATGCAAAAATATACTCAATAAATCAACATGTGCAATAAAGTAGGAACTAAATAAGGCTCAAAACTAATGAATGTGTATGAGTGAAAAATATGATCAACTCTTCCAAAAAAGAAACAATTTTTGAATTTGTATTTCTTTAATGATCACATCATGAAGAGAAAAGTTAAAACTCTATTGTCTTCCCATCACCAAAGTGACGAGTATAATAAATAGAGAGCAGATTGGTAGAAAAATTAAAAGTAATACAATATCCTAAAGCTTAAAAATTTTGACCGATCTAGCACACTATAGTGTTCTAATTAATATAAGCCTTAAGAAAAAACAAGAACACATAAGCGATATGGAACATAAGCAACTTGTTTAATTAATTACTACAAATAATAAATGCTAGAATAATTATTACAATAAACCCTTGCCAATGGCATGCAAGGCTTCTAATCAAATGAGAAATAGCAACATTGAAACACAATCATAGACGCTCGATGGATCCACCATAAAAATTACTCCCACGGGTTTTTCATCCCTCAGGTCAAACTAGAACTCACCTTGCCAATTTCTCAACAAAGAAAAGATAGATAAATAACTAAGGATGATCTCAATCCCTAGCTCCTATCCCCTTTTATAGGCTTGATGTACTCTCCAGAAACTTTATTTTATTATTTTGCCCCAAGAAATGAAGGACAATACTGGGGGTGAATACCATGGTAAGTATGATGGGTAGATTCCGTCCATTTTGACCATGTCCAGAAAATGGAATATTATGAATCCTCTTGCCCAAAGATTTCTTTCCCTCAAGAAATACACTGCTATCCACAACATAATCATATGTACATTGATACTGGGATCCCATACAATTCAGTGTGTTATTTCATGCCTCCATGCTAAATGAACCTGAATGGATCCTTCGATACATGCATCCAAAAAAATCCTCCAATAAATCCTTCCCTTGATAAATTCACCTAGATAAAAAAAGATCCTTCGTTCAATCCCTTCACCAATGGATTCTCCTATATCCCAACACCACCTAAGTATTCGGACCTGCGAGTTATGATACCCTCTCAAAACTCCATCATTTCACATGCTTAAAGGCCCAAGATGAAATATTCCCTCGGCTAATAGTATCCCATCAATAGAGTTCCAAATCATAATCTCTTGCCAATCCATCTCGTGGGAAGGATATAATTCATGAATTCCTGCACATGAAATAATTATACTATCTTGATGTTTCTTGATGCTTAGCTTATGTTTCTCCACTCAGTCACCCGACATTATCCATTTCTAGAACTCTGCTATGATATCCTCAATGTATGAAGGCGGTTTGCTAGTGTTGCAAGTCCTATTGATGTACTCTTGTGAGGGGGTTGAGTCATTCCTCAACACTAGATAGCTTGGATGTTGACTCAACACGTACTCATATGAGCTCCTCAATTTTCCTATTCTCTTATAAGAAACTATCTCAAACTTCCCAAACTCTCTTCTTCAACATCATAAGATATGTTTTTAAATGCATGATATTTTCCCAAAGGTCCTCTACTAGAAATTTTTGTGCCTTGCTGAATGTCTTTTCACTTGTCTGCACGGGATGCCCAATGACCATAGCTTCAACTTGACTCTTTGACTGGCTCTGTGGGAATGGTTTAGTTTTCCCATTTTGTTTTTCATGTTTCTCCTTATGCTCATCATTTCAATTTATTACTACTAACTCCTCATTTTATTCCCCTTGAATGTCTTCTTCATGGCCTCCTCCACATCTGGGGATAAGCTGTCCACCCTCTCTAGTTGTCAAACATGGATGTAGTGGTGGACTATTATCTACACCTAATTTACCTTACTCTTTATCAATTTTCTCCTAGATATTTATGTTAGAGAATTAAATATTACAGAGAAATGTAACATATAAAATATGCGAAAAACACAAGCACACAAAACACATAAAACCAGAGAGACACTGATATACGTGGTTCACCCAGTTTGGGCTACGTCCACCCCGAAAACCCAGTCCTTCCTTTCTATTATCCAGAAAAAATGAAGAGACACAACCTACAATAGATCTGTTGTAATATCCTTTGTTCTCTCTCACAGTGTCCCTATCTGTTTCTCGCTCTTAGAATACCCACATACAATACACAGCCACAATACAATACCCTCATACAATCAAGGGGTTGCCTTCTAGGGCAAAAAACCCTAAACTAAACATAAATTCTACCATCATATCATTTGCCTAATGAACATCCCAGATTGACTAGAAATTACCATACTTTTACAAGTAAATTTTACATCTGTTTTTAGCTTCGGGGGCACTGCCCCCGAAACCCTCGCCAGGGGACCACTGGCCCCTGGACCCCCCAACCGGAGGAGGGTCAGCCCCCCCGGACCCCGCAGGGGGGACAAGTCCCCTTGGCTGCAAGGGTGTAAAGTTTTCCTATGGTATACATCCAGCTAAAACAAGGATCTCTAAATCAGGATGAAAATCAGGCTCCACACCCAGCAATCTCCCACTTGGAGACTAATTGTAGCAACTCCACCGCTACTTCATTTGCTAGAAAATTACTCCTCTTTGGACCTCGCTATTTCTCATATTCATCTTGATCCTTGAAGACCAATTGAAACTGAGCACATTCTCAGTTTCTCCCTGGTTACAACTTTTGTTAGCATATCTGTACGATTCTAGCTAGTGTGTATCTTTTCCAGCTTCAACTCTCCATCTTCCAATACTGACCGTATGAAATGGTACTTGAGACGTATGTTCTTAGTCCTGGAATGAAATGCTGAGTTCTTTGCAAGATGAATGGCACTTTGGCTATCAATGTATAGCATGCCCATATCATGCTTCTTACCCAGTTCACCCGTAAACCTTTGTAACCAAATCATTTCTTTACTAGCCTCTATAGCAGCAACATACTCTGCTTCTGTTGTTGAAATTACAACAACACTTTGAATTTTTGAAACCCAACTGACAGTTGTTCCAGCTACAATAAATACATATCTTGTAGTGCTCCTCCTGTTATCTTTGTCACCTGCCATATCTGCATCAACATATCCCTGTAGAGTAATGTTTGAACCACCAAAGCATAATGCTTTATTTGTGGTACCTCTCAAATATCTGAGAATCCATTTTACTTCCATCCAATGTTCTTTTCCTAGATTATTCATGTACCTGCTTACAACTCCCACTGCATGTTCAATATCAGGCCTTATGCAGACCATTGCATACATTAACCTTCCAACTGCTGATGCATATGGAAATTTAGACATATAATCCATGTCTTCTTGGGTCTTTGGGCACATCTCCTTACTAAGTTTGAAATGGCTAGCAAAAGGTGTACTAATTGGTTTTGCATTGTGCATATTAAATCTTTTCAACACCTTTCGTATGTACTCATTCTGAGACAGCGTTAATTTTCAATTTTTCCTATCTTTGGTTATCCTCATACCAAGGATTTGTTTTGCAGTTCCCAAATCCTTCATTACAAATGAATTTTCCATTTTTTGTTTGAGCACATTTATTTCCTGCATGTTAGACCCTGCAACAAGCATTTCATCTACATACAATAACAATATAATATAGCTGCCATCATTTTTCTTTTTTAGATAAACACAATCATCAAAGTGACATCTAGTATAAACTTGTCCATACATAAACTTTTCAAATTTTAGATACCACTACCTTGGAGCCTGTTTTAAGCCATACAAGCTCTTATTTAACCTGCACACCAATTTTTCTTTCCCTTTGACCTCATATCCTTCTGGTTGCTGCATGTATATCTCTTCCTCCAAATATCCATGCAGAAATGATGTCTTTACATCTAACTGTTCAAGATGTAAATCTTCCGCTACTACAAGACTTAAAATAGTTCTTATTGAAGTAATCTTAATAACAGGAGAAAATATTTCATCAAAATCAATAAATTTCTTCCGTGCAAACCCCTTCACCACAAGTCTAGCCTTTTACCTTTGTTTTCCTCCATCTTCTTCTTTCAGCCTGTAAACCCATTTATTCTGCAATGTATTTTTACCTACAGGAAACCTGACTAAGTCCAAATTCTGGTTATGCATTAAGGATTCCATCTCTTCTTCCTATTGAACCCTTAGTTAAACTGAGAGGGGGGGAGGGTGAATCAGTTTAACACATACATGGGCTTTTAAAACTTTTCTTTTAAATCTTATTTACACCTTCATTTCATGGTCAACTTAATATGTGAGCAACAAGTATTACTATCAAACAGATTTGTTAATGTAATAGCAGATTGAACATGAGAGCAGCAAGTATTAAGCAGATGAGATAAATCACATCAACACATAAACATCATGCACAGAGACACCAAATATAAGTGGAAACCCATAAAGGGAGAAAACCACATCTTATTATTGTTGTGATGCAAAGGCAAGCTCCAACTCCCTCTCACCACTATTTTCTGCAGGCACCAACCTACAGGAGGCTCCATCCTCAATTCTGCAAGCTACAACATGCAAGGAAGCTTCAACTTCCATCAATTTTCTGCAGGCAGCAACCTACAGGAGGCTCCAACCTCAGTCAGCTACAACTGACATTTTATCAAGCTACAAATTGATGTGGAAGCACCAACTCCCATCTATTTTCTGCAGGAACCAACCTACAGGAGGCTCCTACCTCAGTCAGCTACAACTGACATCTATCAAGCTACAACTTTATAGGGAAGCTCCAACTTCCTTACTCTTTCAAAAGAAAAACACTTGCTAATTTACCTTGGATATCAGCTCTGTTTTGTACCTTCTTCTGTGTTGTTCATCAACTCTTATATCAGACATGCATCATCTCTGCTCAGCCCCTTCTTCTTCTTTGCTCAGCTCCTCCTTATTCACATTCTTCTTGCAGTTTGCTTATTTTCTTCAACTATCTTCAATTCTGCTGCACACTCTCTCCTCTTCTCATTCTATTTTCATCAAACTCTCCTCTTGGATATTACCCCCTTTTATACAAGATAGCTTCATGACTATTTGTATTCTACTGGGAATTCGAAATGGACAGTCATGTCTCTTTGCCTTCTGCCTTCTCATCTCTTTTCAGCTCACTCAGAAAAATGTAACTGTAGGTGCTTATTTTAATATTACAGTGGGATATTTGCTCTCTTCAGGAGACTTGCCAATGCATCACAACAGAATAAAAACAATTAAAACATTTACATTCATACTGTGAACCTAGCCAAAATCTGCTAGGGTTGCTTGCCGCATTTGTCTTTTCTTCTTAACCTGCCTTGTCCCTTCTTTCTCCTCGTATGCCTTTCTCGTTTATGGTCGCGTAACTCCCCCTGAGACTATGATATATATATATACCAATGATATCACAACAATATTATAATTATCTCAATTCCATGGGGTAGCGTATTCTCAGCAGAGCACAAGAGACCCCAATGGACATATCTCCAATTTATATATTATCACAGCGTTAACAGAGTTCCGCGGGGGTAGCAGACTCGGACCGATAGCGGAGGGAGACCCCCTTGGAATAAATGACGTCATCCTCAGCTGGGCCCATGCTTTACATACTCCATTATATATATATCTATGTGTTAACAGAACTCAATAGTTTATATATATATTTCCGCCCCTTGCGATTTCCGATTGCGATTGATCTCAATCGCAACTTTGAGTTGCAAGCCCCTCTGCTTTGTTTACCTCCGATGCGATTGGGAAGGGGTCCCACCATATAAAAATTCGTTTTGTGCACTCCATATATAAACCTTGGACCTTTGGTTATATGCTCTGGGCTTCACTGTATTCACAAATTCTCTGTTTATTTAAGTTCCGAGATTTATCAATTGCGGTTTATAAACCCATCGGGTCCGGATTCTCATCGCAATCGCAATTTCCTGTGGGTTACATATTACGCTGCTCTTGTGATCTCCGATTGCGATTGGGTGAGGGTCCCACTTTATATTACTTCCTTTCCATTGATCATAACACGCTCCACTTAAATATATATCAATGTATATGCCTTGGACCATTGCAGAATATGAAATGCGTGACATTTATATGTATTGTGATGGATATTATATATATATATATGTGTGTGTGTGTGTGTGTCCGCCAGCGGGTTAGGCGATTCCCGGAATAATGTTTATGAATTATGTTAAATCTATAACGCCGGTTGGAGTGTGCGATTCCCAGAATTTGGTTTTGCATTATATGCGTAA
The DNA here is from genome assembly GCA_034641835.2 of Pinus albicaulis. Taxonomy (NCBI): domain Eukaryota; kingdom Viridiplantae; phylum Streptophyta; class Pinopsida; order Pinales; family Pinaceae; genus Pinus; species Pinus albicaulis. The sequence goes on along the minus strand of CM076575.1, from coordinate 1,769,468,415 downwards.
CGCCCGGCTTGGGGTATGATTCTCGGAATTATATATCTGTCCTCCGGGTTGGGCGATTCTCGGAATTATAACAGCTCTACCTCTGCCTCTATCTCTGCTGCTCCTGTCGCTTTGCCTCTGCCTCTGCCTCTGCTGTTTCTGTCGTTCTGCCTCTGCCTCTGTCTCTGTGATAACGGCTCTGCCTCTGTTATATTCGCTTCCTCTGTCGTTCTGCCTCTGTCTCTTTCTCTGTGATAACGGCTCTGCCTTTGTTATATTCGCTTCCTCTGCCTTCATTTTCTTCTTTGCAGCCTCCATTGTATTCGTTGCTTCCTTTTCCTGTTTCTGCTTCAGCGCTGCCTCCTTTGTTTCCTTCATATGCTTCTTTGTTGTCTTCATAGCCATGATAACAGCTCTGTCTCTGTAGCTATTTGTCTTACGCTCTCTCTTTTAATTCATCTACTCCTTGACTGATGCTACTCCTTAATTCTCCTTTTGCTGCCTTTGCTTCTTTAAATGAACTTGTCTCTACTGTTCGACTCTCTCTATATCTTGCTGCTATGCTGCTCTCTTTGCCTTTTTGCTGCCTCAGATGTTCCTCCTTTTCCATCTCCGTTGCCATCAATGACAACATTTCCAACAGTCTCCCCCTTTGGCATTGATGGGAACACATCCACCAATAATCCAATGCTTCCTCCAAGTTTTTCTGTGCCTGGCTTCTTTTAGAAGATCCTATCTTCTGCTACTTGCGTTTCCTCCCCCTTTGACATCAATGGCAAAGGGTTGCACATTTCTCAGTGTAGATTCTGTCTTTGCATTTCTTGTCTCTGATATGTGTTTAGGCCCTCTTCTTCTGACTGTGTATCTTGCTGCTCCAAACTGGTGTATAAGGTTTGTTGAGAGAACACTTTTGAGATTATTTGAACTTGTATATACACATTAAGTCGATATCATTTCAAATCATAGACTTCTTGCGCTTGTATAGAGAGTAGGTGATGACAGCCATATATAATCAGACTTGTATAATGCGAACTGCATCATTGGATCAAGACTTAAGGATTGTGAATGCTCCATGTGACATAAATCTTGCTTCAGCTATATTATAATCTTCATTTGAAATCCATATCTGTTGAGGAAATTGTAGTTGGAGTATGTCTTCTACTGCAATACTCATCTGCAGTACAGTATTTGTTCATTTGTGATGAAGATAATATGTCTTTTATAGATGCAGTTCACTTTCCTTTCCTGTTGGTGATGATTTGAGCTAGGATGCTGATAATAATCTTGCATTAAATAGCTGCAGATCCTTGTTACTGATATGAATCAACCAAAATTTGATCTAAGAAATCAACTCCTAATGCTTCCATAAATGTACTTTCACAACAAAACCTTGAGGCTAGATACATTCAATTTATTGTTTAGACTTACTTATCAACCAAGCACTTTTCTTTATGACATAAGGGGTTATGTATGTCAGCGATCAATCTATTTTCAATGGTGAGATGTTAGCAAATACTTTCTGCGGAAGTATGTTCGTGATAAATCAATAACAGATTTTTGAGCTTCAGCTGTCACAACTCATCCTTCATAATTTCGATACTTTAATTTTTTATCATGATGATCCTTCACACGAATATATTCAAGTTGTTTACTTGAGATTTTAGCCAACAGGCTTCACCCAGTTTGTGAACAATATTCAAAAAGAGGTCTTGAAGATATATGTACTAACTTCAGGAGGGCATGCAATTATATATAAGAGATAGATACTGCTTCAATGCATAATATATTCCTTCGAATGTAAACCTAACGCTGATCCTTTAGCACTGCTGTTGACCTTTTCATGCTGAATGCAGATAATACTGGGAATATTACCTTGAGGTTCTTTTGCCATAGTTCTTTGATCCTGTGGACCTGTATCATACTGCTGCTCTACTGATAAAGCTTGGTAATATGTTGATAAGCATGCTGCTTGTACTTAACCATCAATAGATATTATTTTGATAAATCATGCTGAGATTTCACTTTTAGCTTGCACATTTATCCTTAATTAAGACATCCTTCATAAATTCTACTGTAGAGCTTTCCACTGTTCACACCAATAGTTATCGATATCCTGAAATTTATCTTGACATTTTTAACCATTTGCTTATTTTTCCATTCTGTTCAAAGGAATGCCACTACATTTTGTTTTCTAGGACTGCTCCAGAATCATTGCTGCTTTTCATACAATTCAACTGTTTTAATATAATGAAATTCAGGAAGACATCTTCAATTTCTTTGCTTGGAATCTTCATGGGCAGATCACTTAGAGGTTTTTCACTCACGAAGGTTTCGCTCCACCATTCACATTGCGCATTTGACTATGGTTCCACTTCACCATTCACAACCCTTGCACCATACATAACCTTTGCCGATTTCCACCATACATAACACGGTTTCGATTATTATTATGTAGAGGTTTCTTATGCATTTCGTATAAATATTTTGCTACAGGGTCTCATTCATACGGAATTCTTGTCACAGGAAGACATCTTCAATTTCTTTGCTTGGAATCTTCATGGGCAGATCACTCAGAGGTTTTTCACTCACTTAACTGCATTTCTTCAAGGGGACATTTCATAGATGAAAGATGTAATGATATAATGATGATAGGCTCTTCTCTTATTCCTCCTTCTTAAAGTGGTTCACTTGTTCATTCTGGTTGTATGATGCACACTGTGATCATCACTTATGTGCTGGTGTCTTCTTAGCTTACATGCTTATGGCTGATGTTCTCTCTACCACCAAGGGTTCTTGTTGTCTTCTCTTCTTCCATCAATCTGTTAGCTATTTAATATTTCAGATGATCTTCTTTCTCTTTAGTTCTCTGTTAGAGAAATTGTCCTGTGCATTCCTGATCTTATAGCTATCCTCATTCCAAGGAGCTCTTCTTAGACTACTTTCATGGGGACCTTTTATGAACTGCTCTCCCCCTGGGATGTTGCTTCATATTTGTCACTGATTAGATATTTTATTTTCTTCCTAGAGCAGCTCCCCCTGAGACTATGATGTTTTACATTATGTTATTGAGATGATAGGCTCCCCCTTTCTCTTTTCTTTCCATACTTTATTGGGGTTCTTCATAATGCCTGCACTCCTTTCCGATTCATAATTTTTTTTTATTGGATTGGATTTCATCATCTCTAGTTTCCAGAGTTCCTTAATGTATTTTGGCGATTATGTCTTTATTTTTAGACCACGTTTGAGGCATACATAACATCTTATTTGACCATGGTACATTTGAGCATCATAGTACATTTGAGTCGATGTATAATATTTCATTCCCTTTTGAACATATTTACAATCAACATATTTATGTCCAAATTCATTGCATGCATAACAGTAGCCATGGAAATGATTTGTGTACCTGGTGGAAGATTGTCTTTTCCCTTTGCTTGCTTGAGGGGTTCTTCTCTTTTGCTGCATCCTCTGCTGGTTGGACTGGATTGGCTTTGTCTTACAATATGCTGCATTATGTCCTGGTTTATGACAAGATAAACATGTGTTAATTTTCATAGGAGGGAGGAACCTCCTTTGACATCTTCCGAATTTGTTCAATTCATCCCTAGGAGCATATGAGCCTTTAGTAGCTGATTGTTTCATCCTCTCATTCTCTGCTCTTTCATGTTGCTGCTTGATTATGTTTGTTTCTTTACAACTCATGTTCCTGCTGGTTTCTGCTTCTGTAGGAATTTGCTGAGATGTTTCACAGTTCTTTACAGCTTTTACAAAAATGATTTTCTTGTTATCTTCAACCTTGGACTTACTGGTTTCACCTTCATATCCTATCCCAGCCTTTATGAGAGGTGACCTTTGAGCCTTTAGAGTCTGGTCCAATTGTCCGGAGCTTTTCATTTGAGGAGTATTCATTAATAAATCTCTTTGGGCCTTTTCTAATTTCTTTCTTAGGTTCACTACTTCTTCTTCCAATTTTTCACATTCCAGATTTTTCTCTCTCATTTGTTGCAGTAGAGTGTCTTCTATTTTCCTTGCTTCTTCAAGGTGTGTCTTCAGGCCAACAATTTCTTTCTTATCTTCATATTCTCTCTCATCACATATTTGCACCACTATCTTAAGGTCTTTGTTTTCATTTTTCAATTTTTCTATTTCAGTCAAAGCAGTGTCAAGCTTGGCTTTTTCTTCAGCTGTAATTTCTTCATGGTTCTTATCTCCATTCACACTAGCAAGTACTTCATTTGATTGAATATTTTCCTGTTGACATGAATTTTTCTTCTTCTTAATTCTCTTATCCTTCTTATCAGTGCCGTCCTTAGTGTTTACTCCATGCATGAAGTGCAATCTATCCCAGATTTCTTTTGCAGAGGTTAAATCCATTATCAAATCAAGGTCCTTGTTATGAAGATTGTCATATATCACACATTTTTTCTTCATGGTTCTTATCTCCATTCACACTAGCAGGTACTTCATTTGATTGAGAATCTTCTTTCTGACATGAATTTCTCTTTTTCTTAATTCTCTTATCCTTCTTGTCAGTGCAGTCCTTAGTGTCTACTCCATGTATGAAGTGCAGTCTATCCCAGATTTCTTTTGCAGAGGTTAAATCCATTATCAACTCAAGGTCCTTGTTATGAAGATTGTCATATATCACACATTTTTCCTTAGCATTCCTCTGTTGTTCTTTCACTGTGGCTGAGTCTGTGCAGTAACCATCACAAACAAGCTTCCATACCTCTGGATCATCAGCCATAAATCCTGTCTTAACCTTATCTCTCCATTCAGGAAAGTTAGCTGTATTTAGCACAGGTACATTTTGATAGTCCATGACTCAACCAGATCTCCTTCAAGCTATTAAGCTTACACCAAAGGAACTGCTCCGATACCAATTGTTGAACCCTTAGTTAAACTGAGAGGGGGGGGTGAATCAGTTTAACACATACATGGACTTTTAAAACTTTTCTTTTAAATCTTATTTACACCTTCATTTCATGGTCAACTTAATATGTGAGCAACAAGTATTACTATCAAACAGATTTTTTAATGTAATAGCAGATTGAATATGAGAGAAGAAAGTATTAAGTAGATGAGATAAATCACATCAACACATAAAAATCATGCACAGAGACACCAGATATAAGTGGAAACCCATAAAGGGAGAAAACCACATCTTATTATTGTTGTGATGCAAAGGCAAGCTCCAACTCCCTCTCACCACTGTTTTCTGCAGGCACCAACCTACAGGAGGCTCTATCTTCAATTCCGCAAGCTACAACCTGCAAGGAAGCTTCAACTCCCATCAATTTTCTGCAGGCACCAACCTACAGGAGGCTCCAACCTCAGTCAGCTACAACTGACATTTTATCAAGCTACAACTTGATGTGGAAGCACCAACTCCCATCTATTTTCTGCAGGCACCAACCTACAGGAGGCTCCTACCTCAGTCAGCTACAACTGACATCTATCAAGCTAAAACTTGATAGGGAAGCTCCAACTTCCTTACTCTTTCAAAAGAAAAAAACTTGCTGATTTACCTTGGATATCAGCTCTATTTTGTACCTTCTTCTCTGCTGTTCATCAACTCTTATATCAGACCTACATCATCTCTGCTCAGCCCCTTCTTCTTCTTTGCTCAGCTCCTCCTTATTCACATTCTTCTTGCAGCTTGCTTATTTTCTTCAACTCTCTTTATTCTGCTGCATACTCTCTTCTTCTCTCACTTCTTTTTCGTCAACCTCTCCTCTTGGATATTACCCCCTTATATACAAGATAGCTTCATGACTATTTGTATTCTACTGGGAAGTCGAAATGGACAGTCATGTCTCTTTGCCTTCTGCCTTCTCATCTCTTTTTAGCTTACTCAGAAAAATTTAACTGTAGGTGCTTATTTTAATATTACAGTGGGATATTTGCTTTCTTCCGGAGACTTGCCAATGCATCAAAAACAATAAAAACAATAAAAACATTTACATTCGAATTACAATTTGAACTCCAGCTCACTCATTTTGTCTCTTGTCTTGCTGCGCATTTGTCTTTTCTTTGGCTGTCTTTGTCTTTTCTGTGACTGTGTTTTATCTTCTTTCGGATCTGTTTGCTCTTCTGTCCTCTGCTGTGGTGTAACTGCTGCATATGTGTAAATGTGCCTTTTATATCCACTGACTATAAATCTGGAGGAATTCCAATCCCTTTTATGCCATTAGTGTCTTGTTGATGTGGCAGGTTCTGCAGGTCGGAACATACATATATTACAATTGTATTACATTAATAATCGCCCTCCCGTTAGGCTGAGGCCCGTGGGTCTACAGACCACGCGGCATGTTTTAATAAAACCGCAACAATGTAATATATATACATATAACAACGCCCCTTCATATACACAAATAAGTAATTTCAATTCTCGGCTTACATACACACTTCCTTTTTAAATCAATTCTCAGCGTAATATAGTGAAGACATATTAAACATATAAGAACTCCTTTTGTTCCCGCATGCTCTTGTAATAAACCCAATCTTGAGGCTTTTGTAATAAACCCAATATTATTACATATATGTTTCGATTTTCTTTATGCGTACTGTAACATATCAATGTATATAAAACAGTCTTGAACTATATCCAAACCTTTGGATATATTAACCATTCCTTTCAGATTCCACGGGTATTGATGACTAACTCTTGAACCGATATACGAGGCCTCCGGAATTACAGACTCATGCGCCTTATCATATATATATATATATATATACCAATCATATCATAGCACTCGTATTGAACCATTCCTTAATTCCGCGGGGGTAGCAGACTCGGGCAGATAAGGGAAGGAGACCCCCTCGGAATGCATTACACATATCTCCCACTTATACATTATCACAGCGTTAACAGAGTTCCGCGGGGGTAGCATACTCGGGCCGATAGCGGAGGGAGACCCCCTCGGAATACACATTGAACCATAATATACATTGAACCATGCAACATATTAATCAGAGGCGGTAAGATTCCGACGGGGTAGTTAACTCGAGCAGATAGTGGAGGGAGACCCCCTTGGAATACATGACGTCATCCTCAGTTGGGCCCATGCTTTACATACTCCATTATATATATATCTATGTGTTAACATAACTCAATAGTTTATATATATATTTCCGCCCCTTGCGATTTCCGATTGCGATTGATCGCAATCGCAACTTTGAGTTGCAAGCCCCTCTGCTTTGTTTACCTCCGATGCGATTGGGAAGGGGTCCCACCATATAAAACTTCGTTTTGTGTGCTCCATATATATACCTTGGACCTTTGGTTATATGCTCTGGGATTCATTGTATTCACAAATTCTCTGTTTATTTAAGTTCCGAGATTTATCAATTGCGGTTTATAGACCCATCGGGTCCGGATTCTCATCGCAATCGCAATTTCCTGTGGGTTACATATTACGCTGCTCTTGTGATCTCCGATTGCGATTGGGTGAGGGTCCCACTTTATATTACTTCCTTTCCATTGATCATAACACGCTCCACTTAAATATATATCAATGTATATGCCTTGGACCATTGCAGAATATGAAATGCGTGACATTTATATGTATTGTGATGGATATTATATATATATATATGTGTGTGTGTGTGTGTGTGTGTGTGTGTGTGTGTCCGCCAGCGGGTTAGGCGATTCCCGGAATAATGTTTATGAATTATGTTAAATCTATAACGCCGGTTGGAGTGTGCGATTCCCAGAATTTGGTTTTGCATTATATGCGTAACGCCCGGCTTGGGGTATGATTCTCAGAATTATATATCTGTCCTCCAGGTTGGGCGATTCTCGGAGTTATAACAGCTCTACCTCTGCCTTTGTCTCTGCTGCTCCTGTCGCTTTGCATCTGCCTCTGCCTCTGCTGCTGTTACTATGATAACGGCACTACCAGATAGGTTCCTCTATTATATTCGTTTCCTCTGCCAGATAGGTGGCTCTGTTATATTCATTTCTTCTGCCTTTACTTGCTTCTTTGCTGCCTCTATTATATTTGCTGCTTCAACGCTGCCTCCTTTGCCTGTCTCTGCTATCTTTTTGCTGCCCTGCTTCTGTCTCTGTGATAACGGCTCTGCCTCTGTTATATTCGCTTCCTCTGCCTTCATTTGCTTCTTTGCTACCTCCATTGTATTCGCTGCTTCCTTTGCCTGTTTCTGCTTCAGCGCTGCCTCCTTTGTTTCCTTCATTTGCTTCTTTGTTGTCTTCATTGCCATGATAACAGCTCTGTCTCTGTAGCTATTTGTCTTACGCTCTCTCTTTTAATTCATCTGCTCCTTGACTGATGCTACTCCTTAATTCTCCTTTTGCTACCTTTGCTTCTTTAAATGAACTTGTCTCTACTGCTCGACTCTCTCTACATCTTGCTGCTATGCTGCTCTCTTTGCCTTGTTGCTGCCTCAGATGTTCCTCCTTTTCCATCTCTGTTGCCATCAATGACAACATTTCCAACAGTCTCCCCCTTTGGCATTGATGGCAACACATCCACCAATAATCCAATGCTTCCTCCAAGTTTTTCTCTGCCTGGCTTCTTTTAGAAGATCCTATCTTCTGCTACTTGCTTTTCCTCCCCCTTTGACATCAATGGAAAAGGGTTGCACATTTCTTAGTGTAGATTCTGTCTTTGCATTTCTTCTATCTAATATGTGTTTAGGCCTTCTTCTTCTGACTGTGTATCTTGCTGCTCCAAACTGGTGTATAAGGTTTGTTGAGAGAACACTTTTGAGATTATTTGAACTTGTATATACACATTAAGTCGATATCATTTCAAAGCATAGACTTCTTGCGCTTGTATAGAGAGTAGGTGATGACAGCCATATATAATCAGACTTGTATAATGATAACTGCATTATTGGATCAAGACTTAAGGATTGTGAATGCTCCATGTGACATAAATCTTGCTTCAGCTATATTATAATCTTCATTTGAAATCCATATCTGTTGAGGAAATTGTAGTTGGAGTATGTCTTCTACTGCAATACTCATCTGCAGTACATTATTTGTTCATTTGTGATGAAGCTAATATGTCTTTTATAGCTGCGGTTCACTTTCCTTGCCTGTTGGTGATGATTTGAGCTAGGATGCTGATAATAATCTTGCATTAAATAGCTGCAGATCCTTGTTACTGATATGAATCAACCAAAATTTGATCTAAGAAATCAAATCCCTTTACTGCTTCCATAATGTACTTTCACAACAAAACCTTGAGGCTAGATACATTCAATTTATTGTTTAGACTTACTTATCAACCAAGCACTTTTCTTTATGACATAAGGGGTTATGTATGTCAGCGATCAATATATTTTCAATGGTGAGATGTTAGCAAATCCTTTCTGCTGAAGTATGTTCGTGATAAATCAATAACAGATTTTTGAGCTTCAGCTGTCACAACTCATCCTTCATACTTTCGATACTTTAATTGTTCCATCATGATGATCTTTCACATGTATATATTCAAGTTGTTTACTTGAGATTTTAGCCAACAGGCTTCACCCAGTTTGTGAACAATCTTCAAAAAGAGGTCTTGAAGATATATGTACTAACTTCAGGAGGGCATGCAATTATATATATAGAGACAGATGCTGCTTCAATGCATAATATATTTCTTCAAATGTAAACCTAACGCTGATCCTTTAGCACTGCTGCTGACCTTTTCATGGTGAATGCAGATAATACTGGGAATATTACCTGGAGGTTCTTTTGCCATAGTTCTTTGATCCTGTGGACCTGTATCATACTGCTGCTCTACTGATAATGCTTGGTGATATGTTGATAAGAATGCTGTTTGTACTTAACCATCAATAGATATTATTTTGATAAACCATGCTGAGATTTCATTTTTAGCTAGCACATTTATCCTTAATTAAGACATCCTTCATAAATTCTATTGTAGAGCTTTGCACTGTTCACACCAACAGTTATCGATATCCTGAAATTTATCTTGAAATCTTTAACCATTTGCTTATTTTGCCATTTTGTTCAAAGAAATGCCACTGCATTTTGTTTTCTAGGACTGCTCCAGAATCATTGTTGCTTTTCATACAATTCAATTGTTTTAACATAATGAACTTCAAGAAGACATCTTCAATTTCTTTGCTTGGAATCTTCATGGGCAGATCACTCAGAAGTTTTTCACTCACTTAACTATATTTCGTCAAGGGGAATTTTCATAGATGAAAGATGTAATGATATAATGATGATAGGCTCTTCTCTTATTCCTCCTTCTTAAAGTGGTTCACTTTTTCATTCTGGCTGTATGATGCACACTGTGATCATCACTTATGTGCTGGTGTCTTCTTAGCTTACATGCTCATGGCTGATGTTATCTCTACCACCAAGGCTTCTTGTTGTCTTCTCTTCTTCCATCAATCTGTTAGCTATTTAATATTTCAGATGATCTTCTTTCTCTTTAGTTCTCTGTTAGAGAAATTGTCCTGTGCATTCCCGATCTTATAGCAATCCTCATTCCAAGGAGCTCTTCTTAGACTACTTTCATGGGGACCTTTTATGAACTGCTCTCCCCCTGGGATGTTGCTTCATATTTGTCACTGATTAGATATTTTCTTTTCTTCCTAGAGCAGCTCCCCCTGAGACTATGATGTTTTACATTATGTTATTGAGATGATAGGCTCCCCCTTTCTCTTTTCCTTCCAAACTTTATTGAGGTTCTTCATAATGTCTGCACTTCTTTTAAATTCATAGTTTTGTTTGATTTTCTTTGATCCCATCATCTGTCTAGAGTTCTTTAATGTATATGGCAGATTACAGTCTTTAGCTTTGTGACCACGCTTGAGGCATACATAAAATCTTATTTGACCAAGGTGCATTTGAGCTGATGTATAATATTTCATTCCCCTTTTTGAACATAATTTACAATCAACATATTTATGTCCAAATTCATTGCATGCATAACAGTAGCCATAGAAATGATTTGTGTACCTGGTGGAAGATTGTATTTTCCCTTTGCTTGCTTGAGGGGTTCTTCTCTTTTGCTGCATCCTTTGCTGGTTGGACTGGATTGGCTTTGTCTTACAATATGCTGCATTATGTCCTGGTTTATGACAAGATAAACATGTGCTAATTTTCATAGGAGGGAGGAACCTCCTTTGACATCTTCCGAATTTGTTCAATTCATCCCTAGGAGCATATGAGCCTTTAGTAGCTTATTGTTTCATCCTCTCATTCTCTGCTCTTTCATGTTGCTGCTTGATTATGTTTGTTTCTTTACAACTCATGTTCCTGCTGGTTTCTGCTTCTATAGGAATTTGCTGAGCTGTTTCACAGTTCTTTACAGCTTTTACAAAAATTATTTTCTTGTTATCTTCAACCTTGGACTTACTGGTTTCACCTTCATATCCTATCCCAGCCTTTATGAGAGGTGACCTTTGAGCCTTTAGAATCTGGTCCAACTGTCCAGAGATTTTCATTTTAGGTGTATTCATTAATACTTCTCTTTGGGATTTTTCTAATTTCTTTCTAAGGCACACTACTTCTTCTTCCAATTTTTCACATTCAAGACTTTTCTCTCTCATTTGTTCCAGCAGAGTGTCTTCTACTTTCTTTGCTTCTTCAAGTTGTGTCTTCAGGCCAATAATTTCTTTCCTATCTTCATATTCTCTCTCATCACATATTTGCACCACTGTCTTAAGGTCTTTGTTTTCATTTTTCAATTTTTCTATTTCAGTCAAAGCAGTGTCAAGCTTGGCTTTTTCTTCAGCTGTAATTTCTTCATGGTTCTTATCTCCATTCACACTAGCAGGTACTTCATTTGATTGAGAATCTTCTTTCTAACATGAATTTCTCTTTTTCTTAATTCTCTTATCCTTCTTGTCAGTGCAGTCCTTAGTGTCTACTCCATGTATGAAGTGCAGTCTATCCCAGATTTCTTTTGCAGAGGTTAAATCCATTATCAACTCAAGGTCCTTGTTAAGAAGATTGTCATATATCACACATTTTGCCTTAGCATTCCTCTGTTGTTCTTTCACTGTGGGTGAGTCTGTGCAGTAACCATCACAAACAAGCTTCCATACCTCTGGATCATTAGCCATAAATCCTGTCTTAACCTTATCTCTCCATTCAGGAAAGTTAGTTGTATTTAGCATAGGTACATTTTGATAGTCCATGACTCAACCAGATCTCCTTCAAGCTATTAAGCTTACACCAAAGGAACTGGCTCCGATACCAATTGTTGAACCCTTAGTTAAACTGAGAGGGGGGGGGGGGTGAATCAGTTTAACACATACATGGACTTTTAATACTTTTCTTTTTAAATCTTATTTACACCTTCATTTCATGGTCAACTTAATATGTGAGCAATCTTAATCTGTGAGCAACAAGTATTACTATCAAACAGATTTGTTAATGTAATAGCAGATTGAATATGAGAGCAGCAAGTATTAAGCAGATGAGATAAATCACATCAACACATAAACATCATGCACAGAGACACCGGATATAAGTGGAAACCCATAAATGGAGAAAACCACATCTTATTATTGTTGTGATGAAAAGGCAAGCTCCAACTCCCTCTCACCACTGTTTTCTGCAGGCACCAACCTACAGGAGGCTCTATCCTCAATTCTGCAAGCTACAACTTGCAAGGAAGCTCTAACTCCCATCAATTTTCTGCAGGCACCAACCTACAGGAGGCTCCAACCTCAGTCAGCTACAACTGACATTTTATCAAGCTACAACTTGATGTGGAAGCACCAACTCCCATCTATTTTCTGCAGGCACCAACCTACAGGAGGCTCCTACCTCAGTCAGCTACAACTCACATCTATCAAGCTACAACTTGATAGGGAAGCTCCAACTTCCTTACTCTTTCAAAAGAAAAACACTTGCTGATTTACCTTGGATATCAGCTCTGTTCTATACCTTCTTCTCTGTTGTTCATCAACTCTTATATCAGACCTGCATCATCTCTGCTCAGCCCCTTCTTCTTCTTTGCTCATCTCCTCCTTATTCACATTCTTCTTGCAGCTTGCTTATTTTCTTCAACTCTCTTTAATTCTGCTGCATACTCTCTTCTTCTCTCACTCCTTTTTCGTCAACCTCTCCTCTTGGATATTACCCCCTTATATACAAGATAGCTTCATGACTATTTGTATTCTACTGGGAAGTCGAAATGGACAGTCATGTCTCTTTGCCTTCTGCCTTCTCATCTCTTTTCAACTTACTCAGAAAAATTTAACTGTAGGTGCTTATTTTAATATTATAGTGGGATATTTTCTTTCTTCCGGAGACTTGCCAATGCATCACAAACAATAAAAACAATTAAAACATTTACATTCGAATTACAATTTGAACTCCAGCTCACTCATTTTGTCTCTTGGCTTGCTGCGCATTTGTCTTTTCTTTGGCTGTCTTTGTCTTTTTTGTGACTGTGTTTTATCTTCTTTCGAATCTGTTTGCTCTTCTGTCCTCTACTCTGGTGTAACTGCTGCATATGTGTAACTGTGCCTTTTATATCCGCTAACTGTAAATCTGGAGGAATTCCAATCCCTTTTATGCCATTAGTGTCTTGTTGATGTGGCAGGTTCCGTATGGCGGAACATACATATATTACAATTGTATTACATTAATAATCACCCTCCCGTTAAGCTGAGGCCTGTGGGTCTACAGACCATGCGGCATGTTTTAATACAACCGCAACAATGTAATATATATACATATAACAACGCCCCTTCATATACACAAATAAGTAATTTCAACTCTCGGCATACATACACACTTCCTTTTTAAATCAATTCTCAGCGTAATATAGTGAAGACATATTAAACATATAAGAACTCCTTTTGTTCCCGCATGCTCTTGTAATAAACCCAATCTTCAGGATTTTGTAATAAACCCAATATTATTACATATATGTTTCGATTTTCTTTATGCATACTGTAACATATCAATGTATATAAAACAGTCTTGAACTATATCCAAACCTTTGGATATATTAACCATTCCTTTCAGATTCCACGGGGATTGATGACTAACTCTTAAACCGATATACGAGGCCTCCGGAATTACAGACTCATGCGCCTTATCATATATATATATATATATATATATATATATATATATATATATATATATATATATACTAATCATATCACAAACAGATTGACCATTCCTTAATTCCGATGGGGTGGAAGACTCGAGCAGATAAGGGAAGGAGACCCCCTCGGAATGCATTACACATATCTCCCACTTATACATTATCACAGCGTTAACAGAGTTCCGCGGGGGTAGCATACTCGGGCCGATAGCGGAGGGAGACCCCCTCGGAATACACATTGAACCATAATGTACATTGAACCATGCAACATATTAATCAGAGACAGTAAGATTCCGACAGGGTAGTTAACTCGAGCAGATAGTGGAGGGAGACCCCCTCGGAATACATGACGTCATCCTCAGCAGGGCCCATGCTTTACATACTCCATTATATATATATATATATATCTATGTGTTAACAGAACTCAATAGTTTATATATATATTTCCGCCCCTTGCGATTTCCGATTGTGATTGATCGCAATCGCAACTTTGAGTTGCAAGCCCCTCTGCTTTGTTTACCTCTGATGCGATTGGGAAGGGGTCCCACCGTATAAAACTTCATTTGTGCGCTCCATATATATACCTTGTGTTATCACTCAAGTTTTCCTTGAAGTTGTGAAAAAGGAAAGTATACCCGAGGTAACCACAAACCAACCTTCAGATGCAGAATCTAGCCAATCTGCATCCAGAGAGGACTCTCTCTTTATAATTTATCTTTGTTCTTAGAAATTTTTAGGCTAGTTATAAATCCAAGAGTTTGTTTGAAAATAGTGGAATTCACCAACTAAGGGCAAGGTTGAATATTTTCAGGCCATTGGGCTATGGAGTCAAAGGATGGATTTACTGGATTAATCTTCTACACACAAGATGGCTTCTGAGAGCAGAAAGGGGAGCCGAATGAGAGAACAATCCTTAGAATTTAAAGTGGATGGGATGATTTTGAAGGGATGAAAGGCAGCTAAGAATCTTTCACCATGTTCAAAAAGAAAGAAATGAAATGACTACAAACAAAGAGCAATGAAGAATTCTTTATTATAGTAATAAAAAATGTTTAAATTAGCAAAGCAAGAGCATTTAAGAATTCGTGCTTATAACCAATTTAGAGGAAAACATTAAGAATAATCACATCTGAAATCAGAGTACAATTAAGTAAATTCTGATTCAATCCTTTATGTAAATTATTTAGAAATGGACATAATGATATTATAAATTGATATAAAACTTAAGACATAGGATAGAAAAACTTATTGAACTGCAGTCCGACACATGAATCCTGCAAAAAGTCCTGAGCTTCAAATTGTCATCCAGTAAGCCACAAATAAATTTCTCCAAAATGCTTTTATTCCAAAAACTTCAATGTCACAGCAAAGTAATAGAATCCACCCTCAATACTCTCTTTGAGGGTTTATTTATACAAAAAATGATTGAAAACATCTTACACTAACCTAGCCCTCAATTTAGGGTGACTAATAAATAAGTTACAATAAAAAAGGAGACAGATGGTCTCGTAGATAGAATAAAATGTAATTGCTGGTGTGTTGTTTCCTCATTTTGCTGATGTGCTGGAGGTAAGTGTTGAAATAGGGCTCGATGCTGTCCCTTGGAGTAATTTCTTTGCTTGTTTGATACTTTGTCTTTACGGATACTCTTTAACCTGTTCGACTGATACTCTTTAACCTGTTCTTACTATTTATCCTTTACATGATAGTAAAAAGATAAAATTCTCAACCTGAAGATAAATTTCATAAAATTTCCAATAAGTCATTCCACCATTGATCTTCTGCTATTACGGTTCTTTTAAGTTTCCTTAGCATTTCATCAGCCTCTGTGAGTTTGTAAAAAGTGGGCTGATCAGGGAACAAATACTTTATTTCATGTTCAAGATGAAATAAATTCTTCAACCTGTCATAGAGATTTCTTCCTGTTGGCAACGTTGCTTCTGGAAAAATGATAGAACAAGCAGTTGTATTTTGAGCATGGATATCTATTTTCTTAAAATAGGTTTCCAAGTCCATTATCTGGTCCTCTAAGAGCATAGGACTGGGTAACCCACTGTCCAAAAAAACCTGAAATTTTCCTCTGAAAGTATTAATATCAGCCAAAATATCTGAGCACTTCCTTTCCAAATTCTGCATAAAAGTTCTTTTGATGAAAACTCTTTTTATCTCCAAAATGGTGTCGGTCCTGTCCTCAATTCCTAATACTGCAAGCTGTTGCTTAGTTCGGGTGTTCAAAAATTGAATAAGCTGATTGGCCTGCTCAGGTCTACCTCTTAATTCATCTCTTGTTCTGTTTATTTCTTCCTGAGCTACTTTAATCGAGTCATTTTGTTCAAAAATTTCTTGAACAGAGGGCCAAATACTTTTTATTAACTCAATTATATTACCCCAAAGAATTTCATTTATTTCCTTCAAAGGCTTTTCTAATGAAAGATCTTTTTCTAAAGCCTTAACTAATCTTTCCAACCTTTTAATTTCCCTGGTATTATCAGTAACTGCCTTCTTAGATGTATCATATTTCTGCTCCAAATTTTCTAACTGCAATTTTGTGGTTTTAAGTTCTGTGACTCTTAGTTTTAAACTTTCCATTTGTTTTATCAATTCATCAGAACTTAAACCAGAAGTGTTTACCTGTGCTGGCTCTGTTTGTTGATCTGCTGTTGTAGTACCTGTGGTTGTAGTAGCTTCTGTGATGGATGCCTGCATGATAGCTTCCTTTTCCTGTAAAGCTTGTTCCAATTCTTTCTCTGTTTCACTCAGTTGCTCAGTCATTTTTAAGAGCAACTCCATTATCTCTTCCTGTGAATTTTCCTTTAAAACTTCTTGGGTCTGGGGATGCCTTGAGGCTGGCAATTTCAGCTGCTTTCTCAGTGCAGCTATGTCATCATCTTTCTTCTTAATTAGTGCCTCAATACTTTTGATATCTTTGGGGTTGTGACCCAAACTGATGATTATGTCTTCCAGAGACTTTATTCTGTTATCTTTGGCCTGAGAAGAGGCCTTCTCAATTTGCAATTGGGTGCTTGTGTTATTTAAAGAATCTTGCAGCTTTAGGGCTGCCATGGCCTTATCAGTAAGAGTGGAATAGACCATTTCCCCAGTTTTTTTATGCAGCTCTATCTGGTCCAAAGGATGAATGTCCTTTGCCAGGACCTCAAAATTTGTTCTAATATAATCAGCTGCTGTCATGGGTTTTGGTACCTTGGACTTGAAGTGGCTCATCATCATTTTGCCTTGTGAAATGTCAAATGCTGACATTAACCTTTCCTAATTATGCGGAGCCATTTTCAGATATTGATCATATACTTTCATTCTCAATGGATCATTCTTTGCCTTTATATTAATGAAGGTTCTTTTTATATCCCCTGTATCTGTTTTTGGTGGCCTAAAAGAAGATACTTCAGTACTCAACTGCTTTTGCAAAGCTTTTCCTTTCTGATCTGTGTGTCATACTAACAGAGCCAGTTAGTTGACTATCTTCTCTTCCATCATCAAACATCTCATCTATTATTTCCATTTCCTGGGGTGTATTGAGTTTCTGCCTTTTGGTTTGATGTAGCTCTGAGGATTCTTTGGGAGTAGTATCTGGAACCTGCCTTTTCTTGCCCATTTCTATATTGGATGGAGTTTGTAATTCTGAAACTTCAGGATGGTTAACTTGAGTGGGAGAAACTTGTGTTTGATCAGGTGCTCTGGAGGTTTGAGGTTTCTCTGCCATGGTTAAAGTTTCAATGACCTGTATTTCAGGTTCCTTTCCTTTGCCTTTTGGCTCTGCTGCAATTGATGAACTGCCTTCCTATAATCTCTGCTGTAGATTTGCTGCTGAAGAAGTGCCAATGTGAGGTACCTGCACTTGACCACAAGATTCTAGGTCATACTTCTTCTCAAGATCTTTCATAATTTTGTTCCATTTGTCTTCTTCACTTTCTTCTTCAACTAGTGTTTCTTCCATCCATTCATCTTGGTTGGCATATTGTTCTATTTCAGGAATCTTGTGGTGTATGTAAGGGGATGATTTGTTCTTTATTCTCTTTTCACAGATAAAACCAAATGGATCATAAGGAACCCAACGGAAAGTTCTTTGGAACTTGCAATGGCTTTGTAGTATATTTTCTGCTTCTCGCTCGGCCTCCCTAGAGTTGCAGATGAAAGGACCTAATTGACTTTTGATCCTTAGTTGGGCTTTCTTCTTCACACTACAAAAATGAATCATATCTGAATTATTCATTTGCCTGAAATATTCCAAGGCAAAAAGTCTCATGGGCACATATCTTGGCAACTTGAATGGATGTAATTCACATCCATAGATTCTGATGACTGAATGGTTTTGATATAAATACCAATCTCCAACTTTATATGTCCTTGAAAGCTGCAAGGTCTTCTTGATTTCATTACTGAGTGTTGGAGGAGGGATTCCTGTCAACAAGGTAGTTGCAGGATATACAAAAAGATCGATGAACTCAGCATAGGAATAGGGAGAATCATAGGAAGAATGAATTATGGGAGACCAAAATATAACTGACCTAGGGTTTCCCTTGGAATCAAGCTTTTTAACAGGGAAAGGGAACTTCTCTGATTGATAAAAGATAATGAGATGATAAATAACTGAGGAATATTTAAAAACTTTCTCATCATCTAGCCTCATGAACTGGTCATGGATCTTATTGGCTATGAAAGAGGAAAAGTCATATTTAACTTCAGGAGGCTGCCCAGGAGTAAAGATAGACAGCAAAACCAGTGTTATTTCATCAACATATTCACTTGTATTGAAACCCAAGACAAAAGATATCATATTTAGGATGAGCCTTCCCAACTTAGTGAAATAATAAAAACCATAGGGAGGAGGTCCCTTAGGTTGATGTTCAGGCAACATAAAATTCTGGCAAATGGACTTCAATTTTTCTGGGGTCAATTGATTAGACTTTTCAATCAGTTCTTCCATAGACAAAGGTGCTAGTTCTTGATCTGGTTCAAAATGTAGCATTGCATTGATAGCTTGGGGAGTAATGGGGAAAAGAACATTCTGGTTAGGGGATATTACAGGTCTTTGAGTGGGATCATAGTTAGAATGGCAATAGTGGATAATTTCTGGGAAAGTAATGACTGAGGGGATGAGATATCTCGGGAGATTGGATTCCCACAACCCAATGACATCTTGCCCCTTCGAATAATCATCTCTGCAGCGACAATAACTCAGAAGGGGGATTTCATCAAAATGCAAGTATTTAATCTGAAAATCTTTATCTACTAAGGGCAAATATTCTAACTCTCTGTGGGGGGCATTCAGTGGAGTCACATTCAGGGCTGCCGGAGCTTCCATTTTGGTTCTTGTGTATTCAAAATGGAAGTTTCTGGGTTTTCTTTGCAAGCCGGGGCGTGATTTCAGTTTAAATGAAGGAAATTAGCACAATTGCAGTTTCAGGGGAACAATTCACAGTTTTAAACCTCAGGGAATGATCTTAGCGATAAGATTTAATCACTAATCCAGTGGAAAACAAGGAAAACAGAGTTTCTTTTGAAGTTCGGAGCGCAATAGAATAAATACCTATTTTTTGGAGGCAAACTGGGTTTTAACAGGTATCAGGCAGTGGCAAGAAGATGCTCCAACACTGGTCCGATAGAATTCTGGAGCGAAATCAGATAGAATAGTGGATTTCAATGAAAATTTGAATTTTGTAGCGGAAGGCGCAGTCGCTTTCGAATAACGAAAATGACATAGAAAACACGAAAATTTGTTTTATTTCTAAGTTAAAAGGGATTTTTTATTTTTTCGAGGACTGACGTCAACGATGTACGGGCTAACGTGTGGCAGGGGTCGGGCGGTAAGCGGTAATCCCCGCACCGCTTATGGACAAGAGTGGTATTAAACGAGTGGGCAGCGATTCCATTGGAGCATTGACACGTGGATGAAGGACTAGTCCAATACCACCAAGCCCCCGCGCGTTAATGCTCTGACAAGGGACGGCTGGCGGAATTGATGTGAAGCGTTGATCTTTGGAGGGGGAGATTGGATGGTTGAAGGGACGGGGAGATGGTGGGGGTTTATCGTGCGGGCCCGGCGAGGTTTTAAATGCGTTTAACTTTATTAAGTATCCCGGGGGGTGTCTAATAGGCGGAAAAGTTTGGTTATTAACTAATTCTGATAATTAATTAATCCCATGGTATAATGGAAATAGGGGTCGCGGTGGGGTTTCGATTGTGGTTGAAGCGTCGGGTGGGATGCCAAGTGGATGGGCCACGGTGGCATGGGGGCTTTTCCAAAGTTTTGGTCTTAAAAATAAAACTTTGGGTTTATTCTTTTTGTGTTAAACATATATATCATATGTTTAAAGCTTTTCTCATATATGTTTTTTTATTATTATATGATAAATTAATCAATGTAATTAACTTATCATAGGGGCGGGAGTACTATATAATGATATATTTTAACCAAAGGGCGCATATAATGTGGGTTTTTAATGATTAATTGGGAAATAAATACTTTGGCTAAACTTTATAATAAGATGGGCTTTTTTGGGATATTAATTTAAAAGGAGTTATATACTTAGGATAAAGGATTTTCACTAGGGATTTAATAACTAGAGTTAAACATTAATATGACAAAGGGACAAGGGAACTCAAAATACTTTGCACATCTAAGAAAGTGACAATTTCTGAAGTAAATTACAATATATCATCTTCAACACTTAAACTTAGAATAGTAAGTTATTTTGAGGGATTTTTATGGAATTTTGTATGATTTTCCTAAGCAAAATGGGATTTTACTTAGGAAAAGATTGAAAGTGAATGATAATGGATAACTTCAAGTACTTAGGTCTTTTTGATCATCAGGCTGAGGGTCCGGTCCCTCCAAAAGTCAAGGAAATGCCTTGAGCCCCTTTGATCTCCAAATACCTTAGCACTTTGGGGAAATTAGTAAAAACTTAGGGAAAAAGTGATGTGGGAAGTTAATGATTTTGATTTTGCTTTCCGTGAATTTTCCAGTGCACTTCTGCTTGAATACTTGTGATGAAGGTAAAAGATTAAACATATTCAGCACCATCATTCATCATATGAAACTTTGCAACACCATCTACCTGCCCTATCTACTTGACACTACCATTTCCTTTTCTTTATTAGGGTGCATTTGGACTTGCAAACCCTTATCAACATTTTTTCTTTTTACAAGGAAAATTTATCTAATTCTACCCTTATCACATCCAAGGGCTCAGATTAAACTGTTGAGCTCCTTTTATTAACTCTACCTATCTACTTATCTGCCAAGATTAAACTGTTTGGTCAGATACTTATTCTCTATTCTACAACATGAAATTGAGAATGAATGAGTCAAGTTTAAACAGTTTGACTCTTCATAAATTGTGGCAAAAGTTTGACAAGCTGCACACAATTGCTTATTTACAAAATTGGAATAGTAGTGGCATTTGGATTTGCACACTTTCATTGGTCTATTTTTTGCTTGGGGTTCATTTCTTTCACTTTTTTGACCACTTTATTTTTCTTACCCTTTGATTTTTCTTTTAGGGTATACCCTCTTTACATTTTTTAAATTTTTTGATTTTTTGGTTTTCAAGAATATGGAACACCTTTGCTCAAGAAAAAGGTTTGAACATATTCCATAGTTCAATCAAGACAATCATGAAAAATGACACCTATTGGTATAGGAGTCTAACACTGGCTCCACTTGGGGATGGCTTTTCCTTGTGAAAAGTCAAGAACAGCAGGTCAGTTGCCTCAACATGTCTTCAAACTGAACTATGTAATCTCCTTCTTCTGGTAGCTTTATTGTACATATGATAGTGAAAATTTTGAAGCTTAGGGCCTTCACTTCGGGCTTCAACTCCAAGAAGTCACCATCCAATCAAAACTGCATTAGAAAAGGATATATTATGTACAAGTTAGAAAAATCAAAACATCCTAGTAAATAGGATCAAAATAATGCTTTAGCATTCGACCATTGACTGGTCCTTCCTCAGCTTCTGAATTGTCCAAATTCTTCAAAAAGTATGTGTTGTTTCCCTGCAAGGCATGAATGATATAAGGCCCTTTCCAGAAGAAATCAAATTTCCCATGTTTCCCTTTTTCTTCTCTTCTAGAATCCCATCTTAGGACTTTGTCTCCTAGTTGAAAATCCTCTGCCTTAGTTCTTCTGTCAAACATTTTCTTTAACTTTTCCTGCAAGACTTGAGATCGCTGGTATACTTCTTCTCTGGTTTGCTGCAAGTGGATTGTTTGATTAATTCTTCTCTGAATGTCATTTGGTTCAACTTGAGCCTCCTGAAGTAATTTCATAACAGGAATTCCTAAAGATGATGGGAATCTTGCTTCAAGACCATAAACTAACTCATATGGACTAGTCCCAATTGATTTCTTGGTTGTAAGTCTGTCTGCCCACAATGCATTGGTTATTTTCTTATGCCAGTTCTTTTTATTTTCTTCCAATAACTTTTTGATGATATTAATAAGGCTTTTATTGGAGGATTCTGCCAGTCCATTACCCTGAGGGTAATAAGCTGTTGAATGGCATAAAGTAATATGATATTTACTACAGAAACTAATCATTTTCTTTGACTTAAATGCAGCAGCATTATCTGTTATAATCTTTTCTGGACAGCCAAATCTTGAAAGTATGTTGGTTTCTAAAAACCCTATAATCACAGAATCATTGGCCTGTCTACATGGGATAGCTTCAATCCACTTAGTGAAGTAGTCTGTGGCAGTAAGAATCCATCTGTGTTGCCCTGAAGAAGGGGGATGGATTTCTCCAATAAAATCTAATCCCCATTGTTGAAAGGGTCTTTCTGTGGAAATTGGCTTTAATGGCAAAGGTAACAACTTTCTTTTACCCTCAAATATCTGACATTTATGACAAGATGTTACAAATTTCTTAACATCAGGAAATAAGGTTGGCCAGTAAAAACCAGCCCTTAAGATTTTGTCTGCAGTTGATTTCCAGTAGAGATGTCCTCCACAATCCCCTGCATGAAATTCATTAAGAACTTTATCAGCTTCATCTTTTAATAGACAATTCAATAAGATTCCTTCATGATTTTTCCAAAATAGAGTGCTATCTAAAATACAATATTTTAAAGATGTCATTTTCAAAAATCTTCTTTTCGTTCTGGACAACCCTGGAGGAGCTTGCAGGTTTAATAAAACATGAATGATATCAGTGTACCAGGGTGAATCTAAGAAAGCTTGGCTGATCTGTGGAGTCGCCATCTCCTGATTGTCATCCAGTTCGTTAATGTCTAAGGCTTGGCAATTAGTTTCAGTCATGAGTTGTGCCAAACCTTGACCTTTTATGATTTTTGTTGGTTTAATTTCAATATCATATTCCAAAATGGTAGCTATCCACTTACCTCTTTTGCCTTCAATGCCCTCTTGAGTTAAAATGTCTTTAACTACTGCATTAGGCACATAAGCTATCACATGAGAATATAATATGTAAACTCTGAAATCTTTGATTGCTTTTACTAGTGCAAAAGCATGTTTCTCCATAATATTGTATTTCAAAGATGCATCCCTAAGTGCTTTACTAAAAAAGGCAATTGGTTTTTCACATCCCTGGTCATCTTTTTGTAGTAAAACAGCTGCAATTGTATGTTCAGAAGCAAATGAAAAAATAATGAAATCTCGGTCAAATTTGGGACTGGTAAGAACTGGTGTCCTTGTTAAAGCCATTTTAATTTCCTCAAATGATTGTTTGGCTTCTACAGTCCAGTCAATGCTTGAATCTTTCCTCAGCATGTTAGTGAGCAATCTAAGTAATTCGGCTAAACTAGAAATAAATCTTCTCAAGAAATTAATTTTTCCTATGAATGCTTGCAACTCTTTTATGTTTCTAGGATGAGGTATCTGTAAAATTGCTTGTATTCTTTCTGGATCAATCCTAATGCCATCTTTAGAAATAATTTTCCCTAAGAGCTTTCCTTCTTCCAAGCCAAATAATGAATTTTTGGGGTTTAAAGAAATCCCATATTTTCTGCATTTTATAAATACTTGCCTTAAATGATCTAAATGTTCTTGATCTGTTTTAGAAAAAACAGTTAAATCATCTAGATAAATAACCAGAAAATCATGTATTTCTTTAGCAAAAGCAATATCCATCGCTCTTTGAAATGTAGCTCCTGCATTCTTGAGTCCAAATGGCATTTTGACATATTTAAACGTACCCCATGGTGTAGTGAATGTTGTTTTATCCTGATCATCAGGATGAACCAGAATCTGATTGTACCCTGAAAACCCATCCAGTAGAGATATTCTAGAAGATCCTACTACCCTTTGTAGAATATGGTCCATTTTTGGTAAAGGATAGTTATCTTTTAAAGAAACTTTATTCAAATTTCTTAGATCAACACACAGTCTAATTTCCCCAGTCTTCTTCCTTGTTGGTACCAGGTTAGAAACCCATTCTGAGAATCTGATAGGAGCTATAATCCCTGCTTCAAACATTCTTTTAATTTCCTTTTCAATTGAGGGTATTAAAACAGGATTTATTCTTCTAAGCTTTTGTTTGAAAGGTTTCTGATCTGGTTTCAAAGGTATAGTGTGTTGAATGATGGATGTATCATATGATTTCAGATCTTCATAACTCCAGGCAAAAACATCCTGGAATTCTCTTAATAGTTCAACATATTTAACCTTTTGATCTTTTGGCAGAGATTTGGACAATTTAACCATTTTGGGATTTTCTGGGGTTCCTAAGTTGCATTCTTCCATATCAGTTTTAACAGGTTCCATTTTAGGTCTAAATGGAATATCATTTGAGTCAAAAATATCTTCCAAAGGAGTTAGTCCTTTGGGCAAATAATTATCTTTTAAATTGATGATTTCTGTCTCATCTTCTATGATCTCATCAGATTCCATGTGTTTCAAATTCTGCATGTCTTTTTCTGTGAATGTGGTTGGGTGTAGCATATGAATTGCATTTTCTCTTGAAATTTCTATTTTTTGTTCTTTTTCTTGATCAAATTCATCAATAGTTATGTCTTCATCTATATTACAATTAGAAAACTCATTTTGAAGTGTCAAAAAACTATTGATTTGATTGTTATTAACAAATACTTGCCAATTCAAAAGATTTTCTGGTATAGCAGGCCTATGTCTAATCTCAGCTGAAAACTGATGATTAGGATCAAAAGGTAATTTACATGTACTAGCAAACATTGCGAGGCTGTGAGCATGCAAATTTTGTTTCCTGGGAATCTTGGCAAGTTGAGCTTGTAGAAAGGTGTTGAGAATTTCTACAACTGTTTCTCTGTATTGTTTCAATCTCATGTCTTTTGTTGAACATTCTCCTTTAATTTGTTGAATAATTAGTTCAGAATCTCCTATGATTGATACCCTAATAGCTCCTAACTTCTTGACATGTTTAAGCCCTAATAAAAGAGCTTTGTACTTTGCCATGTTGTTAGTGCATTTGAAATTCAACCTATAAGCATGACCCTCAGCATGATTATTTTCAATATTGTGTAACCAAATCCCAGCTCCTGCTCCTAATTTGTTTACTGAGCCATCAAATTCTAAATGCCATAGAATTTCATGTTCATAATCCTCATCAATTGTTTTAAAATGTTTCTTGACAGGAGCTAGTTGTTTAGTTTCTTCTGGTATTTCTTGATCATCTGGTGTTTCTTTGTTTTCAGAGATTTCTTCAATTTTAACAGTAGTTTTGTTTGTGGTTTCCAATTCTGGAGCTTCTATTTCAGTAGGGAGATCCAACTCAGCATTGTATAAAATAAAAGAGTCCATATCAGAATGTATAGAGTAAACAGGGAAGTTTTCAGGCTTCTCATGGCCACTGACTAAATATTTCATCAATGTCTCTGTGTAAAGTCTTTTAGGCTGACCAAATACTGAAATAGTTGCATATGACATGTCTAGTTGAATAGACCCTCCAAGTTTAGCACCCCAAGATCTAGACAATAACATACCATATTTAGGTGGAATATCAGCCACTACTATGTCCATTAAAACAGACTTAGCAGGGTATTGTACCAAAGTGACACACAAATATTTAATCAAACCTAAACATTTTACCTGACTAGAATCAAAAGAAAACAAATCTTTGTACGGTCTGGTAATGTCTAGATTTAATCTTTCCATTACTGCTTTTGGCATCAAATTGTGAGATGCTCCAGAATCAAGCATTGCATTATGGAGTATCTTATCATGAACATTCAGGCTTACATAAAATGGAGGAGTCCCTCCACTTTCTGGTTTGCCATTTACCTCAGGGCCAAAAAGAAGTTTGGGTTGATCATCAAGAATATTTATTGAATCATCCAATCCAGTAATGTTAATGTTTAGAGACTTGGTAATTTGACTTCTATAGACATCATGTTTAGCCAATTCTGATAAAGGAACAGCTATCTTGAGTTTGCCTATTTCAGCCTCTAGATTGAAAGGTTTTTCTGTTTGAGTTTTAGTGTTTTGCACAGTTGTGTTTTCTCTATTTTTTGGGTCTTCAAT
Organism: Pinus albicaulis; assembly: GCA_034641835.2. Classification (NCBI taxonomy): domain Eukaryota; kingdom Viridiplantae; phylum Streptophyta; class Pinopsida; order Pinales; family Pinaceae; genus Pinus; species Pinus albicaulis. Next base: position 1,769,441,908 of record CM076575.1, on the reverse strand, counting down.
GTTTTTCTCTTTTTCATGAATGAAATTTTGTTTTGAAGGTGTTTCTGAACTAACTTCTACTGCTTCTTCTACGTTTCCTATAGGAGGAAAAGTATTAGATTGTTGTTTATTGTTTGGTTGGTTGTCAGACACATCTTCAATTATTGGATTTGAAGGGTTAGGAGTTGTCCTAGACAAAATTTGTACAGGGGGAATGTTTTGTACAGGAGGGATGTTAACTTTACCTTTGACATTTTGTTTTGCAGTTTTCTGTTTGCTATTCTCTGGCACATCAATCCGTCTGCTTCTCAAATTGTACTGTTTATGAACCTCATAAATTGTTGTGTCATAGCCTTCCTTAAAATCAAAAGTCTCACCTGAATGAGTTTGGAATGTTTCAAGGATGTGATTCTCTTGATCATCTTGGGATAGGAAGACTTCTGGTTCATTTTTGTCATCTGTTACATTGTTTATTTCTACATCTTCTGTAGGTTCTTCAGAAGTTGAACCTTCAACAAAGTTTTCTTGGAAAGGTGGCCTAATATTTTGGTCAGGGACATTCTTTCCAATATTTTGATTCAGATTTCTCCTAAAGTTTGGGTTTCTTGCAACATTCTGATTATCACTAGAAGACTTTCTTTCAATGGTCTCCACTCTGTCTCCTAATCTTTCCATACCTTTAATGATTGCATCCAGCTTCTTTTCAAAAGCTGAAGGTTCTTCATTCATAGGCATTCTTCTCTCTGCTCTTGCTCTAGCTCGTTTTTCTATCAGATTTGCTTCTACACTCACCACTATGCTTTGCATTTCCTCTAGTGTTTGGGGAGCTCTTTCCCTGAGGGAATAAGCTATGTCAGAATCAAAACCGTCTGGAAATTTAACCAATACAGAGTCAGGTGGGGGTCTTAGGTTTTGAGGAACTGCATTATATGCTTCATTGAATCTTATGATGTAATCTTGTACGGTTTCATTTGGTCTTCTCCTCAATTTCTCAAATTCTGATAGGATCTAAAGAGGATCCTTCTTCTCATTAAATCTAATGATGTAATCTTGTACTGTTTCATTTGGTCTTCTCCTCAATTTTTCAAATTCTGATAGGATCTGGAGAGGATCCTTCTTCTTCTCCCATCTATTCAAAAATGCCCTATATAAAGCTGGTAAATTAGCAATACTGTTTGGAGTAAGAGCTCTAAACCATGTCCTAACTTCTCCAGTAAGACTCTGAACAAAAATTCTCATTCGGACGTCATCAGTATCAATTTCATAAAACTCAAAGTAATCAGTCATCCTTTTGGTGTGTTTTTGTGCTGTGTAAGTACCTGATCCATCAAAAGGTGTGATCTTACTCTGGTAATCTTGGGGCAAAGCAACAGGGTTGGCTGGTAACTATAAAGGGGCATATCGATTGGCCATTGGAAGATATAGTGGGGTAACAAGAGTTGATGGTCTGGTAGGAGGAGATGGAGGAGTAGAAGGGGTGACAGGTGTTTGAAAAGCTTGAGAAAAAGTAACTGAACTTGGAGAAGCTTCGGTAATTACAGAGATGTTTGAATTTTCTTCAAAGGTTTGTTCAGATTGAATAGAGTCTTGTAATTGTCTGCCAAGATGATGTGAAACAAATCTGAATTGAAAATCTTCAAAAAAAAAAGGATCTGGAACTAATCTGGATAATTCGGTTTCAGAAAAATTCACAAATAAGGATGTTTCAAATCGTGCATCAAAAGGAATTTCATCAATATATATAATTTTCATGGGACAAGATGCAGATCTAGAAAGCGGTCTAGAACTTCCTGAACTCTCTTGACTTCCTCTTTCGGAACTTTCTTGACTTCCTTGTCTTCTAATAATCCTAGGGATCAGATTTGGATTTTCAAATATCGTTGGTGGATTAGGGTCAGGATTTGACCTAGTATGACGAATCGTTTCTGAAGCCAGTTTTCTTAGACTATGTGTTTTTGGATTTTCGGTTTTAATTGAAAGAATAAATACAACTTCTACAAATTCTTCAAGAAATAATGATGTATAATTAAAATTTTCTCAAAGATCTGTTAAACTAGAGAGTCTTATTAAACATTTTGAAACTAAGGTCCAGTATATAAGCTAAATCAGAGATAGACTGAAGCAGCATTTATTTACTTTTGCAATTGCAATGCAAAAGCAAATTTAAAGGCTACCTGGCTGATCTTCAGACTCTGTCTATAGCTTATAAGTGAACAATATTAACAAATAAAAATGATTCAGTCCCCAATATGGTCACCACTATGTTATCACTCAGGTTTTCCTTGAAGTTGTGGAAAAGGAAAGTATACCCGAGGTAACCACAAACCAACCTTCAGATGCAGAATCTAGCCAATCTGCATCCAGAGAGGGCTCTCTCTTTATGATTTATCTTTTTTCTTAGAAAGTTTTAGGCTAGTTATAAGTCCAAGAGTTTGATTTTGTTTGAATGGTGGAATCCGCTAACTAAGGGCAAGGTTGAAGGTTTTCAGTCCATTGGACTATGGAGTCAAAGGATGGCTTTACTGGATTTCTATTCTACACACAAGATGGCTTTGCAGGGCAAGATAGCCAAACAAAGAACAATCCTTAAAATTTAAAGTGGATGGAATGGGTTTGAAGGGATGAAAGGCAGCTAAGAATCTTTCACCATGTTCAAAAAGAAATAAATGAAATGATTACAAACAAAGAGCAGTGAAGAATTCTTTATTATAGTAATCAAGAATGTTTAAATTAGCAAAGCAAGAGCATTTAAGAATTCGTGCTTATAACCAATTTAGAGGAAAACATTAGGATTAATCACATCTGAAATCAGAGTACAATTAAGTAAATTTTGATTCAATCCTTTATGTAAATTATTCAGAAATGGACACAATGATATTATAAACTGATATAAAAATTAAGACATAGGATAGAAAGACTTATTGAACTGTAGTCCGACACATGAATCCTGCAAAAATTCCTGAGCTTCAAATTGTCATCCAGTAAGCCACAAATAAATTTCTCCAAAATGCTTTTATTCCAAAAACTTCAATGTCACAGCAAAGTAATAGAATCCACCCTCAATACTCTCTTTGAGGGTTTATTTATACAAAAAATAATTGAAAAAATCTCACACTAACCTAGCCAATAATCTAGGGTGATTCACGAGTAAGTTACAATAAAAGGGAGACAAATGGTCTCATAAATAGGACAAAAAGTAATTGCTGGTGTGTTGTTTCCTGCTTTTGAGGACGTGCTGGAGGCAGGTGCTATAATAGGGCTCGATGCTGTCCCTTGGAGTAATTCTTTTGCTTATTTGACACTCCTTGTTTCTACGGATACTCTTTAACCTGTGTAACTGATACTCTTTCATCTGTGCTCATTTTTTATCCTTTACATAATAGTAAAAAGATAAAATTCTCAACCTGAAGATAAATTTCATAAAATTTCCAATAAGTCTTTCCACCATTGATCTTCTGCTATTACGGTCCTTTTGAGTTTTCTCAATGTCTCATCGGCTTCTGTGAGTTTGTAAAAAGTGGGCTGATCAGGGAATAAATACTTTATTTCATGTTAAAGATGAAATAAATTCTTCCATCTGTCATAGAGATTTCTTCCTGTTGGCAACGTCGCTTCTGGAAAACTGATAGAACAAGTAGTTGTATTTTGAGCATGGATATTTATTTTCTTTACATAGGTTTCCAAGTCCATTATCTGGTCCTCTAAGAGCATAGGACTGGGTAACCCACTGTCCAACAAAACCTGAAATTTTTCTCTGAAATTATTAATATCAGCCAAAATATCTGAGCACTTCCTTTCCAAATTCCGCATAAAAGTTCTTTTGATGAAAACTCTTTTTATTTCCAAAACAGTGCCGGTCTTGTCCTCAATTCCTAATAATGCAAGTTGTTGCTTAGTCCGGGTGTTCAAAAATTGAATAAGTTGATTGGCCTGCTCAGGCCTGCCTCTTAATTCATTTCTTGTTCTGTTTATTTCTTCTTGAGCTACTTTAATCAAGTCATTTTGTTCAAAAATTGCTTGAACAGAGGGTCAAATATCTTTTATTAACCCAATTATATTACCCCAAAGAATTTCATTTATTTCCCTTAAAGGCTTTTCTAATGAAAGATCTTTTTCCAAAGCCTTAACTAATCTTTCCAACCTTTTTATTTCCCTGGTATTATCAGCAACTGTCTTCTTAGATGTATCATATTTCTGCTCCAAATTTACTAATTTCAATTTTGTGGTATGAAGTTCTGTGACCCTTAGTTGTAAACTTTCCATTTGTTTTATCAATTCATCAGAACTCAGACCAGAAGTGTTTACCTGCACTGGATGTGTTTGTTGATATGTTGTTGTAGTAGCTTCTGTGATGGATGCCTGCCCGATAGATTCCTTTTCCTGTAAAGCTTGTTCCAATTCTTTCTCAGTTTCACTTAGTTGCTCAGTCACTTTTAAGAGCAACTCCATTATCTCTTCCTGTGAATTTCCCTTCAGAACTTCTTGGGTCTGGGGATGCCTTGAGGCTGGAAATTTCAGCTTCTTTCTTAGTGCAGCTATGTCATCATCTTTCTTCTTGATTAATGCCTCAATGCTTTTAATATCTTTGGGGTTGTGCCCCAAGTTGGTGATTATGTCTTCCAAAGACTTTATTCTGTTATCTTTGGCCTGAGAAGAGGCCTTCTCAATTTGCAATTGGGTGCTTGTGTTATTTAAAGAATCTTGCAGCGTTAGGGCTGCCATAGCCTTATTAGTAAGAGTGGAATACACCATTTCCCCAGTTTGTTTATGTAGATATATCTGGTCCAAAGGATGAATGTCGTTTTCCAGGACCTCAAAATTTGTTCTAATATAATCAGCTGTTGTCATGGGTTTTGGCACCTTGGACTTGAAGTGGCTCATCATCATTTTGCCTTGTGAAATGTCAAATGCTGACATTAACCTTTCCTGATTATGTGGAGCCATTTTCAGATATTGATCATATACTTTCATTCTCAATGGATCATTCTTTGCCTTTATATTAATGAAAGTTCTTTTTATATCCCCTGTATCTGCTTTTGGTGGTCTGAAAGAGGATACCTCAGTACTTAACTGCTTTTGCAAAGCTTTTCCTTTCTGTCCTGTGTTTGTTTCACTAACTGTGCCAGTCAGTTCACTATCTTCCCTTCCATCATCAAATATTTCATCAATGATTTCCACATCTGGAAGTGGATCTGGTTTATGCTTTTTGGCTTGATGTATTCCTAAGGAGTCTTTACGAGGAGTAGTATCTGGAACCTACCTTTTCTTTCCTATTTCCATGTTGGATGGAGTTTGTAATTCTGAAACTTCAGGATGTTTTACTTGAATGGGAGAAACTTGTGTTTGATCAGGTGCTCTGGAGGTTTGAGGTTTCTCTGCCATGACTAAAGTTTCAATGACCTGTATTTCAGGTTCCTTTCATTTACCTTTTGACTCTGCTGCAATTGATGAACTGCCTTCCTGTAATCTCTGCTGTAGATTTGCTGCTGAAGAAGTGCCAATGTGAGGTACCTACACTTGACCATAAGATTCTAGGTCATACTTCTTCTCAAGATCTTTCATAATTTTGTTCATTTTGTCTTCTTCACTTTCTTCTTCAACTAGTGTTTCTTCCACCCATTCATCTTGGTTGGCATATTGTTCTATTTCAGGAATCTTATGGTGTATATAAGGGGATGATTTGTTCTTTATTCTCTTTTCACAGATAAAACCAAATGGATCATAAGGAACCCAACGAAAACTTCTTTGGAACTTGCAATGGTTTTGTAATATAACTTATGCTTCTCGTTCAGCATCCCTAGAGTTGCATATGTAGGGACCTAATTGACTTTTAATCCTGAGTTGGGCTTTCTTTTTCACACTACAAAAATGAATCACATCTGAATTATTCATTTGCTTGAAATATTCCAAGGCAAAAAGTCTCATGGGCACATATCTTGGCAACTTGAATGGATGTAATTCACATCCATAGATTCTGATGACTGAATGGTTTTGATATAGATACCAGTCTCCAACTTTATATGTCCTTGAAAGCTGCAAGGTCTTCTTGATTTCATTACTGAGTCTTGGAGGAGGAATTCCTGTCAACAAGGTAGTTGCAAGATATACAAAAAGATTGATAAACTCAGCATAGGAATAGGGAGAATCATAGGAAGAGTGAATTATGGGAGACCAAAATATAACTGACCTAGGGTTTCCCTTGGCATCAAGCTTTTTAATAGGGAAAGGGAACTTTTATGATTGATAGTAGATAATGAGATGGTAAATAACTGAGGAATATTTAAACACTTTCTCATCATCTAGCCTCATAAACTGGTCATGGATTTTATTAGCTATGAAAGAGGCAAAGTCATATTTAATTTCAGGAGGTTGCCCAGGAGTAAAAATAGACAGCAAAACCAAGGTTATTTCATCAACATATTCACTTGTATAAAAACCCAAGACAAAAGATATCATATTTAGGATGAGCCTTCCCAACTTAGTGAAATAATAAAAACCATAGGGAGGAGGTCCCTTAGATTGATGTTCAGGCAACATGAAATTCTGGCAAATGGACTTCAATTTTTCTGGGGTCAATTGATTAGACTTTTCAATCAGTTCTTCCATAGACAAAGGTGTTAGCTCTTGATCAGGTTCAAAATGTAGCATTGCATTGATAGCTTGGGGAGTAATGGGGAAAAGAACACTCTGGTCAGGGGATATTACATCTCTTTGAGTGGGATCATAGTTAGAATGGCAATAGTGGATAATTTCTGGGAAAGTAATGACTGAGGGGATGAGATATCTCGGGAGATTGGATTCCCACAACCCAATGACATCTTGCCCCTTCGAATAATTGTCTCTGCAGCGACAAAAACTCAGAAGGGGGCTTTCATCAAAATGCAAGTCTTTAATTTGGAAGTCTTTATCCACTAAGGGTAAATATTCTAACTCTCTGTGGGGGGCATTCAGTGGAGTCACATTCAGGGCTGTCGGAGCTTCCATTTTGGTTCTTGTGTATTCAAAATGGAAGTTTTTGGGTTTTCTTTACAAGCCGGGGCGCGATTTTAGTTTAAATGAGGGAAAATGGCACAATTACAGGTTCAGGTGAACAATTCACAGTTTTAAACCTCAGGGAATGATCTCAGCGATAAGATTTAATCATTAATCCAGTGGAAAACAAGGAAAACAGAGTTTCTTTTGAAGTTTGGAGCGCAATAGAATAAATACCAGTTCTCAGAGGAAAACTGGGTTTTAATAGGTATCAGGCGGTGGCAAGATGATGCTCGAACACAGGTCCGGCGGAATTCTGGAGAGAAATCGAATAGAACAGTGGATTTTAGTGAAAATTCAAATTTCTTAGCGGAAGGCACATTCGCTTTCAAATAACGAAAATGACATAAAAACATGAAATTTTTTTTTATTTCCAAAGTCAAAAAGGGGTTTTTAGTTTTTCGAGGAATGATGTCACTTCAGTACGGGCTGACGGGTGGCAGGGTTTGGGCGGTAAGCGGTAATTCCCGCACCGCTTATGGGCAAAGGTGGTATTGAGTGCGGAGGGAGCGATTCCATTGGGGAACTGACACGTGGACGGAGGGCGGTTTGAAAACCACCATGCCCCTACAAGTTATTGTTCGTGTATTGGATGGCTATCGGAATGACTGTTAGCCTTAGATCTGTGGAGGGGCGATCCAACGGTTGGAGGGACGGGGAGATGGTAGAGCGTTATCTTGCGGGCCCGGCGGGGTTTTAAACGCGTTTAACTTTATTTAAATATCCCGGGGGGCGTTTAATAGGCGGAAAAGTTTGGTTATTAATTAATTCTGATAATCAATTAATCCCAAAGGTTATAAAGGGTCGAGGTAAGGAACTTTGCACGCGGGTCTCTATTACGGTTAAAGTGTCGGGTGGAATGCCAGGTGGATGAGCCATGGTGGCATGGGACTTTTCCGAAGTTTTGGTTTTTAAAATAAAATTTCGGGTTTATTATTTTTTGTATTAAACATATATACCATATGTTTAAATATTTTCTCATATATGTTTCTTATTATATGATAAATTAACCAATATAATTAACTTATCATAAGGGCGGGGATATTACATAATGATATATTTAACCAAAGGGCCCATAATGTGGGTTTTTAAAGATTTAATTGGGAAATAAATACTTTGGTTAAACTTTCTAATAGAGGGATATGCTAAAATAACTCATTTCCAAACTTTATGTTTTCAATCTGAAGAGGCAAAATTGTGCTCTGCACGAGTTGAGCTAGGTCTGAATCTGGTTGCTCGTTGCAGCGTTCTGGGCAGCCGAAGAGGCGCTCAGGTCTGGGCCTGGAGGCGCTTGATTGTTTCTCAAGTGGTGTGCGGTGCTTTGTGCTTCTGCTCTGGCTCGCCTCGACTGATTGTTTCACTTCTGCTCAGTCCGGGGGTGGACTTTCTGCCCCCTCTTCTCTGCCTCCTCGTGCTGTGAGAGTTGATGGCTGCTCCAGCGTAACTTAGGCTTCTCTGCTTGGCCTGATCTGAGTGAGTTCTAAACATGGATGCAGATGGGGTGTCTGATCCCCCTCCTCTGCCTCCGGAGGTCCTGGCCTTCAAGTCGTTGGTGGCTTCTGGCCCAAAGCGCCCTCCTTCTGCGACTTTGCAGAGGTTTGTAAAGAAGATGCACTCTATCCCATCAGTGGCTCTGCCTGAAGAAGATACTTGCAAAGCTGCTCTGAATCTAGCTGAAAGAGGCCTCATAGGCCAGTTCACAGGCCTTTGGCCTTCGCCAAAATCGGTAGAGGAGTGGACTCAAAGAAACTGGAAGCCTCTCATTAAAGAGGGGGTCAAAAGCTACTTCGTGGGTAAGGGCTTCTTTGTTTTTGTTTTCAAAAACCCCGACGACAAAGGACTAATCTTCTGAAATGGACCTTACTTCATGGGCCCCCAGGGCCTTTACCTAAACAAATGGTCTCCTGACTTTGACCCCACTCAGGACGTTCCTTCGGCTGTCCCGGTATGGGTTAGGCTTCCCCATTTGCCTCTCCACTGTTGGAATCAAAAAACCCTTCAGATCATAGGGAATGCCTTGGGAAAATACATAGATCAAGCTGCAAGGAAGGACCAGTATTCATGCGCTCGCATCTGCGTCGAAGTGGACCTGGAAGAAGGGCTACCGGAAGCCATCAAACTTACAGTAGCTGGGTGGACGTATGTTCAAGAGCTGGACTAGGAGTAGCTGCCTTTTAAATGCAGACACTGCCATGGACATGGTCATTTTGCAAAGCACTGCAAGAAGAAGGCGGAGGAACAAGTGGACAAACAAAATGGGGATCAATGGACCCTAGTGTAGAAAAATGCAAACTCAAAAAAAGGTACAGGAAAAGGAAATAAGAATGGAGAAACTAGCAGATCTAAAACAAACCAAGAGGTGGAAGCAAATCCAAATGGGACAGAAAGTGTTCAACAGACCCATCAAGTTAACCCAAAAAAGGAGAATGAGGAGCAGGAAGATACTCCACCTTCACACAAAGAGGGAGTGGAAGCAACTCAGAGCGATACCAATCAAGGTAGCCCCACCAACCTATCATATGCTGATATAGCAAGGAAAAAACCAATGGAGAGCTCAGATTCTTCGGAGGATGAAACCTACGAGCGTCCATCAAAAAAAGCAGGAAGGAAATCACGAAAGGAAAAGAGGGAGGAGGAGGCAAAAAGACTCAAAACACAAGGAAGTCAGCCCACAATTGAAATGTCTATCGGGCGAAACACCAGGCCAAGGCCTTCCAAGGGAGGCCTCACTCATCAAAATAATAAATAATGAAGCTAGTCTCTTGGAACTGTAGAGGACTGGGGAATCCCTCCAAAATCGAGGCTGTTAAAGACCTTTTGAAAGCTGAACCCTCAGATATTCTCATGCTCCAAGAGACAAAAATAGAAGGGCAGGCCCTTCTAGAGATTAGTAGATCAAAGTGGAATAAAAAAGCAAGCAAAGCAGTCAGTGCAAGGGGTACCTCCGGGGGCTTGGAAACCCTTTGGTCTGAAGATCTTTTCCATCTGAATAACTTCCAAGAAACCCAGCACTGGATCTTCACGGAATTGAAACACAAAGTAAGTAAGTTAACTATCTCTCTATTCAATCTTTATGTGCCAATTTCTTATACTGAAAAAAGAGAATGCTGGAACAGCCTCTCTGCCTTTTTAGAACTATCTTCCCCCATCAATATCATTATAGCAGGTGATCTAAATATCATAATGAAAGCAAAAGAGAAGAGGGGGGGAGTTGTCAACAGGGATCCCATGCTGCCCTTGGTTGAGGAGCTCTCCCAAAGCTGGGATCTGTTGGATTTTAACCCAGTTCGAGGCATATTTACATGGTCCAATAACCGGATTGGTCCAGATCAAATTTCTACACGTCTTGACTGCTTTCTAGTGCAAAGCTCCATTATGATGAATAAAAAAATCATCATCACAAAAATTTTACCTAAACTTTCATCTGACCACAAGCCAATTCAGCTCCTCCTGGAAGAAGAAGAAGACCTTGGCCCCATCCCTTTTCATTTCAGCCCCCTTTGGATTGAGAGAGAGGGTTTCTTAGACATGGTGAAAGAAGCTTGGTCCAAACCCATCACGAGATCAACAAGTTATGTATGGGAGCAAAAGTTAAAAGCTACAAAACAAGCCTTGAAAGACTGGATCAAGAAACCAACCCATACTCCTCTTGAACAAAGAAAAGAGGCAGTTCATTCATTGCAAACCCTGCAAACCGACATGGAAAGTAAATATATCACAACAAAATTGTTGGAAACAGAAATACAAGCACAACGAACAGCATATCAGTCATTCCGAAAGGAAGAAGAATATTGGAGAATTAAATCTAGAATTCTGTGGTTAAAGGCAGGGGATCGGAATACATCTTTCTTCCATAGGCAATATAGAGCAAGATTGTCAAGGAATTATATAGCAGAAATTAAAACAGCAGACGGTCAAGTCTGCAAAGGATACAATCAAGTCAAGGCAGCTACTGAAGCTCACTTCCAGAATCTTTACAATGCAGATGCTCAAAGTAATGATGAGGAAACTGCTGCATTTCTTTCAAACATACCCAACCTCATCAGCCCTGAAGAAAATGCAATCCTTTGCAGACCCATAATGGAGGAGGAAATCATAAATGTAATATGGGCCATGGAGGCGGACAAGGCACCTGGGCCTGATGGATTCACAATCCATTTCTATAAAACGTGCTGGCATATAATCAAGGCAGACTTGCAGAAAATGATAAGAGGATTTATGACAAAAGCCAAGATAGGTGGAGGAACCAACTCCACTTACCTAGCTTTAATCCCCAAAGACACCAATCCTGAAACTTTTTCCAGATTCAGACCTATTTCGTTGTGTAATGCGTCGTATAAAATTCTGGCCAAACTGTTAGCAAACAGAATTAAGCCACTTTTAAAAAGGGTGATCTCCAATTCCCAAAGTGGTTTTGTGGAAGGTAGACATATTCTGGATAATGTAATCCAAGTCCAGGAGACAATCCACTCCAGCAGACAGCGGAAAGAGAAAGGAATGGTGATAAAATTAGATATGGCAAATGCGTTTGATAGAGTCAACCGTACTTTCCTTAGCAAAGTTCTCCTTACCTTTGGTTTCTCGCCCCTTTTTGTACATCTCATCAAAGCCTGCATTGAGAATCCGTGGATTGCTCCCCTAGTCAATGGCCGTCCAACAAATTTCTTCCAAGCCAAGAGAGGCATAAGGCAGGGATGCCCTCTCTCCCCCTATCTGTACATTATTATGGCAGACTCATTAAGCCGAAAGCTCAATGCAGAAAAATATGTTGGTAACTTACCGGGCCTCAAGACATCAATAGGAGCTGAGCCCATGAATCATGCACTATTTGCAGATGATTCTCTCCTCCTAGGTGGAGCCTCCACTAGAATTGCTCGAGCATTTGACACTGTCCTCAGAAACTACTACAGAGTCTCTGGAGCGGCAGTAAATGACAATAAGAGTGAAGTTTTTAGTTGGAATATTGATCAGCAAGAACTTGCAGGCATAACTTCACTTCTTGGGTTCAAAGGACAAACAATCTGGGATAGATTCAATTACCTGGGCCTGCCCATTATATCTGGAATCAATAAAAGAGATTTATGGAGCGAAATAATCTCAAAAATTAAATCCAAGATTGCAGTGTGGGGGGGCTACTGGTTGACCAAGGGCGGCAAAGTTATCTTGATCAAATCGATTATGTCTGCGCTTCCAATCTTCCAGGCTGCTTTTCTTTTGGCTCCTCGAAATGTTATGGAGCATATCTCCAAACTTATCAGAGATTTTTTGTGGCAAGGAGGGAAAGGCAACGAAAAAAAAATACATCTGGTGAATTGGGATGTTGTCAAGAGAATGATGGAGGAGGGGGGGCTGCAGATAAGATACCCCCAGCTCGTTAACTTAGCCTTGGGAGGCAAAATCCTGTGGAAATTGATCCACGATCCCACTCACCCAGTCAGCATCACTCTGCGGTCAAAGTATGGTGTCAACAAAGATCTCAGCAACGTAATACACATGCCCACAGCCAATAGCACACAACTCTGGAGTTTGTGTTGTAAAAGCAGTAAACATTTCATAAAAAAAATGTATAGAATCCCTGGAAGCGGCAAACACATCAATCTGTGGACGGACAGTATTATGAGGAACACTCCCTTAGCAGATCACGTGGATATATTAGATCTAAGATCTTGGTTGGAGCGAGCTGGAGTCAAAAGCCTCTATGAACTATCGAAATGGAACCAGCGTGGGGAATGGGAGGGTTGGGATCTCCATGGAGTCCCAAACATATTGAATTATCAACAAACTCTGCTGGAAGATCGACTGGAGGACACTGCCCGTGTTCATAGAGCCTCAAAATATTGCTGGGGATGGGGCCAAACTGGCGTTTATACCATAGCTGCTGGCTATAGCGCTCTGCAGGGTTCAAGAAATAGTAATCACCCTCCGACTTTCTGGAAAAATGTATGGGATTCTTTTGCCACACCAAAAGTAAATTTCTTTTGTTGGGCTTTGATCCATAACAAAATACTTATGGGAGACAATCTGGAGAAAAGAAATATAACAGGGCCTCATAGGTGTGCTATGTACAATAACAATTCAGAAACAGTCCAGCATCTATTTATGGGTTGCAGTGTAGCAAAAGAAGTTTAGGGGCTTATCTTAATGGAATTGCAGACTCCTGTCCCATCCTTTACCTCTGCTGCTGATCTTTTTGCCTCTTGGAGGCATCACTACCCCCATTATATTCCCCAAAAATCAATCTGGAGCAGAATTTGGATAGCGTTACCCAAATACGTTTGCTGGCAGATTTGGTTGGCACGTAACCAACAGATATTCAAAGAGGTGAGGCACACTCCGCTACAAATAGCTACAAAAGGCAAGGCCTTTCTGATGGAAGCGGCCCAACAGAAGTATATAAAAGAAGACCCTTTGCTTCTGTCAGAAGAAAAGATGTGGTTAGGCTCTCTAGTGCCTTATCCGAACAGAATCGATCCTAAACCACAAAGTGATAAACAGGAATGGCGATTAAGAGATAAAGAGGATTACTTTCAAAACTGATGGAGGTCTCAAAATATATCCTCAGTCTTCTTCGATGGGGCGTCTAAAGGGAATCCAGGGACAGCTGGCGCTGGGGGAGTCATCTACTCTCCGGACGGTTACTCTAAAGACATATTCTATTGGGGATTAGGTCAGAAGTCCAACAATCAAGCTGAGCTCCTCGGGCTTCTCAAAGCCTGCCAAATTGCAAGAGACAAAGGTGTTAAAAATCTGCAAGTCTGCGGAGATTCAGAGCTTATAATAAAAAATCTAAACAAGGGTGATCGATTCAATAATCCTAACCTCAACAAAAATTTGGAAAGACTGAAAGGAGTTCTTCAATATTTTGACAGCTGCAAATTTTATCATATACTCAGAAATTTAAACAGTGAAGCGGATCAAATGGCAAACAAAGGCAGTGCCCTCATGAAAGGGCTTATTTTTGTCAACAAAGAAAGTTTTGTTCAAATGCCCTGAATATTGTAATAGAGGAATAGAGACATAGTCTAGAAATCTGTATTGTATTTGGGGATAGTTCGAAAAAGTCCCCTTTGTTTCCAGATAAATAAAAATCATATAAACGTTTCAGTTAAAAAAAAAAAACTTTCTAATAGAGGGGTTTTTGGGATATATATGTAAGAGGAGTTATATACTTAGGATAAGGCATTTTCACTAGGGAGTTAATAATTAAAGTTAAACATTAATATGACAAAGGAACAAGGGAACTCAAAAAACTTTGCACATCTAAGAAAGTGACAATTTCTGAAGTAAATTACAATATCTCAACTTCGACACTTAAACTTAGAATAGTAAGTTATTTTGAGGGATTTTTGAGGAATTTTGCATGATTTTTCTAAGTAAAATGGGATTTTACTTAGGAAAAGATTGAAAGTGAATGATAATGGATAACTTCAAGTACTTAGGTCTTTTTGATCATCAGGCCGAGGGTCCGGTCCCTCCAAAAGTCAAGGAAATGCCTTGAGCCCCTTTGATCTCCAAATACCTTAGCACTTTGGGGAAATTAGTAAAACTTAGGGAAAAAATGATGTGGGAAGTTAATGATTTTGACTTTGCTTTCTTTGAATCTTCCAGCGCATTTATTGCTTCAGTACTTGTGATGAACGTAAAAGATCAAACATATTTAGCACCATCACTCATGATATAAAACTTTGCAACACCATCTACCTACCCTATCTACTTGACACTACCATTTTCTCTTCTTTATTAGGGTGCATTTGGACTTGAAAACCCTTATCAATCTTCTTTTCTTTTACAAAGAAAATCTATCTAATTCTACCCTTATTACATCCAAGGGCTCAGATTAAACTGTTGAGCACCTTTTATTAACTCTACCTATCTACTTATCTGCCAAGATTAAACTGTTTGGTCAGATACGTATTCTCTATTCTATAACATGAAATTGAAACATGAATGAGTCAAGTTTATACAGTTTGACTCTTCATAAATTGTGGAAAAAGTTTGACAAGCTGCACACAATTGCTTTATTACAAAAATGAAATAGTGGTGGCATTTGTATTTGCACACTTTCCTTGGTCTATTTTTGTTTGGGGTTCATTTATTTCACTTTTTTGACCAATTTATTTTTCTTACCCTTTGATTTTTCTTTTAGGGTATACCCTCTTTACATTTTAAAATTTTTTTATTTTTATTTTTTGGTTTTTCAAGAATATGGAACACCTTTGCTTAAGAAAAAGGTTTGAACATATTCCATAGTTCAATTAAGTCAATCATGAAAAATGACACCTATTGGTATAGGAGTCTAACAGCTTCATCTTTAGAAACTTGATGTTGCTGCACATAGGTGTTTAGTTCCTCCACCCAAACCTTAACTGGACATTTAGGTGATCCATCAAAAGTAGATAGAAAGAATCTACCCACACCTTGCTTCTTGTTCCTTGTGCTTCTTTCCTCCTTGATCTTTCAAAACCCTTGGAATTTCAAGTGATATTTGAACCCCTTATATTGAGCTTCATACTCTTGCAAATAATCACCAAGAGTCTCCTTCTTTGGCACATCTCCTTTCTCCATCTCATTTTTCATGAACATATGGCTGGTAGAATGTTTTAAATCTGATGGTGTGGCTGAATACTCACACCCACAATATGAGAAATTAGAGTTTTCCTCATGTCCATATGTTGTTGAGGGATCTCCATGTTTTTCCATCCTCATTTATTTGATGTCTTCACTGATGCCATGAAAAGTGTGTAGAAGAATTTTTGAGAACTTCTTCCCTCCAGACAATAAGGGTTTGACTTGATCCATTTTTCAGATCCTCTCCTTCCCGTGAGAAGACTCCATAATGGTTGAAATGCACAGGTTGTGCCAAGATTAGAGCTCTGATACCAC
Organism: Pinus albicaulis; assembly: GCA_034641835.2. Taxonomy (NCBI): domain Eukaryota; kingdom Viridiplantae; phylum Streptophyta; class Pinopsida; order Pinales; family Pinaceae; genus Pinus; species Pinus albicaulis. Next base: position 1,769,426,014 of record CM076575.1, on the reverse strand, counting down.
TGTAATATTCCCAAATGGGAAAACTTAGCAATACATGTATGAAAAACGCATTTTTCATAAATATAATCATTAATAGAAAAATGCAGCCCATGGACCCATTAGATCTGACATTATAGCAACCACATCTGAAAGGAAAAAAAAAAAAAAATTATATCCTAGTTAAACAGGCCTTCGATGCTCAAAACAACCCAAAATCACTTAAAACCCCAAGACTACTGCAACAAATAAATACTGCATAAAGAGACAGTGCAACTTATTGAGGGTTATACTCATAAAATGGAGAAACAAATCAGATCTGATGATTTATTAATCACTATAGCACAAAAACAAAGATCTAGTCTCTTTTACATAGATCCAAGATGACCCGGCAAGGGTTTCTTGACAGAAATGATATACATGAAATATTTGCTATAGATCTATGGCTAAATCACACTGTATGGCTGAATAACTACATAAATATGGCTGATCATGCAAATAAATTGATGTAGCTCCTTCTTCTAGCTTTTCCGGGAAAAGTCTGATCCTCCCCTTGGGAAACTAGCTCTCAAAACAAGGGATTAAACCCCTCCACTGCAATACCTTAAGAAATAACGTAGTTTCTGAAAGGGACTGTGTTGTTTCTAAATATCACTGCTTGGCCTAACACCAGGTAGTGGAAAATATAGCACAAAATGCTCTCCTCATATTTCTTAAACAAGATCTCCAAGCAAGAGTGGGGAATTCCCGCATGAGAAAACCCTTGCACTAAAAAGTGCATAAAACTTAGCTAAATAGACAAAGGATGTATAGAAGTCTAAACATAACACATACAAAATATATTCTTCAATTGTGCCCCATATGGCTGCCATTCCCTCCATTATATAGTTGATGAGCTTCCTCACCAAGGGTCCCACCCAATTATGAGGTTGCTTCAATGAAAAGGCTCCTCAACCAAAATTATGTTGTCTCCAGTATTCCCACCCATATTTTTACAGCATTTTTTTATTTATTCAACCTTGACTTGATCTTCCTGCATTGTCTCCTTTCACACCCAAGGTGTCTTCATTTAGACTAGCTAGATTGATCTTCATTCACACTGAGCTGTCTGTATTTATGATTTGTTAGTCATCAGTAATTTTTACCTGTTTAGATGACTAAATGACTACCCCAATATTTCTAGAAACAAAGTTCATAGACATTGTGAGTTATAGCAATCTCACTGCCTTCATTATCCTTAAGATAATTTTTCACTATTTTTATCATTTCATCCTATCTAGCTTTGCCTACCAGTCTCAGAATACCCATTAAGAGCCCATTTCACCCATTTTATCTATATCTTGTCACCTTTGACCCAAATCCCCTGTTTTTTTTTCACCTAAAACCCCCACTGCTGCCTAAGCTCACCAATCAATCAGCTTGTTGTGTTCACCAAACTACTCCTAAACACTTATAGTCTCAAACTATCTCTATAGAATTCTTAATAAATCAAGTACATTGGGTTTCAGGTCTTCAATATATTAGTTCATCATGAAATATTTCTCACACTTGATAAATCTTAGGTTCTAGGTTTCAGTCCAAAAGGCCAAGTCACAGAAAGCCTCCACTAGGTCACCTAGAGTTTCATAAAGTCATAGGATGGATTTGGTGCCCTACAAAATCTGTTTTTCCTATATGAAGAAACTGCATTCAAAGAAAGAAAGGACTGGTAATCTTGTCTTAAACTCATCAAAGTGATCATTCAAAAGGTATTTGGCCTGAAGCACAAGTTTTGTAAGGGGACAACTACCCCTTGCTTAAATTTCTGCAAAAGAGTCAAAAGGCTACCAACCTAGCAAGAGGTAAAGTAATGAGAGGCACCATCACCAGAAAACCACTCACAACCAAGAAGAAAGCAACAATGTATGGGTTTGATGGAAATCAGGGTTTATGGATGTTTTTGATCAAGAAATAAAGCAATACCAGGGTTACAAAGGCAAAGGACACCTCAACCCCTTCAAATGATCATTGAATACTTTTTAGACATAAGTAGTGAGTTTGATAAGTATTTCTTTGAGAACTTAGAAGAAAACATTGTTTTCTTTTTTCTAAGAATCCTTAAAAAATCAAAAGTTTGGGAAGATGGAAAAAGATGGTAAAAAAAGTGACAAAGAAACCTCCTTCATCATAGTAGATAGTTTCAAAGGGTTTTCAAACTACCTTCTAGGGTTTGGAAGACAAGCACTAACTTCACTTCATCAAAAGGTAAAATTAGAGGTTTTTAAGAAGATCAAGAAGGGCAAACATGAAAATAAATACTCCACTACAACAAAGGTATAAAAATGATGAAGAGTAACAGCCAAAAGAGGCAAGAAATGTCAGTTCAAGGGTATTTTTTCTAAAGAGTAGTTAGAGGCATATTCAAGTGACCTAAGAAAAAGATATACCCCTGGTTTGTATCAGAACAGTGGAACTCCAAATAAGGGCCTCCTTATCAAATGACTATTCTACAAAAGATAGATGAACATGAATGGCACTTTACAAGACTGTCAAAAGTGTTTTCTCACAGGAAAATAGATAAGGTCAAGGCAAGCAATGTTTCAAATAAAGGTTGCACATTTCAAAGGACCAAACTACTGTTTATACTTACTACTAGGGTATTGCTCCCACCAAGAGGTTTTTTCTTCATTACTTAAAGACAAAAAAATGGCAGAATATTAGTCATAGGGAGAAATTGCAAAAATGATAAGTTTGCTGTGTATAGGTGTTAAAAGTCATAAAACAGGTTCATTTTCCAAATATAGGAGAAAGGCATAGTATTGGTTTCTTCAACAAGGTTATCAGTTTGAAAAGAATCTCAAGAGGCCTCCAGTAGCGAAAAGAACAAAGTTCCTGTAGAAATACCTCCTATAAGACCAAAAAAAGTCAAAAGGCACAGTGAGAAAAAGTGAGAAGAAAAAAACCTTATAAAGTGGGTTTTTACTTTTGATTTTTATCAAAGGGTATAAAACAACTTCAGCAAAGCATCTCCCATTCACCATTTGGATTTTTGCAGAAGGAGTGAGGGTTTTTCAAAATTTCTTACAGAGTCCTTTGGCAATTTTTCCAGACGCTGCACTCTTGTAGCATCTCCTTGTGCAATTTTCCACTATGCGTTGTGCACCAGTAGAATAGCGTTGCGCTCCTACTGTTGCCTGGAGTTTAGAGGGGTGGAACGACACCATGTTCAAGGCCGCCCAAAGGTTACACGAGGTATCATTTGGAGCTGCATGACCTGACTTTGTTCAGCAGTCTTCCCGCGTGCAGGAGTTGCCCAACATGTAAGAGTGAACACAATTACATTTAGGGGTGACCTGAGCTGCCCGACCAACACTGTGTTGTGCTCCTGCAACAACGTGCAGCCTCTACACTATTCTACGTTCAAGGGGGGCCGAACCACCCAACCAGCACTATGTTGCGCTCCTACCACAACATGCAGCCTCTGCACGATTCTATGTTCAGGGGTGACCCGAGCCGCCCGACAAGAGTTATGATGTGCTCTTGCCACAATTTTTAACCTTTGCATGAAAACACATTCAGAGGGTGACCTGAGCTGCTCGAAAAAAAATTTTGAGCTATTTTTTCTGCTATGGAGGCATTTTAAATAGGTATTTTGAACTTTTCATTCATGTGCATATTTTTCTAAAGATAAGGTCACAAAGAAAATTTGAAATTTGTTTCTGAGTAGGCAGTGAAATCCTAAAGAAAACACTTGGCTTGCACACTATTGGGCCTTGACCTAATTAGAAAACTTCACTATCTCATTCCCCATTGTCACATCATTCTTCAAGTAGTGCCAATTCTCTTTAAAGATTTTGAGGCAGGGGTAAAAAACAAAATGTCTAAAGAAGATAATGTTGACATTGATGAGGCAAGTCAAAGGCCTAAAAAGTAGCCAAGGAAGGGAGGGATGCCAAATAGGTTTGAACCTATAAGCACTGAAGAGCTGATAACCTCCCCTACTATTTTTTCCTGTTTTAAAGAATTGGGATGCTATGAATTCTGTAAAAAATTACAAAATATCCAGAGTCACCCTCAATTGACCAAGCTCTTTGCCCTAAACCTTCATAATCATCAAGTACACCTAGCCAGGGTAAAATTTGAGTTGACCGCCTATGCCATCTCTAGGGCCACTAGAATACCTTGCATAGGAGAAAGGTGTTTCAAACAAAAGCATCTGGACCTAAGCCACTATCACCCATTCTTGAAACCAAGTTGTCAAGCTGATTGCAAAACCATGTTCCCCTTCTCTCATATATTGGACAGATATGCTCTCCTAATGAAAATAATTATGAAACACTTCACCTGTGAGGGTAGGTTCTCCAGAGTCTATTCCTACCACATAAGACTCCTCATGCACTTCACCGAAACCAAGCTACAAGATATGCCCTACTACCTTGTAAAAGTATTCATGAAATGTCTTCCATCATGCAAAAGAGGCCTAGATCCCAAAAATGAAAGCCTTTTTCATCATTCCCTCATCAAAGTGATTATCTCACACCAACTAGAGCAACAAGGCATCCCCTGGGAGGTTTTCATCGCCCATGATTATTTCAAAACTCCACAACCCATCCCTCTACAAAGTTTGCCATCGTCATCTCAAAATCCTCCTCACACACTTCCATCACCCTCCACCGACCTTGGTTCATCTTCTTCACATGAATCATTTCCTCAAATAAACCTTCCTCATTCACCTTCCCCTAAAAAATCACAAAATGAAGAAAGCAGTGAAGGAGAGGAAGATGGCCAAGAAGAAAGAAGTGAGGGAGAGGATTATCAAAATGAAGAAAATAGTTAAGGAGAGGAAGATAGCCACAAAGAGGAAGATGACCAAGAAGAAAGCAGTGAGGGAGAGGATGATCCAAATGAAGAAAATAGTCAATGAGAGGAGGATAACCACAAAGAGAAAGATAGCCATGAAGAAAGCAGTGGTTGCCAAGGAGAAAGTAGTAAGGGAAAGGATGATGAAAATGAAGAATGTAGTGAAGAATAGAAATATGGAAAAGAGGACTAGGGACATGAAGAAAACAGTGATAGAAATGAATAAAATAATGATACAAATGAAGAAAGCAGTGAGGGAACAGATGATGAAAATGAAGAAAGTAGTGAAGAAGAGAAAGATGGAAAGGAGGACAAGGGAAATGAAGAAAACAGTGATAGAAATGAAGAAAACAATGATACAAATGAAGAAAGTACTGAGGGGGAGGATAATGAAAATGAAGAAAATAGTGAAGAAGAGGAAGATGGAAAAGAGGACAAGGAATGAAGAAAGCAGTGATGGCCAAGAAGAAATTAATGAAGGCAGTGACCAAGAAGAAAGTATTGGTGAAGAAGAAAACAATATGAAAATAGTGAGCCTAGAGACAGTCAACACACTAGTGACAGTCAACAAATTAGTGACAGTCAACAAACTAGTGACGGTCAAGGAAAAGGAGTTAATAATGGACCAAACAGTGAAGAAGAACTCAGCCAAAAGGACAGTATGCATAATGGTGAACAGACAAATTATGAAGGCAGTAAACATAGCAAAAGTGAAAATGATACAAGCTATGAAACAGAGGTTGAAATTAAAGGTAAAGACCATAGGCAAGATAGTGAAAATAGTGGGTCAAATGATGAAGAAGAGGACATTCATGAAGACAAAGATGCACCAAGCAATAATGAAGAAACTTCTAGCATTGCAAAAACAGTGGATGACAGTCCTAAGGGTCTTGACATTGATGATGGCATAAAAGATAGTGAGGATGCTTATCAAAGGGGAAACCAAGAACAAGGTAAGGAAGATGCACACATAGAGATCATCCATGAGGAGAAAAACAGTCCTAAGGTCACTAGTGATCAAGATTTGCAAGTAAAAATTATTGCACCTTTCACCATTACCTATCAAAGAGGAGAGAGGCATGTGTTTGCTACCTCCAAAGGGCAAGGGGCCTTGCCATCCTCCTAATCTCAAATGATTGACAAAGGTAAAGAACAAGTAAATGAGGAAGAAGACAATCATGAAGAGGAGAGGGAGTTTGAGCTCACTCACATAGACAGTGATGAGGAAAATGAAACAAGAATTGCAAACTCTCTCCTATAGGACAAGAATGATCAGATCAGGGATTTGGAAGCTGAATTAGAGAGAGCTAAGGATGTCATTCATTTCTTACAGATGCAGAACAAACAAATGAGTGGCCAGTAGGCCATATATGAAGCAAGGGCACTCAAATACTGCAAAGAGGCTCAAAGAGAATAGGTGAAGTTGGAGGAGTACATGGGATCCTATATATAAAGTGAGGATGAGGAGGGTCAATCTAGAAGAAGGCCTAGAACTATGGGTCTAAGAAAGGATTTGGCACGAGAGAGGGAGCAAGAATCAGCCCAAGCAAAAAAATTTCCCCTCACTAAAGTAATTCCCATGGAAATTGAGCACAACAAGGAATCATGGGTTGAAAGGGCCAACATACATCTTGAGGCCAAACTAGAAAATGCCAACAAAGATTTGAACATGCAAAGGAGAATGGCTGAGCACTATAAACGAAGAAACCACTTTGCAAGGAAAAAACTCAAAACTTCCCAAAATGAGGGCCCGACACCAAAATATGAAAAATATCAAGTTAGGCTTGGTTTTTTGGGCCAAGCTTCTCTACAGGTCTCCAGGGACCCATGAGGCACCTACCTACCAAATTTGAGAGAAATTGAACAACTTTTTGTTTTTTTGCAAATTTTGAGGCTAGAAGCGCAACACAACCTGTGCTCACTTTTTCCCAAGGAATATTTAGGAGGATAGGTTTACATTTTGGGATTCCCCATCATTAGAGGAGTATTATCACCAAATTTCATCTCAATTGGAGTTGTTTTGATCCCCCAAAAGGGTAAAAAACACTCAATTTTTCACTTTTCTGCCCACTTTTCTAAGCATGTGTTGTGCTCTTGGCAGTCTTGGAATTTTTCATTTTTTGAGCAAATTTCATTAATTATATTGAATAAATAAAGGTATATCTGGAAAGTATACTTCCATGGCTTTCCAGCGAGCCATCATGTAGCCTTTTCCTACATCGGGAAGGCCTCCAAAACACTGCTGCAAAAGGCCTATTTTTGTGTTGCGCTTCTGGCATAATTTTAGAGTTTGACACAATGTGTTGCGCTCCTGTGGGTGACTGGATAGAATGTGCATTTAGCAAGTTTTCAAAGGCATTTCAGGCCTAAAATTAAATTTAATTTCCGTTTATAGTCGAAAATATATTTGTTAGATATTTTTGTGCCTTGGGCTTTGCAAAGCCTCAAGGACAACTTAGGATATTTCTTTTTGGCCAATAGGCTTCTAGATGCTCCCTTTGGTTTTCCTCTTCCTTGTTTGTTATATAAGGCATGAGGATTCTTTTTAAATAGTTGTGAAATTGATGTGTTAAGAGAAATACATGGTTTTTTGAAAGTTGAAGAACAATTTAGTGTTGTGGAGCTTATGGATGAATTGCCTTGATTGATGGTGATGAAGGTTTGCTTGCAGGATCCATGAGTTTAGTTAATATTGATGTATCTCTCATATGTTCATGTTTTTTCTTGTTTTCCATATTTCCATCTTTCTATTTTGCAATAGCTCAGAAAATTATAGGATGAGAAATTTTGTTTGAGGCACCTCAGTCCTCTTGTTAGCTATTGTTTTCATGTTTTCTTCTGCTGGGTTAGCTTAAAGAATTATTCATTGCTCCTTAGGCCCACCTAAGCTTGTCTATTTCATTGTTGGATTAATATGCTATTTTATAAACATGATTCATGGTAAGCCCTGCTTGTTTAATGCTACCTAAACTCTGTCTTGAAATCTCTTTTTGATGTATTGATTGTTAGGTTAAGTCAAAGAGGTCTTGTTTCCATCTTTCCCTTTGAATATGATTATCAGTTTTCCTCGAAGTTCTTTATAGTTTAAAATGAATGATGTTTAGGTGTTCCCTCTTCATTTATTGATGCTATTTGTTTCTTATATGTTTTTAAATCTTGAAAGTTGAATCATTGAAGTTAGATGAGTTGTCTTTCTTTCGTGCTCTACTGGATTGTTTATCTTCAATGTTTATTTGTTTAAAAACATTGTCACTGAGTAAATGGTGCACCCTATCTCATGATTAGTATATTTTTCTTATCAATATTAAAGACCTCGTTGTTCCTAGGTATTTGACAAATGATTCTTAACTTCCCTTTGACCTACCTTGGTTCCCAAACTTATTGTCTATTTCACCCCACACATAAAATTAAAGATCCATTGACTACACTAGATTTTCCTTGTGATGTACCTCGATTTTCTACCAAGATATCAATAAATTCATAGACTCCATTGCCCAATTGATTTGATAACCTCTCACTCCACCTATCCTACTTATTTGTCTTACCCTAACGCAAAACTAACAACAAACCTACACTTAACAATTAGCCTAAAATCAATCACCCAAAGCGAACAAGTTCACATCCTTTGCATAATAGAGATAGCCCTCTCTAAGTCCAGGAAGCCTAGGTCCTAGGACTCTAAAGACTGGTCTGATGTTACCCTATCATTTGGTTTTCCAATCTGCCAAATCACGGGACACTAACATAATGTTGATCACGGTGGGACCTTCTGAGTTCATAACAATATAAATAACCCTTAGGACTCCAGAATTTCTTCATCAAACAGTATTATATGATTTATAGCTACCTCATCACTATCACTAACACAGTGGTGATTATTGTTAGTATGAATTCTTCGTCGAAGTGTACGAAAAAGAACCACTTTAGCTACGCATAACTAATAGCCCTAACAACAATAGAGGCTGCAAAACATCTTCAGATCTGCAATTAGTAGTTAAAATGCTGCAATAAACAGATCTATAAATGGAAAGACATTAAGCAGAAAAGTAAAGAGTTTGCTCCATGCATCCAACAGACAAGACAAGAACACGATTTTTGAATGAATTTTTATATTACGGGGCACCTGGGAGGAAACAAGAAGGTGTATCCAGATCTCCTCAATGGGATGGGTTCTTTGTAGTCCTCAGCACTTCAGATCTAAGCTTTCTCTCTCTTGTAGATGTAGAAAACCCAATGTAGAAGGTAGAGCTCAATGGGAGCAAAATGGTAGAAATGAGACCAAGTGTATAGATCCAGAGTGATCTAATAGGCAACAAAAGGTGAAGAATGAAGGGGAAAACCCTCCTATTTATAACAAAATATCGGGTCATTCTAGATCTTGGTGCATGATTAAAATAATGTTAATCAAATCTAGATCCACCTCTATGGAATATTTTATTATTATTTGTTGGAGGGAAAGGGACTTTGACTTGGGTCAAATCCCTTGATTAGTGAGGAATAAATAAATAAATGATTTATTTATCCTTTTAAGGAAGTGGTTGGGATATAATCAAATAAATAATGATTTATTTAATTAATAGTGGTTGATTTGGTCATTTTTAACAAGGAATATTATTTAAATACTTATTCCTAGAAAATCATAAGATAACTATGGGTGTATCTCATTAATTTCTTTGTTTTTGGGTTAAACATGACTGGGAATAATAATTAAATTATGGTTTAATTAATTATTCCTTTTGGGGTTTCTTTAATTAACATAGTGAAAGCAGTTTTACTTGGGGTAAAACTGGTCTTGCATGGTGTAATTGGGTCCATCTAATGATAAAGGGTTAGATGACCAAAAAATGGTGTAACAGATTGCCCCCCAGCGTGCGAGTGTCAGAAGCAAATCGTATGACCGAAGTACGTTGTAAGAATACAATCACCAGACAACAAAAGGGGATGTCAGAGAGAGAAGTGTGAGGTAGATAGTGTGCTGAAGGACTAGACCCTGAGGAGACGAGACTCGCAGGTGCAACAAGTCTCTGTTATGAGAGGGTACCTGTGCTGGAGGCGGCGGGGGAGGCATACCTATGCCCGCCGTGACAAAGTACAAAAGAATAGTGTGTCCAGTGAACAAGGGACCGAACCATAGAGTACAGCTGGCATAATCAAGAGCCAGATAAAAATACAATGAATAGTCTCACATACATGCTGTGCCTGGGATAATAGCCAGGACTAGTACAATATCATCTGAGTACATGAGATAAATACAACCCAAATGCCCCCTTGTAAATGGGGAAGGGCTCACAAAATCTGACTGGTACATGAAAATCATAGAGGTGCTGCAAGTGGCTAATGCCAACATCATCAAAATCTGGAGCGGCATCAAAGGCTGCAATGAAGAGGTCATCCGGGCATGTGGGGAGCTACCTGCAGGGCCACCCCCTCATGAGGGCTGAGACATCTCACACACGCCCGGGAATCATCAAGAGCTGCTGCTGGGTCACTGGACTGTCCAGTATACGAATCTCGATCATGCTGAAAGGAGCTGGAGAAGCAATCAAGTCAAAAGGAAGTGAGAGACCCCCTTGCCTGATCCGAGGCACCGAACAAAAAGTGTAAGCTGGAACCAAGATACACCGCCCTCTAGACCTTGCTTCTGGAATAAATGCGCTGATGTCGACAGAAGGAGGTCCGCCGTAGGTGAGGCAGTGAGAGATCCTCAACTAAGGCACGAGAGAAGAACAATAGAGCGACAGACAGACTGACACCAATGATGATAGTGGAAAGGGGAAGGATGGAGTGGCGAATGGACGACTTCCCTTGTTAGAGCATAAATGGCATGAATGACATGGCAGTGACTGACACAATATCGAAAGGGACAGGGGACAGTGGGACTGAAGGTCATGATATGCGACACAAGGGAGGAACCAAGCAAAGAAGGATGGAGGGCTATAGTGGGGTGCAAAAGGACGCAAGATAGACTCCATGAATGCAATGATGACTCGACTTGGATGCTCTAAACAAGGGCGACTGTAGAGTTCTGCCACACAGTAAAGGCCCCAATGGGGGGTCATAGAAACATGAGTACAAAGTGGGCACTCATGACGAAAATCAACAAGAACATGGACAAGTAAGGGGGCGATGTGGTGCCCCAAGTACAAGTGTCGTAAGTGAGGAAATTCGATTTTAAGGAGCGGTGAAGTGACCCTTCGTGGAAAAAATGTGTCCAGGTGAAGTGTCAAATCACCAAAAACTAACTAAAACCCATTTGAGAGCTTGGTGAGATCTATCCAGCGGTGCTGACGGTTCGTCGAACGGGGCTACGGTGTGGTCACAACAGTCGAAAGAAGAAACAGGGGTTCTCTTTTAATGAGGCGGTTTTCCCTCCAAAATCATGCATTTGCTATTGTTGCTGTGGTGAATGTGGAGAGGAGAGAAGGCCCTAAATCTTGCGGCGAACGTAGCGGACAAACCGACCGTTGGATTCGAGATCTGTCAGTTGGAGGTAAGAGGCCTAACCTTGCTCTTGCATTTTGATGGATTAGATTTGCAGTTTAGGGCCCAAAACCCCCAGAAACAGCCCCCCCGTCATCTCTATGGCCGGGTCGCACTTTTTGGGGCAAAAAGTACGACCCAGGACGTAGGTTTGGGGGCAAAAAGTGTGACCTGGTCCAGAAAATGGCAGAAAACTGCGACCTGGGAGACGAGGAGGGCTTGGTGCTGTTTGATGGCTGGGAGTTGGGTTGTGGTGTGTGGTTATGGTTTTCCCGATCTGTACCCTGACAAAAAGAATGTGGTTGTGCAGGTATGGCAGAGTTGCGGGTTAGCTGGAGAGAGAGGGATCTGGGAACACTTCGGACAGAGATCCAGGCGGATCAGGGCGTTCGTCGTGTATTGGCCAGATATAGGGGCGTATGGTGCCCTCTTGGATGTGTGTAGGGGCAAGTGGTGCCCCCTAGAATGTATGGGGGGGCATATGGTGCCCCCAGTTTTTGGATTTTGTTTGTAACATGCTATGGGCATGTCGGATGTATATGTATGGGGGGCGTATGGTGCCCCCAGTTTTTGGAACATGCTATGGGCATGTCGTATGTATCAGAGTAGATGGACTCATCAATATATGGTTTGCGACACATATTATGGATATGCATCGTCTTTTGATGGTTGATTTAATGTTATTGTCTTGTATGACTGGTGTGTGATAAATGCCAATCTAGAACATGGTTTGCAATACTATCGACGTAGTGATTTTGGTCTCTGGGTACATGGTTGAAAGTAATGGTTTCAAACACACGTGTTAAGACTTTCACTCGTAAATAGCGTCTAAACAGTACAGGGTTATGCACACGATAAACACCATTTAGTTGCATTACAAGAAGCAGGGAATCCAAACGAACGTGCAGATGGCGGATGCGATGCAACAGGGCATCAGCTAAAAGGCCACGCACTGCATCATATTCGGCCTGATTGTTGGTGGCAGAACCAATGCATACCCCGTTAGAAAGAATGAGGTCATGCAAAGGGGTGAAGATGGCCCACCCTGCCGAGGCAAGATTCCTGGAGTAGCGACTTGCACCATCGGCGTAACCGATAAAGGGTGTGGACGAGGGGTCCTGCAAAATGGTGTGGCAAGACAATAAATGAGGAGGTGAAAGGAAATGACGGCAGCGTGAGGGTACAGAAGTCATCGAGCAGTAATGGCAGGGGGAAGGGGCAGGATGATCAAGACTCAAACAAGGTGGTGTATGAGAGCTGTCGGAAACAGGGCGAGGACTCGGGCTGCGGAGGTCAACAGAGACACAAGTGGGGTGATCTCGGGTATCAAGGGACACAATGGGGGAGGCTACAGACGGGCTAGGCTCCGAGTGTCATGCAGAGGAGGATAGGTAAAGAATGGTGACTGTAGACTCCGTCATCTAAACATCAGGGGGGGGAATGTGGATGGGAGCGGGGGGATCCTCAGGCTGGCCTGAAGCATACTGCGCGAGAATGGGAGAGGCGGATTGATTTTGTTCAACCTCATACTCGCGGATCACCTCAAGGGAGGCGCGGTAATGCGTCAGGTGAGGACAATAATGGGAGTAGTGGCCATGGACACCGCACAAAGCACAAGGCTTGTTGGTGCGGAGAGTCTTGGCGTTCTTGGGGACGATCGAAGAAGGAGTGGGAGTTTCAGGGACCGTAGTGTCGGGGAACGCGAAGTTTACCATGGGTCGGATACGAGGTAACTCGGGACAAGCATGGGTGGCATGACCAATGATATCACATAAGGCACAAGGCTTCGCGGGCGGAGAAGGAGCCGGGTTGGTCGTGGTGGTTTGGTCTTTGGTTGCCCCCCTGCGGGCTTTGCCTTTCTTCCCGGGAGCCGTCACAACAGGAGAAGGGTCCTGTGGAGGTGCTGGGGGCACAGTGGCTATGGAGGAAGCGAGGGGGACCGGTTGCGCCGGTGTCAAAGCCATGTAAGGGTTGGGGTGACCAGGGGGGGTGGCGGCTGGGGGGTCAAGGTACCAAACCGGAATGCCCAAGGTCAAGTTAGGGAGAGAGAGGGTGGCCATGACGGGGACAGAATATACTCCGGGAGGGGGAGCCAAGAAGGGGATCTGTCCAGCAGGGTAATGACCAGGAGGTACGGCTCCAAGATGGTTAAGGCCAGGGGGGAACGATCCTGGAGGATAAAGAGGTTCGGGGATACCAGCTGCAGGGGGAGGGCCGGAAGGAGGAGGTCCGGCTGGCGGAGATGAATGGCTAGGAGCGGGTTGCGGAGGGTGGGGGGGAGGGTGCGGACTAGCCGAGGCAGGCCGTTTATGGGCAGCCTGAGACGATTGCATCATGCAAATATTTGACAAGCTGGGATCAGTAACAGGAGGGGGGGGAAGGTGAGGAAAAGTACCAAGCAGGGTGGAATCCGGGGGAGACACTGGTCAAGGAATTGACGGTTTGCTTGTTGGCTACAGAAGAGATGGTCGTCTCGGAGGAGGACTGAGACGGCGGCTCATGATACGATAGCTGGTCAATGGTGACTATCTTCCCGTTATGTGGAAAAGACATCTTGCGGAAGACCGCGGATGGGACAGCAGACATGGCAGAGGTGTAGCTTCGCCCCAATAGAATGTTGTAGTCTAGAGGGGCGTCAATGACTTCGACATCAACGCAAACAGTCTTACCGGCGAGGGTGATGGGACAGTTACGACACAGGCCAATAGGCTGGGAGGCATGACCATCCCACGCTCGAAGGGTGATCGTGGAAAGGGCCAACTCAGGGGATCCGAGTTGCTTCCAAACCGAAGCGGACATCACACAGGTGGATGCCCCCTCATCAATTATACACCGGGATACAGTGGCGTTTCGGATTTTGACTGGGATTTGGAAAGCAACGGAAGGAGGAAGAGGAGGGTGGTCCGATTGAGTGGCGTCGAAAACAATCATTTGGTCATCAGCAGGATCAACAGCGCCCACGGCAGATAGTAGAGCCTTCCCCTTTGAGAAGGCGGGTAGTTTGGGATTCCGATGTGGAAATGGCAGCGAGGGAGCTGTGCAAATCGCCGACTATCTGTCGATTGGCGGCTCGGCGGAATGACATTGGCGTAATGGACCTTTGGAATCTTTGGGTGAACCTCAACTTTGGGTTGAGGGATGTGTAAGGAGCCACTGGGTGTCGAAAGAGGCTCTGTAGAACCTGAAGATGGAGGCTCGGGAGCAGACTGAGCAGGAGGCTTGGGGTACTGGCGAGACCGAGTTTGAAGGTGCAGGTCGACGGAAGGGGACGAATCGGAGCGCATCATAAGGATCTGGTAGTCAGAGGAACCAGAAATGGACGAGGGTGTGGCTGCATGGCTGTCGGGGGGTTGGGTAGCCACGAATCCCTGTTGAGGGAAAGGATCAGTGAACACAGCTGGCTGGGTAGTGGCCACATTAGGAGGAGGGTGAGGGGAGGCGTGTTGTCCGCGCAATGTGGCTTGAGACTCCCACATCTGTCGCATCTGGGGTAAGAGAGGACAATCGTGAGTGTAGTGACCGTAAACACCGCAACACGAACAGGGTTTGTTTGTGCGAAGCGGCCTGTCCGGCCTGGGCGGAATGTCCTGAGGCTGGTTGCTAGTGTTAGGGTCCATACCAGAATTGGGTCCTCGATTACCGGGGGCAGATGGGTTCTGGTTGCCTCTTCGCCTTCTTTGAGAAGAAGGGGGATTAATCGCACCCTGCTGTGCAAATACTTGCCCTGGAGGGGGTTGTAAGTGCTGTTGCGGGTTGTGAGGAGGCAAGGGAGGCGGAAGCGCATATGCTGGAGGAGCTGGCGCACCAGGCTGTGGATAAAAGTAAGGGTTGTGTTGGGCGACATTGAGGTAAGCAGGAGGTTGGGCAAAAGGAGGAGGCATGCCGTATCCTGGATACATGTTGCCGGGAGGGGGAAGAGTGCTTGAGGTGCTGGCCCCTCCCTGAGGGAGACCATGGCTCATAGGAGGGTGAGGAGATGGGTGGGAAAGAGATCCAACAATACCGTCGGCGGAATGAGATGCCCCCGGGGCGTTAGCGCCACCGGGCCTGGGGATGTCAGGAAGAACGGTATAAACATAACCAGATTGAGCGTAGATCGGGTCATATTTTAAAGCTATTTGGAGGGCGGCTTCTTCAGATTGAGGAAAGTGAGAGGCGACATCTTTGCCGATGGGAGACGGGAGGGTGCGAAGGAACCAGTCCATGTAAACCCGATCTTGAAAGGGAGGGGCTCGACATAAGCTCCGTCTTCGTCGCCATTCCTGAACATGGGCAGAAAGGCGTGTGGAAGAGGATTGCTTAAATGAAGTCAAGAGCTCCGTACGAGTGTCGTATCGGAGAGGGAGCTGGAAGTACGACAAGAAGGCTTGGGCAAGAGTCTCGAATGTGGTATGGGAGGAAGTGGCCTGTTCGACATACCATTTAGAAGCTTCGCCAGTAAGCGTGCGTTGGAACAAACGAAGACGGATGGAGTCATCGGTAATGGAGTTGGAGGAACACCACATGTGGAAAGACCGGACGTGATTGGTTGGGTCTTCGCCATTAAGGCCCTCGAACTTAGGGATATCAGAGGGCAGCTTGGTGGGCATAGTGGGCCAGGTAGCATTGTGGTGAATGGGATCATTAATCAACTGATGGAAATCGGGGAGGCTGAGGCCTGCAATATACGGCAGCACGGGGGTGGCCGGGGTAGTGGTTGTGACGGTTCCGCTAGAAGTAGGGCCGGCATTGGGGCTGGGAGAACCGCTAGCGTTAGGCCCTGGACCAGACATGGTGAAGGGGGCAGGAGAACCGGGAGGGGAAGGAGGACCCGAGGAATCAGGGGAGGAGTCGGAGTGCGGACTCGAAGGTGGACTGGCTCGACGACGGCGGTGCGGAGCAGGTCGATCAACCGGAAACTGAGGGTGAAGGCCAAGAAGTCTCCGGGAAAGGCGCCTTTGGGGCGCAATGATGACAGGAGGAAGGAAACCGACAGGGGCAACAAGGGGACAGAATCAATTACGGTCAAGGGCAGAAAAGGTGCAGTGACAATTGATTTTAGAGTCTTTGCCGGGCGGTGTTAACCAGGCGCTTCTTCACTTAGGGTCAGTGTGTGGCGTGCGTTAATTTTAATTTTTAAACCCTTTCCGTTGTTGAGAGTAAGAAAAAGTGTGCTGCGTAGCTGAAAATAAACCTACAGAGAACAGAATAAAATGCTAAAATAACAGAGAAATAACAGCTACGTATGCATCTATCTAACCCAAGAAGGTGGGTCTCTCACAACTATGCTGAAAAGAAAGGGAAAAACTATGGAAACACACACAAAGGAAGCTCGACAGATCTAGGGTCAAAGGGGACAGAGATCTGGAGGATAAAGCCGCAGACAAGGGGTGCAGATCACAGCCAAGAGACAGAGGCAAGGTGGCTGGAAAAAGGGAAATCAGCAAAAAACCGGGGGGAGGGCAAGGCAGAGGCCTTTAGCAGAGGTCCACACAAAACGACAAGAGGTGATTTGAAAGGAAAAGAGGCTGATTTCAATGGATCTCGAAGGAGGCAACAGATTCAGAGAAATGGAGCTCAAAACCGACTTTACCGAAACAACCAAACCTCTTCCACAAAAAGTGAGGGGTACTAGAGCCCTAACATTGGTTCTACTAGTGAGTGCACACGATCTTGGTCAAGGCGGGTCGAGACAGAGGCTGGAAGACCAAGAGGCCAGCAGTAACCTTAAAAATTATAAAAAAAATGCCTGAAAAAGGGTGTGTCGCAGGTTCTGACCTGATCTGAGTTGAGGTCGCAGGAAACAGGCTGAAAAGTGCGTCCAGGTCGCAGGTTTTGGGCCAAAAGGTGCGACCCCCCCGTTCCGGTTGTCTCGGCGGAAGATTTTCTGAAAAGTTGCCGTCTCAGTTGCGGCTGGTGTCACTTACCTGCGCAATAGGGCCAGAAACACACGGAAGTTATAAATTTTAATTTTTTAGGGTTTTATGTGAGAAAAATGACATAAAAAGAGGGAAACTAAGCAGCTGAAAAGAAGCCCTAGGGCCTGAAGTAGCTGGATATGCAGGAATATGAAAAACGACAGCGGTCGTAATTTAAAACCCGTGTGGAGTCGCCATTTGTTAGTATGAATTCTTCGTCGAAGTGTACGAAAAAGAACCACTTTAGCTACGCATAACTAACAGCCCTAACAACAATAGAGGCTGCCAAACATCTTCAGATCTGCGATTAGTAGTTAAAATGCTGCAACAAACAGATCTATAAATGGAAAGACATTAAGCAGTAAAGTAAAGAGTTTGCTCCATGCATCCAACAGACAAGACAAGAACACCATTTTTGAATGAATTTTTATATTACAGGGCACCTGGGAGGAAACAAGAAGGTGTATCCAGATCTCCTCAATGGGATGGGTTCTTTGTAGTCCTCAGCACTTCAGATCTAAGCTTTCTCTCTCTTGTAGATGTAGAAAACCTAATGTAGAAGATAGAGCTCAATGGGAGCAAAATGGTAGAAAATGAGACCAAGTGTATAGATCTAGAGTGATCTAATAGGCAACAAAAGGTGAAGAATGATGGGGAAAACCCTCCTATTTATAACAAAATATCGGGTCATTCTAGATCTTGGTGCATGATTAAAATAATGTTAATCAAATCTAGATCCACCTCTATGGAATATTTTATTATTATTTGTTGGAGGGAAAGGGTGTTTGACTTGGGTCAAATCCCTTGATTAGTGAGGAATAAATAAACAAATGATTTATTTATCCTTTTAAGGAAGTGGTTGGGATATAATCAAATAAATAATGATTTATTTAATTAATAGTGGTTGATTTGGTCATATTTAACAAGGAATATTATTTAAATAATTATTCCTAGAAAATAATAAGATAACTATGGGTGTATCTCATTAATTTCTTTGCTTTTGGGTTAAACATGACTGGGAATAATAATTAAATTGTGGTTTAATTAATTATTCCTTTTGGGGTTTCCTTAATTAACATAGTGAAAGCAGTTTTACTTGGGGTAAAACTGGTCTTACATGGTGTACTTGGGTCCATCTAATGATAAAAGGTTAGATGACCAAAAAATGGTGTAACAATTATGATGCAACCTTTGATGTCAATGAAAAACTAAGTATCCCTCAGGACTTCAGAAACCTTTGTCAAATCACAGAGAACTTAACTGATAGCCGAAGAGTAGAATCTAGCTTTTTCACCATCCTAGAAAAATGATGACTCAGCTATAAGACACTCTTACATACCTTAAGGGATGCATATAGAAACTTAGAAAACCCTAAAACATTTCTAGATTGGCTTTTTGTCAGTATTGGTGGTGGACCATAGACAGTTATCTTCAAAACAACTAAAAATATGCACCTGGCAACTCCACTAGCCTCCAGTAGGCCTTCTAACTTTACTAGTATCCCTAGACCCCTATAGGATTGTGCTGAATCAACCCTAGGAAGTCTAGAATCCTAGTCTCATACTGTGTGAGTTTAGCAAACATAAAAGAGGTAAAATTTTCAAAAAGTTTGAAAACTTTCAGCCTCTCTAAATTTTTATTTTGAAATCTGGCTTCCCGAAGAATCAATACCAGATCTCATCCAAACCCAAACCCTCCTACTATAGTTGATGACCCAGAAAATATTTTGTGGCAAACTTCTGAAACTGGAAACTTAGCTACTAATAGGACCATTCATAAAGAAATCTCTATACCTAAACATCTTACAGCCTTGCAAGATCCCCAGTTTGACTAGCACCATACTAGAAACCTTTTCAGAACCAAGTCACAAAGTAGAATCGACCATACCGATCTTGAGCCCATAGACTTGCAACAGAGTCCTAGCGGAGAATTTTCTCCTTCCACGCCACTTGATTGCCAACTTCTCCATAACTTTCACTCCTTTCACCCCAAGTCTGCTCAGAATCAGTTTACTGGTACGAGTACTTCCGCCACACCCATTCACACGTCCACTGTGCAAACCACTCCATCTCATATCACAAATCCTCCCCTTGTAAATCCACCATTAGCTCCTATCATGGTAGCATGGTACACACCCCTTGTGTTACCACAACCATTAGTACCTTTTCCAAATGATTACCAATCCAGAATCCCACATTTCACCGGGGCTGAATCCACCACTGCCCAACAGCATGTAGATAGAATGAATGATGCTTTTGACTACATGGAATTAGAAGAGGAAACCATGAAGATGAGAATTTTTTCCCAAATCCTAGGAGGGGAAGCTAAGAAATGGTTCAAAAGCCTAACTCCTAACAGCATACATGATCTCCCTTCCCTTTACCAAAAATTCATAAACAAATGGGAAATCATGAAAAACCCTCTTCAGATCCTCTCGGAATATATAAATCTAAAAAGAAACACGGGGGGAAGTGTCCAAGACTATTTCACTAGGTTCAATAGTGTTTACAACACACTGCCGCCAAACATGAAACCCCCATTAGGCCTAGCCTTAGCTAAATTCCCAGAAGTTATTGACCCCAACATGACATATCAACTAAGAGAAAGAGAACCCCTAACTATAGAAGACGTGCAAAAAGGAGCTATAAGTGTAGAGGCCAACTTAATTGAAAAAAGAGCTAGGCTAAGATCAGAAAAGATGGTAACATACAAAGATGACACCATGCCCTCCACCTCCTCATCTGATTCCAAGATGGACAACCTTCTTAGGACCATGGAAATAATGATGGAGAGAATAAGCATAAACTATAGAACACCCCCTAGGGACAACCAACCAAATCCCTAAAACAGAAACCGGAATCAAAATTTTAGAAGAGACCCACCCCAAAACATACCAAGGGAAAATGATCAACAAATCAGGCCACCCTTCCAGGATAACTATGTTTATGAAGGTGAAAGAGATATTGAACAACCAGATGAAAAGCATCTAAAATTAATAGGCTCTGATAGTGAAGGTGATGTTTTTCTCACAGAAGAAGAACAAGGTTTTTTCTCCTCAAACCAAGATGAAACAAGCCTTATGAAGATTCTGAAGACCATGAATTGGGATTAGAAAATTCCATAATGGAATTCCATAGGCAATATAATGATCTTAGGAGTAAGAAAAACCAAGACAACTCCAGGAAAAAAAAACTCAAATACTGTTTTTAATAAAACTCCCGAAAACATTCTTAAAATAACAACAGACAATAACAACACCATGGCTAAGAAAACTGCTCCTAACAAGGAAAAAAATAGCCAACCAGGTGTTGATACAAGTTGTCCTAGCACCTCTACTAGTGGCCTCGAGAAAAATCTACTAACCAAAACCCTGAATAAAAATAAGAAAATTAAAAATGTGGAAAAATTTATGGCGGATAAAAATGATGTAAATATGTCCAAAACTCAAGTACCTTTCAGTTTTGAAGGAGAGATCGCTAAAATCAAAATAACCATCCCTCTCACTATACTGGTAGCTCAGGATATGTACTGCTCCCAAGTTTTGAAAGTTTTGAACATAGGAAATGATACCAATACTTTGAATTTGACAGATGATACACTAGAGATGTTTTTTGGACCCAAATTAGATGGAAAATACCAAGAAGGATCCATTCCCCCATTCTATGTTATCCTAAACATACACGACAAAATCCTACATAATTCCATGCTAGACTCTGGTGCCTCTCAGAACCTCATGCCAAAGGTAGTGATGGAAATATTAGGCCTAGAAATAACTAGGCCCTACAAATATATGCATTCCTTCAATTCAAGCAGGGTTTAAGTGCTTGGTCTTAATCAAGGACTTATGTGTCAATCTAACAAAAATCCTTGATAAGAGCCTAGTCATGGACATATTCGTGGCTGACATTCCCCCCAAATATGGCATGATTTTGTCCTGATCTTGGGGAGCCAAACTTCTGGGGAACCTCCAACTTGACATGTCTTATGCTACCATCCCAATTTTTAACCAAACAAGGAGACTCTATTGGGAATATCACATGAAGTATATGGTAAGCAACCTAGATAGACCCAAAAACACCCCTATCTATTCCATTCATTCAAACTTGGACTCATTTATCTTGTATAATTAAAATGACCTTGATGAGTAAGTAAATTAAGATTGTGAAGATATAGGCACATTACAACAATCAGATCAGTCCCTCTATGATGAGTTCGATAGTAAAAACTATCACGACCCCGAAACACCACAAGATAACAAAACTAAACTTGATTTTCTACAAATTGAAAATGAAACGTCAGAAACAAAAACTAGTTTAGGACAGGAAACAGATTGCTCAAAGGAATGACAAACCAAAAAAACACAACTTCCTGCTTTTGCTAATCTAGACAAAATGAAATACCCTCACAAAACACAAATCTTTGGGAATCTAGAACAAGACAGTCTTATGTTTTTACCCTACCAAGATACTTCATCATCCAAGAATTTTTCCCTTTCAGAAAAATTGTCAATTTTCACAAATATTTCTATAGACCCCAAAGAAATATTTGCTAAAGATGATATAGAGGAAGATAGCATGGGTAAACTTAAGAAGCCAGAAATAATTAAGTTGTTTAAAATTTTATCACTACACACAAAACAAAGAAATACAAGACTGTGCAAAAATTTTTAGAATGCTTATGTGTGTAGGAAGGCTAGTCTAAAACCTTGTAACATGACCATTGTTTTAAAAGTCTTCCTTTCAAAAAGAATCATGAAAATCTTGAGCAATTGAGTTCACCTAGAAAGAAGGAAAAAGGACATAGTCTTTGTGTAGACTTTAGGTACCAGGATCAACCCTTCCAAAAGAACAAGTACCATTTTACTAAAAAATATCATAATTTTACAAAGGTAAGGTTTTCTAACCAAATCTCATTGCATGATTTTTTCAGGTTACCATCAGATGATACCACTTCAAATCAATCAGCTCAAAGATTTCTTCAAATTTCCTTGGGATAGTTACATGCTGAAACAAATACTTCTCGGGCTAGAAAGTGCTGGAGATACTTTTCGAAAAACTATGCCTTTCATTTTAAATTTCTCTACTATGGTGTACATGGATGAATTCATCATTTGTTTTAAAGATGATAAATAATACCTTGCCTACTTAAAGAGGATCTTTGACACAAACAAATTTTAGGAGTAAAGGTCAAAGAAGAAGCACCAAGGGGATCATGGATTTTCTTAAAACTCTTGGAATAATCCTTATACCATGTTGTCAAATAGAGGTAACTATGTTTTCTATTTACAAGATCTGAATGGACAAAAAATGTTAGGAGATCCTTTTGAAGACAGGATGCTCAAACACTACTTTTTTCAAGATCCTTAGCTTTAAAATTTTCACTCATTGGACATAACCACTGTGTGAAGAAAGGGTCATTAAGAGAAAAACACAAAAACATAGGAAAAAATGGAAAAGAGGGTAGATTCAAAAAACAAGGTATAGACCCATACCCAAAAAATAGTAATACTGAAAGTGTGCAAGCCTAAATGCCACTACTAATGCAAAAGAATGTCCTGTTCAGTCATCTTGCCTAATCATGGCTGAACAAATTTTAAATTTGTTGTTGATAAGTTAATGAAAAGAATGTTGGTCAAATCATTGAAGCTTGACTTGTCGAAGAAAATAGATTAGGAAGGAAAGATATTGGATCCACATGCTCAAAACAGAACCAAGGAGAAAAATAGGGGTGAATAGCAAACTATGTTTCCTAGCCCTGATTTTTCTAAGTCTTATTTTGTACAAAAATAACATTTGTGTGCAGCTTGTTTTTATGCCACAAACCCATGATAAATCAGATTGTCTAATCCTGATTTAGCCATGCTTTCAATTTCATTTTTTTAGCTTAGCAAATGAAGTCTGTCATATTGCTTAATCTTGACTGTTAAATAGACTAGGTAGAGAATAAGTAAATTTCACTAGCATAATCTAAACTCTTGGAAGAAATAAGTGTAGAAGTAGATACTTTATTTCTTTGCTTTCAAAAAGAGAGGATGTCAATGGGTTTTCCAGTTCAAGTGCACCCAAGGAAGAGAAAATGTTAGGAAAGTAGGTTGGGTTGGTAGAAGTGAAGTTGAGTTGATCATACTTTCAGATTATCAAAATCACTACTTCGGGAAAGCCACAACAAAATAAAAGAAGAAAATCCACCCAATGGATGAGGCAATGGTCTTCATAAACCAAGAGATCTGAAATTCTGGACACCTCCTGAAAAGGAGCTGCCCTCCCCAAGTGGAGCCACTATTAGTCATCAGTAATTTTTACCTGTTTAGATGACTAAATGATTATCCCAAGATTTCTAGAAACAAAGTTCATAGACGTTGTGAGTTCTAGAAATCTCACTGCCTTCATTATCCTTAAGATAAATTTTCACTATTTTTATCATTTCATCCTATATAGCTTTTCCTACCAGTCTCAAAATACCCATTAAGAGCCCATGTTACCCATTTTATCTATATCTTATCACCTTTGACCCAAATCCCCTATTTTTGTTTCACCTAAAAACCCCACTGCTGCCTAAGCTCACCAATCAATCAACTTTTTGTGTCCACCAAACTACTCCTAAACACTTATAGTCTCAAACTATCTTTGTATAACTTTTAATAAATCAAGTACATTGGGTTTCAGGTCTTCAATATATTAGTTCATCATAAACTCTATCTCACACTTGATAAATCCTAGGTTCTAGGTTTCAGTCCAAAAGGCCAAGTCCCAGAAATCCTCCACTAGGTCACCTAGAGTTTCACAAAGTCATAGGATAGATTTGGTTCCCTACAAACTCTATTTTTCATATATGAAGAAACTGCTTTGAAAGAAAGAAAGGACTAGTGATCTTGCCTTAAACTCATCAAAGAGAGCATTCAAAAGGTATTTGGCCTGAAGCACAAGTTTTGTAAGGGGAAAACTGCCCCTTGCTTACATTTCTACAAAAGAGTCAAAAGGATACCAACCTAACAAGAGGTAAAGTAATGAGAGGCACCATCACCAGAAAACCACTCACAACCAAGAAGAAAGAAGCAAGGTATGGGTTTCATGGAAATTAGGGTTTATGACTGTTTTTGATCAAGAAATAAATCGAACCGGGGTTACAAAGGCAAAGTACACCTCAACCCCTTAAAATTATCATTGAAGACTTTTTATACATAGGTAATGAGTTTGATAAGTATTTCTTTGAGAACTTAGAAGACAACATTGTTTGATTTTTTCTAAGCATCCCTAAAAACTCAGAAGTTTGGGAAGATGGACAAAGATGGTTAAAAAAGTGACAAAGAAGCCTCCTTCATCACAGCAAATTGTTTCAAAGGGTTTTCAAACTAACTTCTAGGGTTTGGAAGACAAGCACTAACTTCACTTCAACAAAATGTAAAATCAGAGGTTTTTAAGAAGATCAAGAAGGGCAGACATGAAAATAAATACTCCACTACACCAAAGGTAGAAAAATGACGAAGATTATCAGCCAAAAGAGGCAAGAAATGTCAGTTCAAGGGTCTTTTGTCTAAAGAACAGTTAGAGGCATATTCAAGTGACCTGAGAAATAGATATAACCCTAGTTTGTAGCAGAACAATGGAACTCCCAACAAGGGCCTCCTTATAAAATGACTATTCTGCAAAATATAGATGAACATGAATGGCACTTTACAAGACTGTTAAAAGTGTTTTATTATAGGAAAATTGATAAGGTCAAGGCAAGAAATGTTTCCTATAGCATCTCCCTGTGCAATTTTCCACTACGTGTTGCGCGCCTGTAGAACGGCGTTGCGCTCCTACTATTTTCCTGGCGTTCAAAGGGGTGACACGACACCACATTCAGGGCTGCCCAAATGTTGCATGAGGTATCATTCTGAGATGCACAGCCCGACCTTGTTCAGCAGTCTGCCCACATGTAGGAGTTTCCCAGTGTCCAAGAGTGCACACAATTACGTTCAGGGGTGACCTGAGCTTCCCGACTAGCACTATGTTGTGCTCCTACCACAGCATGCAACCTCTACACAATTCTACGTTCAGGGGTGACCCGAGCCACTCGAAAGGAGTTATGTTACACTCTTGCCACAATTTTTAACCTCTGCACGAAAACACATTCAGAGGGTGACCCGAGCTGCCCGACAAGGTTTTCTGAGCTATTTTTCTGTTGTAGAGGCATTTTAAAGAAGTATTTTGAACTTTTCCTTCATGTGCATATTTTTCTAAAGATAAGGTCACAAAGAAAATTTGAAAGTTGTTTTGGAGTAGGCAGTGAGTTCCTAAAGAAAACATTTGGCCTACACACTCCTGGGCCTTGACCTAATTAGAAAACTTCACCATCTCATTCCCCATTGTCACATCATTATTCAAGCAGTGCCAATTCTTTTTAAATATTTTGAGGCAGGGGTAAAAAACAAAATGTCTGAAGAAAAGAATGTTGAAATTGATGAGGCAAGTCAAAGGCCTAAAAAGCAGCCAAGGAAGGGAGGGATGCCAAATAGGTTTGAACCTATAAGCACTGAAGAGATGATAACCTCCCCTACTATTTTGTCCTATTTTCAATAATTGGGATGCTATGAATTCTATAAAAAAGTACAAAAGATCTAGATTCACCCTCAATTCACTAAGCTCTTTGCCCTAAACCTTCATAATCATTAAGTACACCTA
The DNA here is from genome assembly GCA_034641835.2 of Pinus albicaulis. Taxonomy (NCBI): domain Eukaryota; kingdom Viridiplantae; phylum Streptophyta; class Pinopsida; order Pinales; family Pinaceae; genus Pinus; species Pinus albicaulis. The sequence goes on along the minus strand of CM076575.1, from coordinate 1,769,400,156 downwards.
GCTGGGGTAAAATTTGAGTTGACTGCCTATGCCATCTCTAGGGCCACTGGAATACCTTGCATAGGAGAAAGGTGGTTCAAACAAAAGCATCTGGACCTGAGCCACTATCACCCATTCTTGAAACCAAGTTGTCAAGCTGATTTCAAAACCATGTTCTCCTTCTCTCATCTATTGGAAAGATATGCTCTCCTAATGAAAATCATTATGAAATACATCACCTGCGAGGGTAGGTTATCTAGAGTCTATTCCTACCACATAAGACTCCTCATGCAATTCACCAAAACCAAGCTGCTACATATGCCCTACTACCTTTGCAAAAGTATTGAGAAAATGTCTTCCATCATGCAAAAGAGGCCTCCATCCCAAAAAATGTCAAGCCTTTTTCATCATTCCCTCATCAAAGTGATTGTCTCACACCAACTAGAACAACAAGGCATCCCCTGGGAGGTTTTCATCACCCATGATGATTTCAAAACTCCATAGCCCATCCCTCTATAAAGTCTGCCATCATCCTCTCAAAATCCTCCTCACACACCTCCATCACCCTCCACCAACCTTGGTTTGTCTTATTTACATGAATCATTTCCTCAATAGACCTTCCTCATTCACCTTCCCCTAAGAAATCAGAAAATAAAGAAAGAAATGATGGCCAAGAAGAAATCAGTGAGGGAGAGGATGATCAAAATGAATAAAACAGTCAAGGAGATGAAGATAGCCACAAAGAGGAAGATGGCCAAAAAGAAAGTAGTGAGGGAGAGGATGATCAAAATGAAGAAAATAGTCAAGGAGAGGAAGATAGCCACAAAGAGGAAGATATCCAAGAAGAAAGTAGTGATGGCCAAGAAGAAAGCAGTGAGGGAAAGGATGATGAAAATGAAGAAAGTAGTGAAGAAGAGAAATATGGCAAAGAGGACAAGGGACGTGAAGAAAATAGTGATAGAAATGAATATAAAAATGATACAAATGAAGAAAGTAGTGAGGGGGAGGATAACGAAAATGAAGAAAATAGTGAAGTAGAGGAAGATGGAAAAGAGGACAAGGAAAATGAAGAAAGAAGTGATGGCCAAGAAGAAATTAATGAAGGTAGTGACTAAGAATAAAGTATTGATGAAGAAGAAAACATAGATGAAAACAGTGTGCCTAGAGACAGTCAACACACTAGTGACAGTCAACAAATTAATGACAACCAACAAAGTAGTGACAGTCAAGGAAAAAGAGTAAATAATGGACGAAACAGTGAAGAAGAACTCAACCAAAAGGATAGTATGCATAATGGTGAAGGGACAAATTCTGAAGGTAGTGAACATAGCAAAAGTGCAAATGATACAAGTTATGAAACAGAGGTTGAAATTAAAGGTAAAGACCATAGGCAAGACAGTGAAAACAGTGGGTTAAGTGACGAAGAAGAGGACATTCATGAAGACAAATATGTACCAAGCAATAATGAAGACACTTCTAGCATTGAAAAAATAGAGGATGACAGTCCTAAGGGTCTTGACAGTGATGATGGCATAAAAGATAGTGAGGATGCTTATCAAAGGGTTGCCATGAACAAGGTAAGGAAGATGCACACACAGAGATCATCCATGAGGAGAAAAACAATCCTAAGGTCACTAGTGATCAAACTTTGCAAGTAAAACTTATTGCACCTTTCACCATTACCTATCAAAGAGGAGAGAGACATGTGTTTGCTACCTCCAAAGGGCAAGGGGCCATGCCATCATCCTCATCTCAAATGATTGAAAAAGGTAAAGAACAAGGAAAAGAGGAAGAAGACAATCATGAAGAGAAGAGAGAATTTGAGCTCATTCACATAGACGGTGATGAGGAAAATGAAACAAGAATTGAAAACTCTCTCCTTCAAGACATGAATTCACAGATCAGGGATTTGGAAGCTGAATTAGAGAGAGCTAAGGAAGTCATTCATTTCTTGCAAATGTAGAACAAACAAATGAGTGGCCAGCAGGCCATCTATGAAGCAAGGGCACTCAAATACCAGAAAGAGGCTCAAAAATTACATGTGAAGTTGGAGGAGTAAATGGGCACCTATGAAGAAAGTGAGGATGAGGAGGGTCAATCTAGAAGAAGGCCTAGAACTATGGGTCTAAGGAAGACTTTGGCACGAGAGAGGGAACAAGAATCAGCCCAAGCACAAAAATTTTCCCTCACTGAACTCCTTGCCATGGAAATTGAGCATAGCATGGAATCATGGATTGAAAGGGAAAACATATATCTTGAGGCCAAATCAGAGAAGGCCAACAAATATTTGGACTTGCAAAGGAGAATGACTAAGCACTATAAACGAAGAAACCACTTTGCACGGAAAAAACTCAAAACTGCCCAAAATGAGGGCCTGGCAACAAAAGATGAAAAATACCAATATAGGCTTGGTATTTTTGCCTAAGCTTGTCTACAGGTCTCCAGTGACCCATGAGGCACCTACCTACCAAATTTGAGAGAAATTGAACAACTTTTTGTTTTTTTGCAAATGTTGAGGCTAGGAGCGCAACACACCCTATGCTGCGCTTTTTCCCAGGGAATATTTAGAGGGATAGGTTTACATTTTTGGATTCCCCATCATTGGAGTAGTATGCTCACCAAATTCCAGCTCAATTGGAGTTGTTTTGACCCCCCAAAAGGGTAAAAAACACTCAATTTTTCACCTTTCTGCCTGCTTTTCTGAGCATGTGCTGCGCTCTTGAAAGTCTTGGAATTTTCACTTTTTGAGCAACTTGCAGAGGTCAGATTGAATAAATAAAGGTATATTTTAGAAGTATACTTCCATGGATTTCCAACAAGCCATCACGTAGCCTTTTCCTACATCGCGAAGGCCTCCAAAACACTGCTACAAAAAGGCCTATTTTTGTGCTGCACTCCTAGCATAATGTCAGAGTTTGACACAGTGTGTTGCGCTCCTTTGGGTGACTGGACAGAATGTGAATTTAGCAATTTTTCAAAGGAATTTCAGGCCTAAAAGTCAATTTAATTTCCATTTATATTCGGAAAGTATATTTGTTAAATATTTTTGTGCCTTGGGCTTTGCAAAGCCTCAAGGACAACTTAGGATATTTCTTTTTGGCCAATAGGCTTCTAGATACTCTCTTTGGTTTTCCTCTTCCTTGTTTGTTATATAAGGCATGAGGATTCATTGTAAACAGTTTGGAACTTGATGTGTTAAGAGAAATACATGGTTTTTTTGAAAGTCAAAGAACAATTTATTGTTGTGGAGCTTGTGGATGGATTGCCTTGATTGCTGGTGATGAAGGCTTGCTTGCAGGATCCCTGAGTTTAGTTAATGGTGATGTATCTCTCATATGTTCATGTTTTTTATTATTTTCCATATTTCCATCTTTCTATTTTGCAATAGCTCAGAAAATTATAGGATGAGAAATGTTGTTTGAGGAAACTCAATCCTACTGTTAGCTATTATATTCATGTTTTCTTCTGTTGGGTTAGCTTAAAGAATTCTTCATTGCTCCTTAGGCCCACCTAAGCTTGTATATTTCATTTTTGGATTAATATGCTAGTTTATAAACATGATTCATGGTAAGCCCTGCTTGTTTAATGCTACCTAAACTCTGTCTTGAAATCTCTCTTTGATGTATTGATTGTTAGGTTAAGTCAAAGAGGTCTTGTTTCGATCTTGCCCTTTGAATATGCTTATCAGTTTTCCTCAAAGTTCTTTATAGTTTAATGAATGATTTTTAGGTGTTCCCTCTTCATTTATTGATGTCATTCATTTCTTATATGTTTTCAAATCTGGAAAGTTGAATCATTGAAGTTAGATAAGTTGTCTTGCTTCCATGTTCTACTAGATTGTTTACCTTCAATGTTTATTTGTTTAAAAGTGTTGTCACTGAGTAAATGGTGTGCCCTATCTCATGATCAATATCTTTTTCTTATCAATATTAAAGACCTCCCCGTTCATAGGTATTTGAAAAAGGATTCTTAACTGCCCTTTACCCTACCTTGGTTCCCAAACTTATTGTCCATTTCACCACACACAAAAACTTATAGATCCATTGACTACACTAGATTTTCCCTATGATGTACCCCGATTCACTACCAAGATATCAATAACTTCATAGACTCCATTGCCCAATTGATTTGATAACCTCTCACTCCACCTATCCTACTTAATCATCTTACCCCAACCTAAAACAAACAACAAACATACACTTAACAACTAGCCTAAAATCAATCACCCAAAGCGAACAAGTTCACATCCTTTGCATAATAGAGAGAGCCCTCTCTGAGTCCAGGAAGGCTAGGTCCTAAGACTCCAAAGACTGGTCTGATGTTACCCTATCATTTGGTATTCCAATCTGCCAAATCACGGGACACTAACATGATCCACTCCTCATATAATAATGTTGTTGACTTGGTCAAACTTGACTTTGTCCACACATTTTAGATCCTGTTCACACATGAGAATGCTTGATCTAGTTATTAACATGATCCCTTTTCATATTATGAGGGATTTTATGCCTACTTAAGCAACTTATGAGCCTCCTTTCCCATTTATTCATCTAACTAGATTTTAAAAGAAAAATTAATATTCCTATTAGCTGCATGCTAATTTAGGAATATTACATTATTGGTGATAGTAGGAATGCATATGTCGTTAGAAATAACAAGTGAAAGCAAGGGGGTAAAAATGGCCCAGGCTACTGAGGCTAGATTCTGAGAGTAGTGACTTGCACCATCGACATAACCGATATATGGTGTGGAGGGGGGGTCCATCTGAAAGGTGCCACAAGACAACAAATGAGAGGATGATGAACAATGCCGAAAACTTGAGCACAAGGTAGAAATCAAACAAACACTGCTAGAGGGAGTGCTCTAGGTAATATTTTTACCACTCACACACCAAAAGGTAGATGGTGTGGGGTAGCAGCCTTGGGGGAATCTTGTGCTTAGGTCACGATAGTCACCATAGACATGGATGGTTCCATTCCTCGTATGGGCGAGAAAGATGAAATCATGGGTGGAAAAGTCTTCCATGATGTCGTCATCACAATAAAATATGGGGTGACTGGTGGAAGGGTAACCACATGACGCGGTAAAGCTACCTAACTCATCATCATGAGAAGAAAGGTTCACATGCACATTGCCATGGGGGGTGACAAAAGAACAAGTATATAAGGGATCCACCGATGTCGAGCCCTGGGTGATCACTGAAGGGAGGTCAGGTGAAACAAAAGGGGAGTCCTAGAGGGATCTTCCACTGTGGATATCATGAATGATGACAGGTAGAGGATGGTGGCCGAAGGCTCTATCATATCGACATCGGGAGGAGGAACGTCAATGGAGCAGGCAAGACCTCTAGTTCTGTTGAAGTAGAACTCACAAAAAAGGGAGAGGTGGACTCGTTTCACTTGGCCTAGAATTGGTGGACCACTTCTAAAGAGGCATGGTAGTCATCGAGGTAGGGATAGAGGAGGGTGTAGTGGCCATGGAAATCACACAAATCACAAGGATGATTTTTTTGCAAATACTTGAGTTTGAGGACTGAATTGGGTATAGTGACATAGACCTCTGGGATATCAGACTCTGGAAATGATTCGTTGACCATGGGCTTGAGAAGAGGCAATTTAGGATAGGTATGGGTGGCATGACTAACAACATTACACAAAGAACACCAGGTGGTATGCTTTGGAGGCTGAGGAGGAGGAAGGGTTGTTTGGGTAGCCTTGTCCTTAGGTTCCTTCTTGTGAGCTTTGACCCCCTCACCTGAAACTTTCACAATAGGAGTAGGTTCATATTGAGGTGGCTAAGGCATAGAAGCAAAGGGAGGGGTCATGGTGACCGGTTACACCAGGGTCAAGGCAATATAAGGTTTGGGCTGACCATGCGAGGTGGTGGCTGGGGGGATCAATGTACCAGACTGGGATTCCCAAGGTCATGTTAGGAAGACATAAGGTAGCCATAACAAGTACCGAAAATACTTCAGGAGGGGGAGCGAGAAACGGTATCTGACCGGAGGGGTAATGTCCAGGTGGGACAATTATGAGATGGTTAAGGCCAGGACGAACCATGCCAGGAGGGTAGATAGGCTCACAGATACTAGATACAGATGAGGGGCCTTAAGGAGGGGGTCCTGAAGACTGATTTGAGGTGCTAGGAGAAGGTTGCGGGGGGCGGGCCTGTTGACTAGTCAAAGCGAGCCGTTTGACGGTGGACTGAGATGATTGCATCATGCAAACATTCGACAAGCTGGGATCAGAGATAGGAGGAGAAAGACCAGGGAATGAAATAAGAAAATAGGAATCTTTATAGACTCTGGCTGAAAGACTAGTCAAAGGTTCGACTATTTTTTTATTGGCCATCGAAGAAATGATGGACTCAAGGGAGGTTTGAGACTTCGGTTCATAATATGTCAACTGGTCGATGGTGACAATATTTCCATTGCGAGGAAAGAAAATCTTACGATGAACCATAGATGGGATAGAAGAAATCGCATAAGTGTAGCTACGACCCAATAGAATGTTTTAGTCTAAGGGGGCATCAATGACTTCGACATCAACACAAATAGTCTCGCTCACAAGATTAATGGGACAATTGTGGAACATGCCAAGGGGATCGGAAGAGTGGCCATCCCATGCTTGAAGGGTGATAGTGGAAGGGGCTAAATTAGGAGATATAAGTTTCTTCCAGACAGAAGTGGACATCATATAGGTGGATGCCCCCTTGTCAATGATACAGCGGGATATGTTGGCATTCTGAATCTTGACAGGTATTTGGAAGGTAACAAAAATAGGAAGGGGGGGATGTTTTGACCAGTTAACATCGAAGAAAATCAAATGATTATCTGAAGGATCCATAACACCCATGGAAGTTAGTAGATATTTTCGTTGTGAAGGGCACGACTGGAGGACTTCCAACGTTGACATGGCAGCAGGGGATTAAGCCAAGTAATCTACTATCCTATACAAATGGGAAACTTTACCAAAAGCAGCGTTTTGGTGTAATGTTCCCTTGGGTATCTTGGTATGAACCTCTGCCTTAGGTTGAGGGATATGTAAAGGACCATTGGGTGTCGAAAGAGGCTCTGTGGGACCTAAAGATGGGGGCTTGGTGGCAGATGTAGTGGGGGGCTTGTTGTACTGATGGGATCGAGTCTGAAGGTTAAGGTCAGTGATATTGGGTTGATCAAAGTTCAGCATGAGGATTTGGTAATTAGAGGTACTAGATGGAGGAGTTTGAGTCGCCTCCTAACCTTCAGGAGGTTGGGTAGCCACGAATCCTTGCTAGGGGAAAGGATTGGTAAACAGAGCTGGCTGGATACGTGTATCATTGGGAGGAACCGAAGAGGAGCCTCGTTGTCCTTGGGACGTTGCTTGAGCTTCCCACATATGACACATATTAGGTAAAAGAGGAAAATCATGGGTATAGTGACCATAGACACCACAACAAGAACAAGTCTTATTCCTGTGAACAAGTTGTCCTTCTTTGACTGAGTGCCCTGTTGTTGGTTAGTAGTGTTAGGTACATTTCCTTGGGGATTTTTTCCTGGATTAGCTTGGGCAGATTGGTTTTGGTTTCCTTTCCTCTTCTTTCTAGAAGGAGGAGGATTACTCGCGCCCTGCTGTGCATACACCTAACCCTAGGGGTGGTGGCTACTGTTGCGGGGTTTGTGTTCAGCCCTAAATACTCATTCACCCCTCCCCTCTCAGTATTTTTCTCAACAATTGGTATCAGAGCAGGTCCTTCTGAAAAAGCTTAGCCGCTAAAAGGAAGATCAAGCAAGATGAGTAACTAAGATGGAACAACATCTATCAGGCCTCCGCTCTTCAACGGAAACAATTTAATCTTCTAGGCTTCTCTGAATGCTCAGGCTAAGGGGGAGCATTGGTCATATGAAAAGGATGCATTGTTGGCATTTATAAGTCATCTTGTTATATTATGCAGCATGATCTCAGGGGGAGCATGGTATTTTCAAACTCTTGCCATTGATGTCAAAGGGGGAGGAAAAGCAACAAAGGGCTTCTATAAGGCCATCAGAGGAAGAGTATTGCCATCAATGCCAAAGGGGGAGATTGTTGGAAATGTTTTCATTGATGGCAAAGGAATTGGAAAAGACAGGAGTAGTATCTAAACTATCCATAAGGCAAAAGAGACAAGGTAATAGATTGAAGGAGAAATTGAATATCTGGCCAAGATTTTTATATGTTAAATGAAGAATTGTGGAACTGTGCTAAGTATGGTTGAGTAAATCTGGAATATATATGACCTGTGTAGAGGATACCTTCGGTGCCTAGAGAGGAATGAAATCATTGTTGCAGAGTTAGGGATATGTGTATTATATGTGTATTTACTGATTTAATTCTTGTGTGGAATCCCCTGAACCTCTGTATGAGTCTCTGCGTATGGAGTTAAAAGTGAAACCCTGTTGAGGAATCATGGTGGTAGGATTCGAATTCTAGGATGAGATCTTCTTGTAATAGAGAACTGGCTTAGTCTGATATTTGCAGTCATGGAACCACTTAGTTGAATATATGAGGGGCTCTCGAGGCATTCAGTGTATCCATTGAAGAACTTATTGGTGACAGGATAGAACTCCGAAATGGAAGGTTGATATGTTATATATATCATAGCAGATTTGAAGAATGACATTGAATTGTAACGAGTTAATCCTGTTGCAAGAGAAATACATTTGTTCGAAATCCTGCCAAAGATAGACTAGAGTTATAGCGCAAAACCCAGACTAACCCTTTGAATGGAACCTTGAGCGAAGGGTGGAACCACGAAGGAGGAATAGTGAAGGTGGTTTATGGTTTTCGTCGCACCGCTTTCAATAGGTAAGCGGTATTCAAGAGGTGAGGAGCGACTCCATAGAACGGGCGACACGCGTCCCTGTACATTTTTACAAAACCTCTTTTCACTATGCGCCATCGCATGTTATAGTTCAACCCAGGACGCCCAACGATATCGTTGAGTGTCGTTTATCTGGGAAGGGGTCATCGGACGATCGTCATTTGTTGAAGATGCGCGAAGATTAACACAGGTACGATGGACCATCGCATGTTATAGTTCAACCCAGGATGCCCAACAATATCGTTGAGTGTCGTTTATCTGGGAAGGGGTCATCGGACGGTCGTCATTTGTTGAAGATGCGCGAAGATTAACATAGGTACGATGGACCATCGCATGTTAACGTTCGACATCAGAGATTGAGCGATATGTATATACGCCGTTGATCTGGAAGCTTGCTAATCTAACGGTGATCAGATGATGCACTTGCGCGAAATTTACTATGGTACGATGGGCATATTGGATTGACTGTTGACCATGTATGTGGGCTCGGGGTCAAAGGTTTATCATAAGATTAATTTGGAAGTGTTAGATATTTCTATAAAGTCCGAAGTGTTAAGGCTTGGGAATTTTTAAAAATTGTAAATATATTTATTTGTCAATTTCTTTAAAATTGATAAATAAAATTTAAAAAGAGATCAAAAACCCCGTGAGATAAAATAAAGGAATACCATTAGCGGTTCATGGTTTTGACTCATGGTTTTAATAAAGGAAAAACTATATAAGGAGAAGAAAAATAGAGAACAAGGGTGTGCATTGCAAGGGTGGTTAATAAAATTTCTAAAAAGAATATTTGTAAGGGCGAGCTCTTTTCTTAACTGATAAATCTGACACTACAATGCACCCATGAATGTAATTATCTAATGACGACAAACCAGTGTGAGTATACAGAAAATACATAAATCTGGTGACCGGCAAGGTATGTCGTATGGAAACTGGTGGATCCAGTATGAAAATTGATGAAGCATGGTCCGCAGTGGTGCTGAGGGTCAAAGCCTTCAGAGAGGGGGTTGTAGCTCCCTTCCAGTGGTAGCTGGTAAACGAGAGCAGGGGGTAGTAGCTCCCTTCCATGAGAGGCTGGTAAACGAGAGAAGGTTGTAGCCTTCTGCAGGTGGGTGCCTGCGTGCTAGTATAAGTCTGCACTGGCATATATTGTAAGAAGTTTTCTCTATAGCAAATATTGAAGACTGAGATTACAGCAACGGTGGTTTTCTCCCGAATTGGGTTTCCACCTTAAATCTTGGTGTTCATGTGTTGTTTATGTTTGATGGTTTGTTCTATTATTTCTTTTCATGCTTAATATTTATCTGATGCAATGCTCTAAGTAATGGCATAATAAGATATCTGGACATACATGTTGGATGTTGTACTGTAACATATGGTTTTAAGAGAAAGAAAAAAAAATTGTTCAGCCCTAAATACTGATTCACCCCTCCCCTCTCAGTATTTTTCTCAACAATTGGTATCAAAGTAGGTCCTTCTGAAAAAGCTTAGCCGCTAGAAGGAAGATCAAGCAAGATGAGTAACCAAGATGGAACAACATCTATCAGGCCTCCGCTCTTCAATGGAAACAATTTAATCTTCTAGAAAACATGGATGAGATCCTATCTTCAGTCTCTGGGAGCAGATGTATGGGCAATTGTTGAACAAGGATATCAATATCCAGCTGTAGTGCCAACGGATCCAACGGAAAGAAAGAATTATGAAAAAAATTCAAAGGTGGTCAATGCTCTATTGGGAAGTCTAACTGAATCAGAATTTTTCAAAGTCATGCAGCTAAATACAGCAAAGGCAATATGGGACAAAATCATTCTAAGTTATGAAGGTGATGCAAAGGTAAAAAGTGCTAAACTCCAAACTCTCAGAATTCAATATGAGAATCTAAAAATGGAGAATAAGGAGAGCATTGCCAATTTCTTCTTACGTCTTGATGATATTGTAAATCGTATGAGAAATCTGGGAGAAACTATAACCGAATCTACTTTGGTTGAGAAAGTCTTAAGATCACTAATGACAAAATTCGAGTCAAAAGTTTCAGCTCTTGAAGAAAAGCAGGATCTTCAAAATCTTACTGTGGTACAACTTCATGGCATACTAACTATATATGAAATGAGAAGAGGAGGACCATCTGAAGTCAAAGAGGCAGTCTTCAGAACTTCTACAAAAGGGAAGGAGGTACAAAAACCAGAAGGATCAGGATATATATCAGAAGAAGATGAGATAAACTTTGTAAAGAAACTTCAACTTGGCACAGGACAGTTCAGAGGTAAGCTTCCTTTCAAATGCTTTGATTGTGGAATATTTGGTCATTATGCTGCTAAGTGTCCTCATAAATAAACACATAACAAGGGGAAGGAAGTTAAAGAAGGAATAAGAATCGCTTTAGCACTAGAAAAAGTTACTATACTCATGAAGACAGTGATGGGTTATCTGACAGTGAGGAAGAATGTGAACAAGATCTTAGACTTCTAATGGCATTTCAAAAAAATTCTAAAGAAGAAAAGGATACTTTTGTGGATGCTCTAGAAGACAAAGATTTTCTTGATGAAAACAATCAACTCAAAATTGGCCTAGAAGAGAGTAAAATAATCATAGAAACTCTGAAAAATCATCTTGAAGAAAAGGAGAAAACCACCGTTGCTGTAATCTCAGTCTTCAATATTTATTATAGAGAAAACTTCTTACAATATATGCTGGTGCAGACTTATACCAGCACACAGGCACCCACCTGCAGAAGGCTACAACCTTCTCTCGTTTAGCAGCCTCTCCTGGAAGGGAGCTACTACCCCCTGCTCTCGTTTACCAGCTACCACTGGAAGGGAGCTACAACCCCCTCTCTGAAGGCTTTGACCCTCAGCACCACTGCGGACCATGCTTCATCAATTTTCATACTGGATCCACCAGTTTCCATATGACATACCTTGGCGGTCACCAGATTTATGTATTTTCTGTATACTCACACCGGTTCGTCATCGTTAGATCATTACATTCATGGGTGCATCGTAGTGTCGGATTTATCAGTTAAGAACAGAGCTCGCCCTTACAGATATTCTTTTTAGAAATTTTATTCACCACCCTTGCAATGCACACCCTCATTCTCTATTTTTCTTCTCCTTATATAGTTTTTCCTTTATTAAAACCATGAGTCAAAACCACGAACCACGAATGGTATTCCTTTAGTTTATCTCATGGGGTTTTTTATCTCTTTTTAAATTTTATTTATCAATTTTAAATAAATTGACAAATAAATATATTTACAATTTTTAAAAATTCCCAAGCCTTAACACTTCGAACTTTATAGAAATATCTAATGCTTCCAAATTAATCTTATGATAAACCTTTGACCCCGGGCCCACATACATGTTCAACAGTCAATCCAATATGCCCATCATACCACAGTAAATTTTGCGCAAGTGCATCATCCGATCACCGTTAGATTAGCAAGCTTCCAGATCAATGGCGTATATACATATCGCTCGATCTCCGATGCCGAACTTTAACATGCGATGGTCCGTCATACCTGTGTTAATCTTCGCACATCTTCAACAAATGACGACCGTCCGATGACCCCTTCCCAGATCAACGGCGCTCAACGATATCACTGGGCATCCTGGGTCAAACTATAACGCGTGATGGTGCATAGTGAAAAGCAGTTTTGTAAAAATGTACAGGGACGCGTCACCCGTTCTATGGAGTCGCTCCTCACCTCTTGAATATTGCTTGCTCATTGAAAGCGGTGCGACGAAAACCATAAACCTCCTTCACTGTTCCTCCTTCGTGGTTCCGCCCTTTGCTCAAGGTTCCGTTCAAAGGGTTAGTCTGGGTTTTGCGCTATAACTCTGGTCTATATTTGGCAGGATTTCGAACAAATGTAGTTCTCTTGCGACGAGATTAACTCGTTACAATTCAATGTCATTCTTCAAATATGCTATGATATATATAACATATCAACCTTCCATTTCGGAGTTCTATCTTTTCACCAATAAGTTCTTCAATGGATACATTGAATGCCTCGAGAGCCCCTCATATATTCAACTAAGTAGTTCCATGACTGCAAATATCAGAATAAGCCAGTTCTCTATTACAAGAAGATCTCATCCTGGAATTCAAATCCTACCACCATGATTCCTCAACAGGGTTTCACTTTTAACTCCATACGTAGAGACTCATACAGAGGTTCAGGGGATTCCACACAAGAATTACATCAGTCAATACACATATAATACACATATCCCTAACTCCGCAACAATGATTTCATTCCTCTCCAGGCACCGAAGGTATCCTCTACACAGGTCATATATATTCCAGATTTACTCAACCATACTTAGCACAGTTCCACAGTTCTTCATTTAACATATACAAATCTTGGCCAGATATTCAATTTGTCCTTCAATCTATTACCTTGTCTCTTTTGCCTTACAGATATTTTCGATGCTGCTCCTATCTTTGCCAATTCCTTTGCCATCAATGATAACATTTCCAATAGTTTGAGAAGGAAAGGGAGGCTAAGGTGCTAATTCTGGAGGAGTTGGAGCACCAGGTTGTGGATAGGGATAATAAAGAGGTTGGGAAACATTGGGGTAAACAAGTTGGGCAAACGGAGGCATGTCGTATGTTAGGTCCCCATATTACTAGTATAGTCCCTTATTGTTGTTAGTGTAACCCCCTTATTGTTATTATTGTACCCTTGTAACCCCCATATTGTTATTATTGTGCCCTTAAATTATTATTGTTAGGTCAACTAGGATTACATTGTGGCCCCACTAGGATTACATTATGGGCCCATGGACTCCTATATATAGAAAGGAGGTTTTGTAATTTGTATCATCCAAGAATTGTTCATTCATGTAATGTATTGGAGGTTTCCCCCTCGAAGTGGCTTATTTCTAAGGTGTTGATATCTCTTTTCTTCTATTTTTGGAGTTGGCTTCACAACATTTGGTATCAGAGCTTTGGATTCTAGGGTTTCGTTGCTCCAAATAGGTCATCATGGCATTTTCGCTTTAAATTTTTTTCTACGAAGTTTCAGAAGCTGAAATTTTTAGGGTACGAAGCTGAAATCCTGAGGAACATTGTTGCAAAATTTTAGAGCTTGGTGCACAATATTTTTGGAGATATGATCTGTGGAAGTTAGGTATTTTTGCAAGCTCCTCAATTTAATCTAAACAGGTCATCGTGGCATTTGTGCTATAAAATTTTTTCTACGAAGGTTGAGAATCTGAAATTTTTAGGGCTCGAAGCTAAAATCCTAAGGAAGTTCATCGCAAAATGTCAGAGCTTGGTTCGGAATATTTTCGGAGATATGATCTGTGGAAGGTAGTTCTTTTTCAGGCTCATGAATTTCATCTCAAAGAGGTGATCGTGGTAAAATATTCATAGCTCTCTGTCTGAGCATCAGATTGGAGTGCCATAAAAATTCGTTGCAAGTACATGGACTGTAGTTTATTTTCTATGAGTTTCAGATCTAAAATATGAAACAGTGACACGTGGAAATTCATAGAAGTGTGCTCTACTGAACCAGTTCATAATTAGGTCATTATAGGAGATTGAACATAAATATGCCTTGGAGAATCCAAATCAAGTTAGACTTGTGGCATTTGAAAGATATTTCATAAGGCTACCTCAGTGCCAAATTTCAGATATTGAAGAGCTGCAGTCACAGAGATAATCCAATTTCAATATCGAGCTCCTCAAAAGCAAGAAAAAGGTGTGTATTTTTTTTCCAAATTGCATAAGTCTTGTTTAAAGAATCAATTTTAATTGATTCCAAGGGAATATTGTAGAATAGATATCAGTATTGGGTTCTAAAAAATGCCCCGTAAAAATAATTCAACACCCATTAAGCCTTTAGAAGGCTCTACTATGACTCATGAAGATGAAGAATTGCAACATGATCTATCAAAATTACAAGAGCAAGTGCACCAAATTTCGCTCTCGCAAAGAGAAGAAAAAAATGAAATGGAAGTTTTGAAGAAAGGCATGGAAGCAAAGATGGATGGTGTGAAGAATAATATGGATGGTTTGAAGAAAGGCGTGGAATCTAAGATAGATGGCATGGAAGCTAGCATGGAATCTAAGATGGATGACATGGAAGCTAAAATGGAAAACATGAAGAATGATCTAAAAGCAGACATGGAAGGTTTGACAAAGTTGATACAAGAAATGTTTCCTAATGGTGAAAAGATAGTAGAGGAAATTCATGATGAGAACAAAATAAATTTTAATCGTGATTTCATAAACTCTAATGTTGGTGGGAAGAACCACCATATTCCAAAAATGGATATGAGGAAGTTTGATGGAAAGGATCCTGTAACATGGATACTACAGATGGAGCAATATTTTGATCTCCATAACGTGCAAAACACACAAAAGGTACGCATTGCAACTTTACATTTAGAGAAAAATACATTTGTATGGTATCGATGGCTTTGCTCCCATAAAAAAATTGTCACTTGGTCAATTTTTACGGAGGAAATGATAGCACATTATGAGGATACAAAGAGCAACACCTTCTTTAGCCAATTGATAAATCTCAAACAAAAGGGTTTAGTGGGGGAGCATATTGAGGACTTCCAAAAATTGAATATAAGGGTAACTGATATTCCAGAGGAACACAAGATTGATCTCTTCATAGGTACTTTAAAGGATAACATCCAACATGAAGTTCGTGTTTTGGAACCTGATTCATTGGAGAAGGCATTCAGGTTGGCAAGAAAAATTGAATGTAAAATTATGGCGACAAGGAAGCCTACCACTCACTTCTACAAAGAAGGAAGTGTTGCTACACCTAGATTTCCACAACCTACAAGGTTGACACCACAACAATTGGAAGAAAAAAGAGCAAAATGGCTTTGCTATAGTTGTCATAGAAAATACACTAACTGTCATAAGTGTGTTGAGAAGAAATTATTTTACATAGATTGTGAAGAGGAAGAAGAAAATTAACAAGAAGAGGATATACACCAGGAACCAGCCCTAGAAGAGGAAGAAATGATCCGACCATATCATGTAATGCATTGGCAGGAATTATCACTCCTCAAAATCTCAATATAGAAGGAAATATCAAGAAGAAAAATGTAATAGTGTTGATTGATTCAGGTAGCACCCATAATTTCATTCATTGTAAGGTAGCCAAGGAATTGAATTGTTTCCTATACCCAACACTAGAATGTCAAGTGATGGTTGAAAATGGAGGAACTATAAATTACTCTGGAAAATGCCATAATATCAAGCTAACCATGGGGGAATATGTATTGACTAGTCTAATGCTTTCCATTCCTATGGGAGGTGCTAATGTTGTACTAGGAATACAATCGTTACAATATTTGGTGATGGTAGATTTTAATTTTCAAGGACTTTTCTTGAAAAAAAATTCAGAAGGAAAGGAAGTTGAATTACGGGGTATTTTAGGGAAGCTGATGCAGGGGCATAAGACCCTAGCCAGCAATGTAGGAGGTTTTGTCCACATGTTGTGCCTAGGAGGGTTCAAAATCATTGAGTTGTAACAGCTAGGTGTCAATACCTCAGCTGACTGTATCATTTAGATTAGTTAGAATTTATAGAAGTCAAATAGTTAGATTCAATCCATCTGTCATGTTTCAGTTAGTTGAATTATTGTAATTAGGCTTTTGGTTTCCTAAAATAGTCCTCATAGAGGAACTAAAGAGGCGAACTGTAATGTATATAATTGTATTCTTCGGATGCATTAAGGGAGGAAGAACAGAGGTTCTGCAATAAAATCCGTGTATTGAGCAATGGTTTCCTATTGAATAAAGTTCAGTGCTTGTTGATTCTCAATTTGGTTTGAATTGGTATTATGAGTAATTTTTGTTGAATAAGGCCATTGCGTAATCTCTGTATTTATCTACCCATTGCTTCTCTCAATTTGTCCGAATAATTGAAGAAATTCCACGCGCAGGCTAGGTCTGTGTAAATGGTGGTTGATGAACTCTATTCTGAGGTTGTGAGGACTCCACTGTAAGAAGAATAGACTGTCTGCGTTTAATTAAATCCTGAACCGAGATCAGAACCTAATTTAACAACCGGAGAGTATAGGATGGAGGCATTAACCCGAGGTCAAGCACTGTTGCCAAACCATGAGCGGGTTGACGAAACCACCCTACCCATATCGCATCGCTTTTTGGGAGAGAGAGATACTTTCCAACGATGAGCGATTCCATAGAGCCTTCGACACGTGGCACAGGATGGAAGTCAAAAACCGCCTTCCAATGCGCGCCATCGCGCATTAACATTCGACCAAGGAGATTGAGTGATATCGCCAGAGACCGTCGATTTGGGGGGATGTCATCAGACGGTGGTCGGTTGATGGAGATGCGCGAAGGATAACCCAAGGTATGGTGTACGTGTTTCGTTGAATTTTTCTGATGGTATGTGCGGGGCCGGAACATAATAAAGTTGCTTAATTAAAATATTGACGGATAATTGACATAAGACTAGAGTGTTAAGGTTATAAGGATTGGCGGTATAATATAGAGTCGAGATATATATTAAATTTGTCAAAGGATGTTGATAAAGTTTATTTATCAAATTCCTCGAATATGATAAATAAAAACAGAGAAAAAATAAGAAGACCACGTGGAGGTGAAACAAGTGAACTAAAGAGAAATGCTGACAGGGCCACGAAAATAGTAGACTAGCTCTCCTCAAGGGTGACTTTCAGTCTAGTTTCCGTCATTTGTGGTATCAGAGTTTTTGTTTCCGAGTTGTTTTTTCAGGAGCTGACATGGCAATCCGAGTTGGTAGAGGTGCTGGCAGAAGTAGACCTGTTGCCAACGTAGAGGTGTTGGGGATGTTGCAAAGAGTCGAGGCTAGAATGGATGCCATGGAGCGAAGACAACCCAGAGATCTTGAAGACATCAGTGAACCTGAAATAGAAGAAGTGGAAGAAAATGTTGAGATTCCTCCTAACATGAGGCTCCTCAGAACTGTTCTGGGATCTGAAGTTAAGCCCAAAATTGAAGTGTCGAGTTATGCAGGGGTACTAAATCCAGAAGAACTAGTAGACTGGATTAATGAAATGAACAAGTGCTTCGATTATGAAGAAATAAGCGAAGATAAACAGGTCAATTTTGCAGTAACAAAGTTGAAAGGACATGTTGCACTTTGGTGGGATGGAGTGCAGGAATAAAGGAGGAGAGTTGGCAAGCAACCTATAAAAAGCTGGACCAGAATGATGGCTAAATTAAAAGGTAAATTCTTGCCTAGTGATTATCAACTGACATTGTATAAGCAAATGCAGAACCTGAGACAGAGGTTGCTGATAGTAAAGGAATACATAGAGGAATTCTACAGAGTAAGCATAAGAGCTGGACAATTTTAGGACACACCTGAGAAGACTTCCAAATATGTGAATGGTCTCAAGCTGGAGATCCAAGATGAGATGGGTCTTCTGTCTCCCAAGACAGTGGAAGAGGCCTACCAGATGGCCTTGAAAGTAGAGGATAAACTTCTGAGGAAACAGTCTGCCAAGAAGAGAGGTACTTTCCATGGAAATGGAAGTCAGGGTGGTAGAGGAAAGCCTACTACACCTAGGGATGGAGCTAATAGTAGCTCACCTCAGAATGCATCTACAGAGGATGATGCAAGGAGCAGAAGGGGTTCTTACAGAGGAAAAGGAAGAGGAGGCAGAGACAGAGGAAGAGGCAAAGAATTGAGGTGCTATAGATGTCAGCAAGTGGGACATAAGCACTATGAGTTTCCAGGGAATGTGGGTGTTGGTCCAAGAAATACTGTTGTTGCCCAGGCTGGAGAAGAGGCAGAAATTGAAGAATAAATTCTACCAGAGAGGGGAGAATCCTTGGTGGTAAATAAGGTCCTGTTGAAGCAAGCCAAAGAGGTCACTGATCCTGCACAAAGGAAGACTTTGTTTAGGAGCATATGAAAATTCCAAGGGAAATGCTGCCAGCTAGTCATTGATAGTGGCAGCATAGACAATTTGGTTTCCACTGAGGTGATAGAAAAGTTGAAGCTGAAGACAAGGGAGCATCCAACTCCCTACAGGGTGTCTTGGCTACATAAAGGGCACCAGCTGGTTGTAAAATAACAGCGTGAGATAGATCTGCAAATGGGAAAATACAAGGACAAAGTTTTGTGTGATGTAATGCCCATGGATGTGTGTCATATACTGCTGGGTAGGCCTTGGAATTTTGACAGAGAAACAATGCATGATGGCAAGAAGAACACTTACAAGTTATTCAAAGATGGGGTACATCATACATTGATACCCATGGAAGAAGGAGAGCCATCCAGCAGAGTGATTGATCCAAAGACCTTGTTGTTGAGCGGGAAGGAATATCTGCAGCAAATAGAAGAGGAAGAGGTAATTTTTTCTTTAGTTTGCAAGCCTAAAGTAGTTCTTACTTCTACTAAGATTTCTGATTTGCCAGTAGAAATCCAAGAGATGTTAGACAATTATTGTGACATTATTGTGGATGATTTACCTGATGAGCTGCCACCCGTGAGAAAGATCAGCCATCAGATAGATTTTATCCTTGGTTCAAATCTGCCAAATAAGGCAGCCTACAAAATGACTCCCACAGAAAATGAGGAAATCAGGAGACAAGTACAGGAATTGGTGGACAAGGGACTGATCAGAGAAAGTTTGAGTCCATGTGTAGTACCAACAGTATTGAGCCCAAAGAAAGATGGAGGCTGGAGGATGTGTACTGATTCCAGAGAAATCAATAAGATCACAATCAGGTACATATTCCCTTTGCCCAGAGTTGAGGATTTGATGGACTATTTGAGTGGTGCTAAATATTTTTCAAAGATAGATTTAGAAAGTGGATACCATCAGATTAGAATAAGAGAGGGTGATGAGTGGAAAACTGCCTTTAAAACAAATGAAGGATTATATGAATGGATGGTAATGCCTTTTGGGTTGTCAACTGCACCTAGCACTTTCATGAGACTTATGAATGAAGTATTGAAAGAATTCATTGGTGAGTTTGTGATAGTGTATCTGGATGATATATTAGTTTTCAGCAGAACTAAAGAAGAACATTTAAGGCATCTAAATCATGTATTGAAAAGGATACACCAAGAGAAACTGCTGATAAATTTAAAGAAATGTTCAGTCATGAAAGAAGAGTTGGTGTATTTGGGTTTTCTTTTTTCTCCATAAGGATTGAAGATGGACCCAGAAAAGGTTAAGGCAATTGTGGAGTGGCCTTCACCCAGGAATGTTTTTGAGGTAAGAAGTTTCCATGGACTTGCCAGTTTTTACAAGAATTTTATAATAAACTTCAGTAAGATCAATGCACCCATAATTGAGACAATAAAGAAGAGCAAACAGCCATTTAAGTGGACTTCTGAAGTAGAAATAAACTTTAAACTTCTGAAGAAAAAGATAACTGAGAAGCCTGTTTTGATTCTGCCTGATTTTACTAAACCATTTCAAGTAAAGTGTGATGCCAGTGGAGAGGCCATTGGAGCTGTGTTGAGTCAGGATGATAGGCCTGTAGCATATTTCAGTGAGAAGCTGAATGACACCAGGAGAAAGTATTCCTCTTATGATAAGGAATTCTATGCAATTGTTCAGGCATTGAAAAAGTGGAGACATTATTTGATGTCCAAGGAATTTGTATTATATTTTGACAATCATGCTTTGCAGTATATTGTACAACAGCCCAAGTTGAAGCGTAAGCATGCCAAATGGGTTGAGTATCTCCAAGGTTTTAATTTTTTTTTGAAACATATAAATGGCCAAGCAAATAGAGTAGCTGATGCTTTGAGTAGGAGGCACATGCTAGTTCAAGAAACTAATTTTGAAGTTGTAGGATTTGATTTTCTCAAAGAATTGTATAAAACAGATCCAGATTTTAAAGAAGCATTTGAGGCATGTTGTAACCCTGTTCTAACAGATAGAAGCCAGTGGCTGGATTATTTCTTGCAGGAGGACTTGTTATTTAGAAGAAGCCAACTGTGTGTACCAAAATGTTCCATGAGAGAAAATCTGATCAAGGAGAAGCATAGTGGTGGACTTGCTAGACACTTTGGTACTGAAAAAACCTATGAGCAGCTGAGTCACTTCTATTACTGGCCCAGGATGAGAACATAAGTAGATAAGTTTGTGAATAATTGCAAAATCTGTCAATATGCTAAAGGAAGGAGCCAGAATGCAGGATTGTACACTCCCTTGCCTATTCCAGACAGGCCTTGGGACATGGTGAGTATGGATTTTGTCCTAGGATTTCCCAAGACTCAGAGAGGGAATGATGCATTCTTTGTTGTAGTGGACAGATTCTCCAAAATGGCACATTTTATTCCATGCCATAAAACTAGTGATGCCACCCATGTTGCTAACTTGTTTTTCAAAGAAGTTGTTAGATTGCATGGGTTGCCCAAGAGTATTGTTTCAGACAGAGACACCAGATTTGTGGGTCATTTTTGGAGGACACTGTGGAAGAAACAAACTGAGTTTCAGCTTAGCTTATCATCCCCAGACTGATGGACAAACTAAGGTAGTGAATAGGATTCTGGGAAATTTGTTGAAAAGCCTTGCAGGAGAGCATCCCAAGCAGTGGGATCATATTTTTCCCCAGGAAGAGTATGCATATAATGACTCACCAAATAGAAGCATAGGGAAAAGTCCATTCTGTATTTTTTATGTAATGCACCCCAGAGGAATATCAGAATTAAGAAATCTGGGAAGGGAAGAACTAAGAAGCACAGATGGTGAAGAATTTGCTTCAGAGATTCAGGCCATACATGAACAAGTGAAACAACAACTACAAGGCAGCAACATAAAATACAAAGGCAGAGCAGACTTGAGTAGAAAGGAAGTTCATTTTGAAGTAGGAGATTTGGTTTTGGCACACTTGAGAAAGGAGAGATTCCCAAAAAAGCAGTATAATAAACTGAAGTTCAAAAAGATTGGGCCATGCAAGATACTTAAAAAGTTTTCTGCAAATGCTTATGAGATTGAATTACCCCCTGATGTTGGAATATCTCCCATTTTTAATGTTGCAGATTTTTACAAGTATGAAGATGATGGTGCAGAAGAAATATCAGCATACAAGGAATAGATTGAGTGGAAAGAACAGCTACCTCCAGCGCAACCATTGCAACCAGAGAAGATATTGGACATAAGAGTGTTCAGGAAGACAAGAGGACGAGAGTACTTTCAGTACTTAATCAAATGGAAGGACAAGCCAGAGGAAGATGCCACTTGGATGACTGAAGGAATGTTGTAGGATATAGGCAAATCAGTGGAAGAGCTCATGGACAGGAGCCCATGAAGAAAATTTCCCTCGGGAGTCTGATGTAGGGGCATAAGACACTAGCCAGGAATGTAGGAGGTTTTTTCCACATGTTGTGGCTAGGAGGGTTCAAAATCATTGAGTTGTAATAGCTAGGTGTCAATACCTCAACTTACTGTATCATTTAGATTAGTTAGAATTTGTAGAAGTCGAATAGTTAGATTCGATCCATCTGTCATGTTTCAGTTAGTTGAATTATTGTAATTAGGCTTTTGGTTTCCTAAAATGGTCCTCACAGAGGAACCAAAGAGACACACTGTAATGTATATAATTGTATTCTTCGGATGCATTGAGGGTGGAAGAACAGAGGTTCTGCAATAAAATCCGTGTATTGAGCAATAGTTTCTTGTTGAATAAAGTTCAATGCTCGTTGATTCTCAATTTGGTTTGAATTGATATTATGAGTAATTTTTGTTGAATAAGGCCACTGCATAATCTTTGTATTTCTCTACCCATTTCTTCTCTCAATTTGTCCGAATAATTGAAGAAATTCCACGCGCAGGCGAGGTCTGTGTAAATGGTGGTCGATGAACTCTATTATGAGGTTGTGAGGACTCCATTGTAAGAAGAATAGACTGTCCGCATTTAATTAAATCCTGAACCGAGATCGGAATCTGAGTTAACAACCGGAGAGTATAGGATGGAGGCATTAACCCGAGGTCAAGCACTGTTGCCAAACCACGAGCGGGTTGACAAAACCACCTTGCCCATATCGCACTGCTTTTTGGAAGCGAGTGGTAATTTCCAATGACAAGAAATTCCATAGAGCCTTCGGCATGTGGCATAGGATAGAAGTCCAAAACCGCCTTCCAATGCGCGCCATCGCGTGTTAACGTTCGACCAAGGAGATTGAGCAATATCGTCGGAGACTGTCAATCTAGGGGGATGTCATCGGACGATGGTCGGTTGATGGAGATGCGCGAAGGATAACCCAAGGTACGGTGTACGTGTTTCGTTGAATTTTTCCGATAGTATGTGTGGGGTTGGAACATAATAAAGTTGGTTAATTAAAAGATTGACAGATAATTGACAGAAGACTAGAGTGCTAAGGTTATAAGGGTTGGCGGTATAATATAGAGTCGAGATATATATTAAATTTGTCAAAGGTTGTTGATAAATTTTATTTATCAAATTCCTCGAATTTGATAAATAAAAACAGAGAAAAAATAAGAAGACTACGTGGAGGTGAAACAAGTGAACTAAAGAGAAACGCTGACAGGGCCACGACTACAATAGACTATCTCTCCTCAGGTGTGACTTTCAGTTTAGTTGCCGTCAGAAGCCAGGAAAGATAATAAGCTCTAATGTTATGACAAAGCTTCTAAAGAAAGAACAACAAGGCGTAGTTGCACAATTATGCTCATTAGAAGTTCCAACATCAAAATCATCTATTTCTGCAGATCTCCAACAAGTCTTGGACAATCATTCCAAGGTGTTTGAAAGTCCCAAAGGACTCCCACCTATTCGTGATCATGATCATGCTATTCATTTGATTCCAGGAAGTGTTCCTCCAAACATCAGGCCTTATAGATATCCTTATGTCCAAAAGAGCGAAATTGAACTTATGATTGCAGAAATGTTAGAGGCAGGTATAATTCAACCTAGTCAAAGTTCTTTCTCTGCTCCTGTAGTATTGGTAGACATGAGGGATGGATCATGGCGCATGTGTCCGGATTATAGGGAGCTCAATAAGCTCACCATTAAAGATAAATTTCCCATTCCTATGATTGATGAATTATTGGATGAATCACATGGAGCAATTTATTTTACCAAGTTGGATCTTCGTTCAGGATATCATCAAATTAGAATGAAGACTGAAGATATTCCAAAAACAGCATTTCGAACTCAAGAGGGTCATTATGAATTTTTGGTCATGCCTTTTGGCCTTACCAATGCACCTTCTACATTTCAAGGGTTGATGAATTCCATTTTCAAACCCTTCCTTAGAAAATTTGTGCTAGTATTTTTTGATGATATACTAATCTATAGTAGGTCTTAGAAGGATCATGTTGAACATGTTGACAGGGTGCTCAAACTATTGCAGGAGAAACAATTATATGCAAAAAATCCAAATATTTCTTTGGAGTACAAGAGGTGGAATATCTGGGTCATATTGTATCTCACGAGGGTGTTAAGGTTGACCCTAACAAAATTAAAGCCATTAAGGAATGGAAATTCCCCATAACCATAAAGAAGTTGCAAGGATTTCTTGGGTTAACAGGGTATTATCGCAAGTTTGTTAAGAATTATAGGAGAATAGTGACACCTCTAACAAAATTATTGAAGAAAGATGCATTTTCATGGACTCCTAAAGCAACTAAGGCCTTTGAACATCTTAAAGAGGCAATGTGCCTAGCACCGGTCTTAGCTACGCCAAACTTCACAAAAACCTTTATTGTGGAATGTGATGCCTCAGGAAATGGAATTGGTGTTGTTGTAATGCAGGAAGGAAGACCCATTGCTTTTGAAAGTCGTCCAATCAAAGGAAAATATTTACAGAAACCTATTTATGAGAAGGAAACATTAGCAATACTGCATTCACTAAAGAAATGGAGAACTTACCTAATGGGAAGAGACTTTAAGGTAAAAAATAATAATGATAGTCTTAAACACTTTTTGGAACAAAGACTATCTTCAGAAGAAAAACAAAAATGGGTCACAAAGATGTTTGGTTGTGACTTTGAAATAATCTACAAAAAAGGGAAGCTTAATGTTGTTGCAGATGCACTCTCAAGAAAGAATGAAGAGGTGGAAGCATTACTTTGTGCCATTTATATTATCCAACCAGATTGGATAATTGAAGCAAGAGATAAATGGAAGAAGGACAAAGAAATATGGACACTCATTCAAAAGTTGCAGCAAGATCCTAGTACATATGATACATTTAGTTGGAAAAATGATTCTTTATGGTACAAAGATCGCTTATGTCTTTGTAAGAATCCCCAACTAAACAAAATATTCTTTTGGAATTGCGCACTTCTTCTTTAGGAGAACACTCAGGATTTTTAAAAACTTACCACAGGGTGAAGAAAGAATTTTTTTGGGATGGCCTTAAATCCGATATTCAAAATTTTGTGGCGGAATGTTTGGTTTGCCAACAGAATAAAGTTGAGACAATTAAGACCCCGAGAATTATACAACCTTTATCCATTCCAAGTCAATGTTTTTTTTTTTTTTCGACAGAAACGGTTATGGAGTATTAATATTCATCTTGGCCTGAATGCCGGAAATCTGATTACATTGAGGATGTCTAAATCCTGATGCATCTCACTGCTCATATTGAGAATGCAGCCGAAGCTTGCAAACTTCTTCCATGATAGAAAATCTAAAAATTTGATTTCAGAGATTCTCCCTAACTTAAAGATACAAACAAATTTATTTAAGAGCCAACAGTTAAACATGACAATGAACAACTTATGGGATAGGTTCCCAAGATTCTTCTTCATCTTTCATCTTGACCCCGACAGAGAAGAGGGTAGCTTTATTGGCTTCAATGTCTGCCTGTTTATTATGAGTTCTCAGCACATGGTAGTAATTCAACTTCTGAAAAGCGTTTTCCAAACCCTTAATTCTGGATATCAACCTTGCTAGTTTGAGATCCGAGGCTAGGGAGTTGGAAACCATTGCGTTTATAATGATCTGGGAATCACCTATGACATTAGCTTCACTTATATTTAAATCTTTGAGGATATTGAGGCCTTGGTAGAGGGTCAAAGCCTCAGCTTGAACGCTGGATGAGAATCCAAGCCCCCAAGCAAAGGTATGAATTTTTTCCCCAATTGGACTTACAACAACACCTCCTACACCAGCTTTGCCCAGATTTCCCTTTGCTGCCCCATCAAAAAAGAGAGAGTGCCTTGAGTGTGAATTGAGCCAATATTGAAGGTTAGTTTCAGATTTCCTTATTTTCCAGTCTTTGAGAGGAGGGACGTTTCTAACTGCTGATTGAAATTGCAAGTCAAGGGAAGATCCCCAAGCAATGTCCTGTTGGCTAAGATTGAAATCATATTTTATATTAGTCAAGCACTTCTTTAAATGACATTTAATCTTAATTTCTAAGACCTTGTGATTCTATTTAATGTTTCTGAATATTCTTCTGTTTCGTTCTATCCAGATCTGCCAACAAATAACCTTTGGAAGGACAGCCCATACGGATTTAATTATCTGATTTTTAGGAGGGGGGCCAGGATATCTGATTGCCCAATTAGAAAAAAGATCAGTAGTGGAACAAGGAAGCAAAAAGTTGGGATCCAAATTGTGGATAAAGGAGACCTAGATCTGCTTGGAGAACTTGCATTCGAGGACTAAATGGACAGCTGCCTCTGCATTTTAGTTGCATAGCGAGCAGATTGAGGGACCATAGAATCCTTTTCTCTGCAGGATTTCATTCATAAGGATCTTGCTGTCGCAAAGAAGCCAAGAAAAGAAGTCGAATTTGGGCCATGAAGGAAAACTCCAGACCCCCTGCCAAGGTGCAGGGTCAGGGGGGATGTATGGCCTCTCTTTCAGCTTGTCATATCCCATGGAGACAGTGTAACCTTTGGCATTCGGCCCCCATCCTTTCATATCTCTTTTCCTCATGCGCGTGGGCACCAAGCCATGAAGGAGGTCCAACAGCGTGGACCATTCGAGGGTCAGATGAGCCGGCACCTCAATTCGTTTCCAACCTGCCTAGATAGAGTCATTCCAAAGAGAAATATCCCACAACGAACACAACCCCTCTCTATCCATCCAGCAACGCATCGCTCTAATGGAGGCTCTGTCTTCAATTGGGTCCTTATTCATAATTTTATCAGCCCAGATATTGATCTTTTTGCCATTTCCAGGAATCCAATAGGAGTGCGCATTGATTAAGGGAGCAACTTTAACATACAGTTTGAGAAAAGACGAATAAGGCAAATGGATTACATTGTCTAAACAGGTAGAACAAGGACCTCTGAAATACTTTTTCCAGAGAGCCAATTGGGCCCAGCCAGGCTTGGGCGCAATGATCCTCCAAATAATCTTAGCTGCCATAGCCACGTTTTTCTGATAGAGATTTTTGAAATTCAAACCACCCTCCCACAGAGGCTTGGAGATGGTTTCCCAACTGATAAGGGGAATCTTGTTTTCATTCTGTTTGCCTCCCTTCAAAAAAACCTCCGCATGAATTCTTCCATTTTTTTTAATATACTTTCCGGAGCGAGAAGCACAAAAAATTGAAATAGAGGAAGACTAGAGAGCATAGGTTTAATAAGGACAGATTTTCCAGCAGTGTTGAGCCAAGAGAAGCCCCAGGCTTAGATCCTAGACTTGAATTTTTCTAGCTGAGGGAGCCAGTCTTTGCTTGTAGATCTCTTATGAAAAACAGGAAGGCCCAAATATTTGAAGGAGATCCAAGTGGAGGAGGCAGCA
Source organism: Pinus albicaulis (assembly GCA_034641835.2). Taxonomy (NCBI): domain Eukaryota; kingdom Viridiplantae; phylum Streptophyta; class Pinopsida; order Pinales; family Pinaceae; genus Pinus; species Pinus albicaulis. Next base: position 1,769,372,668 of record CM076575.1, on the reverse strand, counting down.
AAACCCAAATATATAGAAATAGCAGAGAGCAATCTGGTCGAGTTGTTCCAGCTGTAGATATGACATTTTTTCTTATTTACAATGCTGCCAGAGGCTTCACTGAATTCATCCAAAACTGCTTTAAATTTAGAGGCAGAGGAGAGAGAGGCAGCTCCCAAAAACAAAGTGTCGTCCGCAAATAGGGCGTGGTTTATATTTTTTACCCCTCTTGCAATACAAAATCCGTTGATATCTTGATCTTGCATCTTTTTGTCTAACAGGAAACTGAGGACAGAGGCTTGGATGACAAAAAGCAGAGGGGAAAGAGGGCACCCTTGCCTTAGCCCTCTTGAGGCTTTGAAGAATTCAGTGGCTCTTCCATTACAAGAGGAGCGATCCATGGCTCTGAGATGCATGCCCGGATCCATTTGATGAAATTTGCTCCAAAACCAAACTTGCTCATGACTTTTAAAAGAAGGCTATGATTTACTCGATCAAAAGCATTTGCTAAATCAAGTTTAATCGCCATACCTTGTTCTTTTCAAAGAAGACTTGAGTGGATTGCCTCTTGAACAAGGGTGAAGTTGTCCACATTTGCCTTCCTTGGATGAAGCCTCCTTGATTCTCCGGAATTATTTTGGGAAGAATGAGCTTCAGTCTATTTGCAATAACTTTAGTGATTAGCTTGTACCTAGTATTGCATAAGGAAATCGGGCGGAATCTGCTGAAATTGTTGGTGCCTTTTTCCTTTGGTATGAGGGCTAGGAAAGCGGAGTTTGTGCTACCTCCTATTTTCTGAGTATTTTGAGACTTCTTAACCATTTTGAGCAGATCCTTTTCAATAATCGGCCAACAAACTTGAAGGAACTTGGCAAAAAAGCCATCCGACCTGGGGCCCTTATCCGGATCCATATCAAAGAGGGCCTTTTTGACTTCATCTTTGGCGACTTTGGCCTCAAGGATCTCATTCATACAAGGAGAAATTGCAGAAGGAATAATGTCTAGCACATCAGAGTATTGGTCCGAGTCCTTATCCTCACTATACAAGTTTTGAAAGTGAGAGAAGGCTGATTTTTTAATTTCTTCAAAATCCTTGAAGATGACGTTATCCTCCTTAATCTCAAAAATAGTGTTGAAGATTTTTCTGGCCTGGGTTTGTTTGTGGAAAAAGGCAGAGTTCCTGTCCCTTGCTTTGAGCCAGAGATTTCGAGATTTTAATCTCCAGTATTCTTCTTCAGCTAGGTAGGCCTTATGATAGTGTTGTTGCAAATGAGCCTCTTGGTCTAACATCTCCTCTGTGACAATAGCATGCTCCATATGAGTTTGATGAGAGGCGAGAGAGACTTTGATGGCTTTTCTTTCTGTAGCCGGGTTGGACAGGGTTTTGGCCCATCGTTTTAGATCGCCTTTTACCCTTCTAAGTTTTTCCTCCCAGATATAGAAGGGAGAACCATTGACAGGCTAACTCCAAAAATCCTTGACTATTTGCATGAAGTCTGATTCCTTGACCCAAAGAGGACTAAATTGAAATGGAATAGGACCTAGATCTAGATGGGCCAGGAGCTCGAGTTTTATAGGCTTATGGTCTGAGATGCTGTTAGCAAGGATGTGCATTCTGGGTTCTAATCCTAGTAACAGAAAAGAGCTTTGAATGAAAAATCTATCTAATCTGGCAACGATATGACCAGGGCCCACTCTTTTGTTAGACCAAGAGAACTTACCGGAAGAGGGTTTGATATCCAGCAAGTCCCAGTCCTGCAGTAGATCCTCCACCCATTCCCTTGTCGGATCTCGAACAACGCTGCCTCCTCTTTTTTCAGACGAGTGGAGAGTGAGATTAAGATCTCCAGCAATAATTATATTTTCCAGATTTTTCAAGTCTGCTTGTTGCCTTATAGAATCCCAGCATTCCTTTTTTTCCCCAACATTGACTGGACAATATACATTGAAGAGGCAAAAGATTTCCTTAGTATCCAGATTTTGCATTTTCAGCAGCAACCAGTGCGTATTACTAGACTCAAAGGTGACTTCAAATTTGTTAGGGTTCCATAGAGTGCCAATCCCTCCCGAAGCGCCCCGGGCAGAGATTGCTCTTGCTTCAATTTTGAACCAAAGTTTCTTGCATGCTTGCAGGAAGACTACGTCTTCCAACTTAGTCTCCTGGACGAGAAGTATGTCTGGGGTTTCTGTTCTTATTAAGCTTCTCATGGCTTCTTCCTTAACTTTACTCCCCATACCTCTACAATTCCAGGAGATGACCTTCATTATTTATGTTTCTGGTGGGCTCCCTTGGAGCCTTGGGTCTGATTTTTCAACATCCTTGGCTTTGAGGCAAGCAACTTTTCCAGAGTTGGCTAGCTGCCCTGTAACTTATCTTTGTAAGTCTCCTGCTCTCTTTTTTCCCTGTCAGATTTATGGCCTCTTGTAGATCTTCGTACCGAGGTTTGGGATTCTCCTATTTCTTCTTCCTCCTCTGACTCATCTGTTTCTTGTTCTTCTTCCTCATCTTCTGAGGTCATACCCTTGGGATCTTCGGCACTTGTTCCTTTAAGGGAGGCTGAGGGAGTATCTTTGCTAGGAGAAACTGGGTTTTGTGTCTCGTTCTCCTGAGTATCTTCTGTCTACTGGCTTAGAGGGTCAAATTTGTTTCCTTGCGCCCTTTTGGGAGGGGGGCGTTGAACATTAGCCTGTAGAGAGACTTTTCCAGAGGGTCCTCCTGGTTTTTTCCCTTTGTGATTGGTTTTTGCTTGTTTGACTTGGTTCCAACCCTCTTCAATCCCTTTCTCGGGCTCAGCGTTGGACGGACAGTTTCTAGCAAAATGTCCATGAACGTGGCATTTCCTACATTTGAATGGCAGTTGCTCATAGTCCAAGATCTGTACATGAGACCAACTTCCGACTTTGATTTTTATAGCCTCTGGAAGACCAACCTCTAGATCTACTTCCACGCAGATCTTGGCACAGTCGTACTGGTCCTTATTGTTTGCCTGATCTATGAATTTCCCGAGAGTGTTGCCAATGTGTCTCAAGGAACTCCAGTTCCAGCAATGAACTGGTAGGTTTGGAAGGTGAACCCACACTGGGACTGCCTTGGGAACATCGACAGCCGGATCAAAGTCCAGAGTCCATTTGTTCAGATAGAGACCCTGAGAACCCATGAAATAAGGCCCATTTTGAAAGATCAAGTCTTTGTCTTCTTTGGAAGAGAATTCAAAGAGGAAGTAACCTTTCCCTAGAAAGTAAGAGGTGACCTTTTCCTTGATCAAAGGAGCCCAGTTCCTGCTAACCCATTGCTCAGTAGTTTTCGGAGAAGGCCACAGACCCGAGAACTGGCCAATGAGACCTCGATCCGCCAAAGATAAAGCTACTTGAATGGGGGCCTCCGGAGGCAAAGAGATCTCAGGAATTTCATCAAGCTTCTTAACAAATTTGGATGCTTCGCTTCTTTTCTTCTGAGGAAAACTGCTAAGAAGCTGGTTGAAGGCGTCAATGGCAGGAGAAGAATGCGGATCCATAGAAGGACCCAGCATCTCCATAGGGAGGGCCTGAGGCCGGCCGCCGCAGGGGCAGCCACGCAGCGGAAACCCTAGCAAAGTTCAGGACGCGCAGGGAGAGCCGTCGGAACCCGACCTAGACATTGACACAACACAACAGGATGTAGCCAGAAGGGCACAGCAGGAGGCAGTAGGTACAATAGGACACAGCAAGAACAGAAGCAGCAGGGCCCTGCGAGGGCAGGCACAGCGCAGGGGCAGCAGCGTAGGGGCACTCGCAAGCTCTAGACAAATTTGGAGCGAAAAGAATTCAAGTATTTTTCCATATTTACTTTTCATATATCACAATTGATAATAGTTATTATTCATGAATACTCATAAAAAAATGAATGGACCTCATATCATCTCACCTCTACCCATTCCAAGTCAATGTTGGGAGGAGATTTCAATGGATTTTATCACAGGTTTACCTAAGTCGAAAGGAAAGAGTGTCATCATGGTGGTAGTTTATAGACTTACCAAGTATGCACACTTTTGTGAATTATCTCATCCATTTAAAGCAAGAACAGTTGCTATTACATTTATGGACACAATTCGAAAGCTACATGGAAACCCAAGGGTTATTGTGAGCGACAGAGATCCCATTTTTACTGGAAATTTTTGGACGGAGTTATTTTCTTGTTTGGGTACTCAATTAGCTCATATATCATCTTATCATCGTCAATATAATGGTAAAAATAAGATAGTAAATAAATGTTTGGAAGGATATCTTCATTTTTTTGTATCTGATAAACAAACATAATGGGTCAAGTGGTTACCTCTCGATGAATGGTGGTATAACACTTCCTTCCATACTGCAACAAAAATGACCCCATTTATGGCACTTTATGGATATCATCCACCATCCATCACATCATCTTTAAGGGAAAATTCGAAGGTTCAAGCAGTGGAAGATCACATCGAGCATCAGCAAGAAGTTCTCCAACTCTTAAAGGATAACTTTAATTTGGCACAAAATCGAATGAAACAACAGGCAGATCAACATCGCAGCGAGAGAAGTTTTGATGTAGGAGATTGGGTATTTTTACGGCTACAACCATATAAACAAATGTCCCTCAATCAAGCTAAGAAGGATAATAAATTATCGCCAAAGTACTATGGTCCTTACAAGGTGTTGCAAAAGATTGGTACTATGGCATACAAATTGGAGCTTACTGCTTCTTCACGAGTGCATCCAGTTTTCCATGTTTCATGCTTAAAGAAGGTTATAGGTGAAAATCTTCCAGTTCAAACAATATTTCCAGAACTTGATGAGGAAGAAAAAATCATATTGGAACCTGAAGCGGTCACGGAAACAAGAACTCGACAGCTACGGAATCGATCAATTTCAGAGTATCTCATCAAGTGGAAGAACTTACCCACTGAAGATTCTACATGGGAGGATGAGAATTTTATACAGAAGCACCCAGAGCTACTCAAGCGTTGGGGACAACACTTTTTTGAAGGAGAGGGGCATGTTAGGTCCCTATATGACTAGTATAGTCCCTTATTGTTGTTAGTGTAACCCCCTTATTGTTATTATTGTGCCCTTAAATTATTATTGTTAGGTCGGCTAGGATTACATTGTGGCCCCACTAGGATTACATTATGGCCCCATGGACTTCTATATATAAAAAGGATATTTTGTAATTTTTATCATCCAAGAATTGTTCATTCATGTAATTTATTGGAGGTTTCCCCCTTGAAGTGGCTTATTTCTAAGGCATTGATATCACTTTTCTTCTATTTTTGGAGTTGGCTTCACAACACTGTATCCTAGATACATGCTACTGGGAGGGGGGGAAGTGCTGGAGGAGCTGGCCCCTCCATGAAGGAGACCATAACCTATGGGACGATGAGTATATAGATGAGAAAGGGCTCCAACGATACTGTCAGCAACATAGGATGCCCTCGGTGCGTTGGCACCATCCGGTCTAGGGATATCAGGTAAGATGATATAAACATAACTAGACTGTGCATATATCAAGTCATATTTTAATGCAATATAGAGAGCTTCTTCCTCAATTTGAGGGAAATGAGATGCGACATCTTTTCCAATTGCAGGAAAAAGGGATCTGAGAAACTAGTCCATGTAGACATGGTCATCGAAGGTAAGGGCTGGACATAGGCTCTTTGTTCTCCATCATTATTGGACATGATCAGAGAGGTGGGTCACAGATGATTGCTGGAAAGAGGTCAAGAGTTCGATACCAGTGTCATAGTGAAGGGGAAGCTGGAAGTAAGACAAAAAATCCTGAGCAATATTTGCAAAAGTAGTATGAGAGGCAGAGGCCTAGTCGACATACCAATTAGAATCTTCTCCAGTAAGCGTACGCTGGAACAACCGAAGACAGATGGAGTCATCGATGATGGAGTTAGACGAATACCACATGTGGAAGGAACGAAAATGGTTTTTAGGATCCTCTCCAGCAAGAGCTTCAAACCTGGGAATGTATGAAGGGAGCGTGATTGGCATAGAAGGCCAACCAAGATCATGGTGTATGGGGTCATTGATCAACTGGTTAAAATCAAGAATATTGAGACCTGCCATATAAGAGAGCAAGGGATAAAGAGGAATAATTCATGTTGTGGCCCCACTAGTAGTATTTGCAACATTAGGGCTGAGGCTACCACCAGTGTTAGGTCCTGAGCCAGACATGGTGAAGGTGACAGGAGGAGAGCCAGGGATATAACTAGAAGGGGAACTCGATGAACCAAAACCAGAGTTATAATGGGGACTTGGAGGAGTACTAACTCGAACCCTACGTATATGAGTAAGTCTTCCCAACGGAAACTGAGGATGAAAGCCAAGAAGTCTCCAAGATAAATGCCTTGGGGGCGCAATGATGGAAAACAGACACGGATCATAGAAGGAAAAGAGACCAACAAGGGAAAGGAGGTGCAAGATCAAATGATTACAATGTTGAAACAAGGGTAGGGAGGTGTTGGATCAATTGGTTACAATGTTATAGTCTTGGCCTCACGGTGTAAACCAGACACTCTTCACTTAGGTTGTGCGTGTATGTGATAAGTGTGTTAATTTTAATTAAGTCTAGAAGTTTCTAGAGAAAAATTAAAAAATACGTTGTATAACTGTAAATAAATCTGAATATGAAAATAAAGGAAACTGAATACGACAGAAAATAAACAGCTAAAGATGCATCAATTTAAACCTAAGGAGGAGGGCTTCCCAACAACTAGTCTATGGGTGGGAAAAATCTAGTCAAAACACACAAAATTTCCAGTGGATCTAAAGTTGAGAGGGATAGGGATCTAAAGGTCACATCTGCTGGAAATAGGTGCAGAAAACAACGAAAAACTAGAGGGAAAAATGTTACAGAAAAGGTAGCGAAAGGCTACAACCTGAAGGGAAATGAAGGGGACCTTAACGGAGGACCAAACAAAAATGAAAAGAGGTATTTTGTATGGATGAATAAATGGATCTGAAATTATAGGTTCAAACTTGAAAAAATGGCTGAACACACTAAAATATCAGATGACCTGCTTCAGCTAAAGTCCTCCTAAAAAGCTGGAAGTGTATTGAAGCCCTAGAGGGCTTGGTTCCTACTTCGACGAGTAAAATGAAGCAAGTATAGGTAAAAAATGGCTGGAGAAGGAGGTCAAACAACCCTGAACAGTAGCCCAGACAAACCCATAAAAACCATAGAAAAATTCCCACAAAAAGTACAAGTCGCAGGTTTTGACCTATTTTTAGTAGAGGTCGCAGATTTTAGGCTATTTTCTACGTCGTGGAGGTTGAGGTTGCAGGTTTTGGCCCAAAAAGTGCGACCTGCACTTCTAGCACTCTCGGGAGTAGGTTTCAGAAAAATGTGTCATCTCAGCTATGGCTGATAACTGTCACGTGTGCACCAGGCCTAGAAGCACACGAAAGTAATAATTTTTACTATTTTAGGGTTTTAAAGGTTAAAAACAACATCAAGAAAAGAAAAATAAGAATCTGAAGAAAAACCCTAGGGGTTGAAGCAGATGGTCATGCAGGGATATGAAAAATGACAACGGTCGTAATCATAATCCCCAGTGGAGTCACCAGTTGTTAGTGTGAATTCTAATCACAAGCGTACGAAAAAATCTCACTTTAGTTGTGCATAACAAAGAGCCTTAACATCAAATATGGCTGTCAATTTCCTTATATCTGCAGTTAGTGACCAAGATAAATGCTACAAAAATCCAGATCTATGTAGTTAAAGACATTAAACAACAAATAATAAGTAAGAGTCACACCATGCATCCAATGAAAAAGGCAAGAATGTTTTTAAATAATTTTTGTATTATGACACTTGGGAGGGGAACACAAAAAGATGTTACCAGTCCCCCACAAAGGGATGGGTTCTTGTATGTCCTCAACACTTTAGATCTAAGGTCTCTCTCTCTTGATGGTGTAGAAAACCCAGACAGAAATGGAACTCAAGGAGAGTTCACAAGCAAAAAAGTAGAAAAATATGACAATGATGGTGATCAAATTCATACCAAAAGTATAGATCCAGAGTGATCTTTAGAGAAAAAAAGGTAGTGAATGAATGGAAAATCCCTTCTATTTATAAAAAAAATATTGAGTTATTCTAGATATTGCTGCATAATTAAAATGTTATTAACCAAATCTAGATCCAACTTTTATGGAATATTTTATTATATTTGTTGGAGGGAAAAAGAATTTGAATTTGGTCAAATCCCTTTATTTGTAAATAATAAATAAATAAATGATTTATTTATTATTTTAAGAATTTGGTTGAGTAATAATTAAATAAATAGTGATTTATTCAATTATTTATAAATTATTTAGTCAAATTTAACAAGGAATATTATTTAAATAATGTTTTAAATAATTATTCATAGAAAAAATAATAAGATAAATAATGATTTATCTAATTAATTTTCCTGTTTTGGGTTAAATTGACTAGGAATATTAATTAAACTGTTGTTTAACTAATTATCCCTTGAGGAATATCAAACAAATAAGGATTTATTCAATTATTCCTCATGGGGTTTTTGTTTTGACCATAAACCACTTAATAAAATATGGATTACTAAGTTATTTTTCATAGTGAAAGCAATTTTAGTAGGGTAAAACTAGTCTTACATGGTGTGTGTTGATCTTGTAGCCTTGGAACATGGTAGCACAGGTCCATGCTAAGCTTATAATAACTGGATTTGAACTTGATGTTTTTCTTATAAGTTCCCTTCTTGACACGTGAGCCAAATGTGGGAACTTAGAGGATGCACACAAAGTGTTTGAAAATAATAATGAAAGAATGAGCCAAATGAGGTATTGTGGATAGTGTTGATTATAGGATATGCACAACATGGATTTGGTAAATATGCTTCCTTTCTCTTTTAATAAATGCAATGTTTTGGTTTGAACCAAACAATTTCCCCTTTTCAATATTCTTAGGGAATGCGTGAGCTTAGCTACCTTGACATGTGGCAGGCAAGGACATGCCCACTTAATAAAATCTATATTTGAGGATAGTTTATTTCCTGAAAATACTCTTGTTGACATGTATGCCAAGTGCAGCAGTATATAAGATGAACAAAAAATTTTGATAGGATTCCAAAACAAAATGTGTTCATAGGGAATGATATGATTACTAGATGTGCCCCACATGTTCTAGGAAAAAATCCCTTAAGTTATTTGAAAAAATCAAATTGGAAATGACAAAGCTAGATGTTATTACTTTTGTTGGTATTCTTTCTATATGAAGTCTCAAAGACCTAGGCTTTGGGAAACAATGATTTCTAGCACAGACTCTATTCATGCAGGAATTGTTGGTGATACCTATCTAATTATAGCCTTTTCCTTCACTATTACACTTCAGATAAAGTTGTAACTCAAGGCATAGATGTAATTTATTATCTACACTTTACTGATTAAGTTTGTAGTGGTGTTATCCCCTAGAAAATTTCTACGATGCTTATTAAATATTTACTTTGGATGGCCTAAAAGGTAATAATGAAAAATAAAAAGTTCATTTGCAAACTGTGGGCAGATATTTTACAGAATTAAGTAACTGAGGGAATGAAAATTTAATATCCTAATGAAGTGGCCATGGAGAAAGCTTTGGTGTCCACTATTTGCGTGAACATATGATAAGGTTTAATTATTTGTTTTATGTTTTTGAAGGTTGGAAGGAAATTTCTTAGTGTGGTATCATGATTGTAACATTGCAATGCTTAAGAAAAAGAGTAAAATATCCAAGTCATCTGACAATGTTGTAGCTTATATTATTAGTTCCTTGGATCATATTAGTGTTGAAATGAACATAACGTACATTGGAGAATTTAAATGCTCTGAAAGGGATAAGTGGTTTGTGGGCATTAAACTTGAGACATGGAGATATTGAATATTCTACTATTCCATTAACATTGATATTTCAAATTCAGATAAAATTTTTGAAGTTTAAGAGTGGAATTTTTTTCTTATAAACATAGTTAGAAATTTTACTGGAGACAAAGGGTTATAATTTCTTGCTAATACTTGCAAAAATTTCAAATACTTAGAGTGGAATGAGGAGCAGATGAGCCAACTTGGGAGGATGAATGAGGTTGGGTTTGTCACAAAGGGCTTTCCTTGGTAGCTCTAGGTTTCCCCCTTCTTGATTACATTTCCATGTATGTTTCAGATATATGCAATTCAACCTTGGAGAATTTTGGTCAAAGTTGCAAAAATATCAAGGATTTATTGTTTATCGTATTAGATAAAGATGAGAAAATCAAATATTTACCACTGAACAACAATGTTAGGGTATTTCTACATGGGCATCAAAATTTGGGCAGGTTTGAATTTTATGTAAGGCCTGGAGGGTTGGAAGATACCTATATTGTTGATATTGGTAAGTACAACACTAATTTTAGGTGGATGCTTCTAGGTTTTATGGGTGAAACTGACTAAGGTATTCTTGATTCTTTCAAGGGATGCCCATAGCTAGAAAGGATAGAAATTATAGGTTATTATTTTAGTGAATCTATATTCGTAGCTATCGTTCTTCCACAAAAATCTCTTAAGTACATATGGGTTCAAGGATATAATAACCTATGGCTCAACCTTATTGGAACATGGAGTTTTCTCTTGGTTTGAAATTGATAAAGGATGTGCTCGCTGAAGATATGGTACAAGAAAAAAATGTAGGATTCAACTGATCCTGTAATATACCTAATGTTATAGATGGATTTTTACATCATTCGAGAAGGCATTGGAAATCGATTGATAAATAAGGCAAGGTAGGTTAACCTTATAGTAAGGCATGACAGGGAAGGAAATTCCATGTCTTCTCTATTGCCTTCGCATATCTATTCACCAATGCAATTCAAAACCCCCAAATTAATTTTAGGGTTCCACTACGTGCGTTCGAGATATCAATTTTACGGTTACACAAAATATACAAGAAACATTCATAAATATACACACACCATTCACAAAGATACAAGGACCATTCACAACCCTTTTATAGTAAACATCAAAGAGACAAAATCAGCAATAAAATTGGGAAATTTTTCAAAAGGTAGGATAAATACCTCTCTAAAACTAGTAGAGGTTGTGGCTCCGTGCTCTGGCCTCAATCTGACCACAAAAATCGCTTGTCCAAAATCATCCAATAGCTCCAGGGCGTTTTCACCTGAGTTTTGGGGAATTATTTCTGGGTTTGGATATGTGCTCTAGATATGTGCTCCGCCTCGAATCTATTATTAATGGGGCACGTTAACCAAAAGAAGAAGTTTGGAAAAGGAAATAACATGAAAAGAATTTTTTTTGAGATTCATGGGATTGCTTAGGTGCGTGGGGTGAAAATTTCTATATACTTGTGAAGCCTTTACCTAGCCAAGTGTGACTTTCATTGATGGTCGAGAACAATATGAAGCATTGGCGAGTGGAGAAGTTTTCAATCTCACGATTTGGTTAAACTACTACGGTGGAGAAGCTCTGGAGCTCACAGTCTGGTTAAACCACTACGACGAAGAAACTGCAGACCGCCAAAACAAAAATATGTTGATAATTTTTTTTAGTTTATATTATACATTACATAATTTTATTATTGAACTTAAATGCATATGTTTAGTGGAGTCCTATAGATATAGATCCTTTACAAACTCACCCTTACTTGAGTTCTCAGAAATTATTTGTTTCAAAAAAAAAAAGATTAACAATGTCCATTTCGAAATATTTTGAAAATTTGAGTGAAATAAATAAAATACTTACTTTCAATTGTTTAAAAATAATATTTTAATTCATTTAGAAATATTTTGAAAATATAAAATATAGGAGTGAAATGAAAGATAAAAGCGAGATCAAATAATTAACTTCATTTTTATCTAATAGATTTCTTCCAAATTTGATGATCGATGGACAAAGAAAACTCAAGAATTAGTTGATACTAAAAACTCAGAAAATTATTTTTTAGTTTGGTAAAATATCAACACTTAACGTGTTTCCTTGGGAACCCTCACATAGACTGACCTGACCCGACCCACCCAAACTCATTTCCTTGGGTTCTCACAAAAAACATGACCCAACCCGACCCGACCATGTTTCCTTGGGCACCTCACATGACCCAACCCACCAGAACAAACACACAAGGGAGAAAACGAAAAATGAGTCACATGAATGTGCACAATACACACGGGTGGTCACAACTTAGCATTTTTTATATGTCCTCCCTTACACGACCTGAACTGACCCAAACCGAACATGTTTCCTTGGGCGCCCTCACATGGCACAACCCGACCCGCCTGAATGAATGAAAAGATGAGAAAATGTAAAATGGGTCGCACGAACATGTATAAGGCACATGGATGGTCATAACTTAGCATTTTTTATACGGTCACCTTCACACGACCCAACCCGACCCACCCGAATGTGTTTTGTTGGATTCCCTCACACGACCCGACTTGACTCGACCCACCCAAACACGTTTTCCTAGGCATCCTCACATGACAAGAGCTGACCTAACCTGACCTGCGAAAATGTGTTTCATTGGGCACCCTCACAAGACACAAAAAAATCCAACCCACCCGAACGTGTTTCCTTGGGTGGCCTCACACAGCACAACTGACCCAACCCGACCCGACCCACTTAAACATGTTTCCTTGGGCACCCTCACACAACTTGACATGACCCAACCCATATGCATTCCTTGGGCACCCTTACATGACTCGACCCGACCTAACCCTCCCGAACACGTTTCCTTGGGTGCCCTCACATGACACAACTTGACCCAACATGATCCAAATGTGTTTACTTGGGCGCCATCACATGACAAGACCTGATCCGACCTGCCCGAACGTCGAAGGCATGAAGGATAAAAATACAAATAGGTCACAAGAACGTGCATAAGGCACATGGGCAATCACAACTTAGAATTTTTGCTATGGCCTCCCTCACATGATCTGACCCGAATGTGTTTCTTGAGTAATAACTAAATAAATATCGATTTATTCAATTATTTATAAATGATTTAGTCAAATTTAAAAATGGATATTATTTAAATAATGTTTTAAATAATTATTCCTAGAAAATAATAAGATAAATAATGATTTATCTAATTAATTTTCCTGTTTTTGGTTAAATATGGCTAGGAATATTAATTAAACTGACATTTAACTAATTAACCCTTGACGAAAATCGAACAAATAAGGATTTATTCAATTATTCCTCATGGGGTTTCCTGTTTAGACCATAAAAAACTTAATAAAATATGGATTACTAAGTTATTTTTCATAGTGAAAGAAATTTTACTAGGGTAAAGTTGATCTTTCATGGTGTACTTTGGTCCATCTAATAGTAACAAGTTAGATGACCAAAAATTGGTGTAACACACTACTTATAGTGATCTAATGAGAAACCATTGGCCAGACCGATTGAACTATGTTATATTCCCCCATCATCTATTGGGGAACACCTGAACTGACCATTTACTTCATTAACTGATTATACGAATATGATTCAAACTTTTCCCTTTGCCTAACTTTATTCTATGTTTATTAAAGCATCGTATTCTTACATGAAACTGAATCAATGTGGCCTCTTTTTTGGAACACAATCCCAATTGACAATCCTTTAGTGGCACAACAAAGAAATAGGTTTTCTTGTTCCTCATTTTGTTTCAGTTCTACAACCTTTGGGTTGGTAAATAACCCTTTGTTAAGGAAGTGTGTCTACCATTGCCTTAGATTCCATGACCAAAAGTTATTCTATTTCACTAAGTTCAACCAGGATTTGAACCTACCCTCTCCCACTGAGATGGAATACATCCATGAGTCATGAAGGTCTCGAGGACTTTCACCTGGTCTCAGATGCATTATGGCTCCGTTGGCCACATTAGATTGACATAAAACATGTTCTCTAGGAGTTTAAAGTCATGTCTTAACACTAAAAAGTTGTTTCATTTAACCAATTTACCACAAGTTGTTTTACAAGTATCTTTATGTAACTTATTCTAAAAATATACTATAAACTACAATAAGGAACCCTACAAGAGCCCACATATACATATGTCAGGCCATGGAAAACAACAAGAACCAATTAGACAAGAACGAAACATGGGTCTGAAACATTCATGGGCTCTAATTATTAATGAAAATATATAGAAAGAGAAACCACTTAACTCTTGTGTTTATGTTGTGTTGGATGTTCAAAATTTATAAATAGAGTAATTTTCCTGATATTTTGCAGGATGATCTCACACATCAGCTTTCTACGATCATAAAAAACAATGAAAATTTGAAGAAATAGGAAAATAATGGGGCAAAAAAACATATTATTACAAAATTTTCTCAAATTTTGAAATTCAACGTTGCTACCTATTTTGACAATGATCTCCCTAGTCAGCCAAGGATAAATATTCCTTCATCCTGATTGGTGTTGATATACTTAATATAGCTAGTTTCTAACTTTTTTTTATGAACTGAAGTAATGCTCTATGTTGTGCCCATCATGAAACTCATCATCTGGGATGACCTATTGAGTCCACATTAAGTAGAATGAAGGCAAAGGAGGGTCACATAAGAGGGAGTTTAATGGGGAAATGTGTAGATTTTTTTGCACATACTGTTATCACTCCTGATCCAAATATCAACATTGATGAGTTAGGAGTGCCTTGCAGTATTGCACTGAATATGACACATCTAGAAACTTTTACTCCATATAACATGGCCAGGTGTGACCTGAATAACATCAAGATATCCTCTTTAAATTTTAAACTTTGATGCTTCAACGACATTATTTTATAACTTACACTAATTCTATGTGCATGGGTCAAACAAATTAAGATAACTTGTTAAATATGGGCCTCATCCTCCTCCAGGGAAAAATAGTGCTATATACATTATCAGGGATGATGGCAAGAGGCTTGATCTTCGCTTCATAAATAAGAGCAACAACCATCATTTAGAGTTGGGTTATAAGGTAGTATCAATTTTTTTGATTGTTTTATTTTTGTAAGATGAATTTTGGAAAAGTATTGTGTTTGTGAATCTATTTTTTTAGATGAAACTCCACCTATCTTAAATATTTTATGTCCCTATGGGGTATCCATAAAAAAGTTTCCACAAAATAAATTAAAAAACACAATTATTTTCCAAAAAATTATCTTACAATATAAATAACTAGGAAAATCTGCATAAGATTATGTTCCATTTTTTTTCTAACATTCTTAAAAGATATACTTATCTTGACATGTTCTTCATAAGTGGAGATGCATTTTAATGATGGTGAATTTTTTCTTTTCAATCGACAACCTAGTCTTCATGATAAGATGTCTATCATGAGGCACAAGATCAAAATCATGCCATATTCAACATTTCGACTGAACTTGTCAGTTACATCACCATATAGTGCTGATTTTTATGGAGATGAAATGAATATGCACATACTTCAGTCATTTGAGACGAGAGAAAAAGTATTGGAACTAATGATGGTGCCAAAATGCATTGTCTCTCCTCAGTCGAATAGGCCAGTTATGGGTATTTTCCAAGACACACTTTTGGGTTGTCGAAAGGTGACTAAAAGAGACACATTCATAGATCAGGTAAGTATAACAGTAATTCTATGGTCATCTCCTTATGTATTTCATTTTTATAAAGTTAGCTTACCATGAAAACTTTTCTTTTGCATGATAGGTAGAGTATCCACTTTAAATGAAAGGTTGATTTTTTTACATAGGTTTTTATTCTATTCTTAACAAAAATCTCTATGTTGTTTGGGGAGGATGTCTTTATGAATATTTTAATTTGGTGGGAGGAATTTTATGGAAAAATACCCGTTCCGACGATTTTGAAGCCAAGGGCAATTTGGACTAGCAAGCAAGTATTTAATCTTATAATTCCAAGGCAAATTAACCTTATAAGACATGTTTCATGGCATTCAAAGTCTGAATTTGGATTTACCACATATTGAGACAGGAGAAATGATCTCAGGCACTCTTTGCAAAAAAACCTTTGGAACTTCTTTTGGAGGCCTTATTCATTTGATCTGGTATGCGTTTATGTTCAATTTTAATTTTTGGGTTACTTTGTTGTATTGTTTTCATATAAGATACCATCTATGATGCATCTCAAAAAAAGGAAAATAACTTGAAAATATAGAAAACATATTATATATTCAGAAATATTTTGGTAGAGGCCTTATTCATGATCTGGTATGCCTTTGTGTTCAATTTTAATTTTCAGTTACTTCTATGTATTTTTTTCATATAGGATAACATTTATGATGCATCTCAAAAAAGGAAAATAACTTAAAATTATAGAAAACATAATGTATATTCAGAAAGATTTTGGTTAAATTTTTATAACGACATTGTTGGTGATTATCAGTAAGTATCTAGCATCATATATGACTTACTGCATTTTCATCCTGTCTATTAAATATCATTTTATTTTCATCCAATGGACAAAATGAAAAAAATGAAGAGATAATGAGTCAATCTGTAACTTACTACATAATGTTTTATATTTAATATATAATATTTGTCTAGCAAGAGTTATATTATTCTTGGTATGTATAATTCATAATCCTGTCTTTCTTGTTATGTATAAGTCATAATCCTATATTTTTTATTTTGTAGGGAGGAGGTGGGTCCATATGCTGCTCATAAGTTCTTAGGTCACACACAATGGCTCGTTAATTACTGGCTACTACAATAGGGTGTCAGTATTGGTATTGGAGACACAATTGTTGATGTTGCAACCATGGAGGTTATCAATAACATGATAAATAAATCAAAGAATAAAGTTAAAGAGCTTATTAAGGCTACTCATGAATCACAATTGTATGCAGAACTTGGTCGTACAATGATGGAGTCCTTTGAAACCAAATTCATTCAGGTAGGTACTCTTGAAGCTATTATAGAGTCTTTGTACTCTTGAATCTATTTCAAAGTATTTATTATTCAGTATTTATTATTTTCTACCTCTCAGCAGTGTAAATTCTTTCGCTAATGTAGGTGTTCAACAAATCTTGTGATGATGCTGGAAGTAGTGCTCAAAAAAGTTTATCAGTGAGTAATAATTTGAAGGCAATGGTTACAGTTGGGTCAAAAGGAAGTTTTATTAACATATCACAAATGTCTGCTTGTGCAAGACAAAAAAATGTGGAAGAAAAATGAATTCCATATGGATTTGATGGTAGAACTCTTCCCCATTTTTTAAGGAATGATAAAGGTCTAGAAAGTTGTGGGTTTGTGGAGAACTCTTATCTTCGCAGCCTAACTCCACAAGAGTTCTTTTTCCATGCAATGGGAGGCGGAGAAGGTTTGATAGTTATTCTTGTGAAGAATTCAGAAACAAGGTAGATATAAAGGCATCTTGTAAAAGCTATGGAGGATGTCATGGTTAAATATGACGGGAATGTCAGGAACTCACTTGGTTTATTCAATTTCTATATGGTGAATATGGTACGGATGTTGTTTGGATTGAGTCACAGAAACTTGATTCTTTGAAGATGAAAAAGAAGGATTTTGAAAATGCTTATAAATATGAACTTGATCAAGAAAATTGGAATCCTAGTTACATGTTACCATACCATGTAGAATATTTGAAAACAATCCGAGAGTTCCAGAATTTCTTTCATGTGGAAATGCAGAAACTGGAGTCAGATAGAATACAACTAGGTACGGAGATTGTAACCAGTACTGGAGATAATGCGTGGCCTCTACCTGTAAATATTAAGAGGCTTGTCTGGAACAACCAAAATACATTCAAAATTGATATGAGAAAACCATCAGATATGCATCCCATGGAGATTATAGAAGCAATTTATAGGCTTCAGGAAAGGCTTAAGGTTGTTCTCGGTGATGACCCCATGAGTATTGAAGCACAGAGGAATGCCACTCTATTTTTCAACATTCTCCTTCGAAGTACATTTGCTAGTAAGTGTGTGTTGAAGGAGTACCACCTTACAAGGGAATCATTTGAATGTGTAATTGGTGAGATATAATCTCATTTTATTTTGTCCTTAGTTGCTCCAGGTGAGGTGATTGGCTGTGTTGCAACGCAATCCATTGGTGAACCAGCTACTCATCTGACACTGAATACTTTCCATTATGTTGGTGTCAGTGCAAAAAAATTTACTCTCAGTGTCCCTAGGCGGAGGGAAACATAAACGTGGCAAAGCATATTAAAACACAATCATTGTGTGTGTACCTAAAACTTGAGGTTAACACGACAAAGGAAAAGGCAAAAAATGTGCACTGTGCTTTAGAGTACACAACCTTGAGAAGTGTTACAGAGGCTACTGAAGTGTGGTATGATCTATATCCAATGAGTACTATCATTGAGGAGGATGTTGACTTTGTCAAATCCTATTATGAAATGATAGATGAGGATATTGCACCCAAAAAAATATCTCCATGGCTGCTCCATATAGAATTGAATAGAGACATGATGGTTGATAAAAAAATCCGTATGGCAGACATTGTGAAAACGATTAACCTTGAGTTTGATGATGATTTAAGATGCATTTTTAATGAAGATAATTGAAAAAAAATTATTCTATGTGTACATATTATGAATGAAGAAGGTCCTAAAGGAGAGGTACAAAACGAAAATTCTGAAGATGATGTGTTTTTGAAAATTGGAAGTAACATGCTTACAGAGATGGCTCTAAGGGGAATTCTAGTTATCAATAAAGTGTTTATCAAGTCTCAAAAAATCAACAAGTTTGACGAGAATTATAGATTCCAGATTGAGACAGAATGGATGCTAGACACAAAAGGTGTCAATATGTTAGCTGTGATGTGCCATGAAGATGTGGATGCTACTAGGACTACTAGTAATAACTTGATTGATGTTGTTGAAGTGCTTGGAATTGAGGCTGTGAGGAAGGCTCTTCTAGATGAGCTTCAAGTTGTGATATATTTTGATGGGTCATATGTGAACTAAAGGCATTTAGCCATTATATGTGATACAATGACATATCGAGGTAATTTTATGGCTATTACTCGACATGGTATCAATTGCAATGAGACAGGACCAATGATGAGATGTTCATTTGAGGAGATTGTGGATATCCTTTTGGATGCTATTACATTCGCTGAAGAATACCCTCTCAGTGATGCTACATAAAACATCATGCTTGGCCAATTGGCTCCTATTCGTACTGGTAATTCTACCTTGTATTTGAATGACAAGACGTTGTAACAGGAAATTTCACTCCAGCTACCCAGATATATGGAAGCTTTAGACTTTGGCATGTCACCAATCCTATTACAAGGACACCATACCATGATGCCATGATGTCACCAGATTATT
The DNA here is from genome assembly GCA_034641835.2 of Pinus albicaulis. NCBI lineage: Eukaryota > Viridiplantae > Streptophyta > Pinopsida > Pinales > Pinaceae > Pinus > Pinus albicaulis. Next base: position 1,769,353,400 of record CM076575.1, on the reverse strand, counting down.
TTCTCAATCCCAACCTACTGCTGCTCATACGTTGTCTGAAATAATCAGGTTCAAATTTAGAACCTAACTACTGCTAGTCTAGTATGAAAAATCCAATTCCTGGCATGAGGCATATGATGAAGCCATTGGCTAGGTTACATGTTGGTAGTGTATGTTATGTTGATCTATTACTTTTATTTTTGGTTAGAAACTGGGAACTTCACCACAACATCATACCAATATGTAAAATCTGAATTGATTGTTATGAGACAACTAACATCTAGGATATTTGTTTCTATCCCATACTTTGCCATCAACATCTAAGTTGTATTTCCTTTGCATGTGTTGAAGGGAGTAGCTATTGTGGAATATTTATAGCCACTCACTTGTAACTTCTCATTTAAACTAATCTGCTTTAGTGAAGAGGATCTGAACCAGGGGCACTCCCAAGGTGCACCTGCTCGGAGTGTAGTTTCAAGGGGTGGGGAGAAATCAGTCCCAATAACCCTGATCAAGACAAACAATGAGACGATCTTCAATATACATGAAGTGTTCATAATAGAAGGCCCTCTTGAGCCCAATACTCTAAGGGGAAGTACTCCAATGCTATAAATATGCACTTGTGATCCAATAGATGTCATCCATAATTTACTTGTTGATCTTTGCTTTACTGAAGAGGAGCTGATCAAGGAGGGAGATATGAACACTTATTTCAATTAAGTTTGAGGGATTTGATCCATATGTCCTCCCACTTAAAATTCAGACAATCTATTTTTCTCTTTAATATGACTAATTTTAAACAAGGCATATTTTAGAGTGATGATATTCTGATAAAATCATAAAAAAACTAACGAAACCATTCCTTTGTAATTGAAACCATAACTAAAACATTAAATCTAAAAAAAAATATTTCTCTCTACTCGATAGGAAATCCAAAAGGCAACGTGAAACCTTGTGTTCCTATGAAGTAAAGGCATATGTACTAAGATCACTCCAACTTATATTGCCTGTTTGATGCAACCTAAACAACAATGACTTATACGATATGAATGGATATTCAGATTGTCAAACAAGTTGTTTATGTAGAATTGGCCTACAACAAAGTCTTCCTTACGCATCACAAAATTTCAACTTTAAGTAACATGATAGCACCAGCCAAGTTTCAATATTAATCAGTGCCAAGTTTCAATATTGCTCAATGGCTCACCATCAAAGGGTCATATTTATACTGTTTTGTCCATCTAAGTTCCTCTAAGTTATTGATTGAATTAATGGGGCCGTGGTGAAACTCTAAAAGGAATAAAGAAATTTAACTCATTGTAGCTACGATTCCAACATATAATATTACAACCAAAACTCATGCAAATTAATCAAAATGATGCCATATGTGATCATTATTTACATAACAAATACAGAGGAATCAATTGCACCAAAGACAGATATTATACCCTTGAAACTCAAATGGGAAAAATAACATTTTATGGGGACATGATTCTAGCATCATTCTTCCTAAACATAGTCGAAACAGGAAAAATGCATGCTCCCAAGTCAAAATATGATTTAAACCAGCAAGATGGTGCTAAAACCTTACACGCTCTAAAATATTAAACTATGATTGTAACAATATGTTATTTATTCACATGAAACTTCAATTCATGAACTGTGGTATATTTCAATATATTAATAGTATATAAAAAAAGGTTTCAATGTTTAAAATCATGTTCAAACTTACAATCAAATAGAGGAAAAAACACATAGAGAAAACCAGATCATAATCATGAACAAGCTTCATCTTGAATTATGAAGTGTAAAGGAACTTAAAAAACGTGGCACTATGAACCTGTTCAAGCGCACAGGAAAAATGATCCTGGACATGGCCCTGGTTGACAGGTTGTATTTCTCATGATGCAAGAGGATTTGTACCTGCACTTCCAAGTCATTCAAAATCCATAATAATCTATACAATAAATACAAGTAATATTTGTAGTATTTTTTACTCTAAGATGCATTCTTATGATAATGTTAGAACATATGTGGACAATGTCAAAACATACCTGAATAAGCTCATCTTCATTTCAATAACAATTTATTGGAGTTGTCTGAACTTGGAACAAGCATCCTACGATCTAAAAGAGTAGCAACTAAGTCAATAGTGACCTTTTTGCTGCTACGTTGGATCGAGGGAGGTTTTCTCCAAGATTAAATCGTTCCAATATATTATTCTCTACTAAATAGGGCTAACCACATGAAGGTGGAAGCTCTTATGGGCCCTCCCACCTCACATCACTCTCAATTCCCCAATACCCAATCTATATTTCATTTTTTACAAACATGAAAAGAAAAAAAATATTCAATAACTAATTAAAAAGCAATGCAACAAAAAGTACGCAAGAAAATATTGAAAGTGTGTGACATAAAAATAGTATTATAAATGAGTTTTTATATAACACAAAAAATTTTCCAAGTATGGTACATCATTCATCATCTATCTTATAATAATACCATATTTTACATAATCAAATTTTCTTTTTCTTATTCCTATTTCTAAAGGCCCTTACTACATCATAAACATCATTGTTCTCTACTTTTGTTTGGTGCCTTTCCCGCATAGCTAACCTAGTTGAGTACTTACGATGTCTGGTCTCATGCTGTGACGGCGCATCACCTACAAAAATAAATAATATTAAATTTGAATTTCTATTTTTTAAATATCATTGAAGTAGTTCAGTAATATTAATAAAAAAATTGCAATGACATTATTTACCTAGTGCACTATTTGTCACCGTTAGAACCACTGCCCCATGTTCCTATCTAATGGTAGGATGCTCAAGTACAACATTCTCTGTCATTTAAACAAAAAACGGTATAAGGACATGACCATCAATGTATAATTAGAAAAATTATAAGTATAAATTAATTACCGTCGTGGGCCTCATTGATAGCAGCACTGATGGCCTAGTCCCCACTGAAATGATTAGGTTGCACGTGATGACCATGTTCTGGCAATATTTTACTCTCAATGCACTGCTCTACAACTGGGTTATTTGTCTCGTTTAAAGTGATTCTCTCCTGATTGAAACAATTTTTTTAGAAATTAAATTTATAGACGATAACAAACATATTGAAAGGTTAACATTTTACCTTATCAGGCATACTGGACCTTGGGACCTGTCCCAAGATTTTACGGTGTTCGACGACAGCTTGATAGCCAGAATGGAAAGAAATATCTCTATCTTCCTTTGTGGTTTCCGTTCCAAATTCGTCACCCTACATTGCATAAGATTGTGTATTTTTAATGTTATTTGATGGGATTACAAAAATGTTGGAAGCCAATATAATTAATAAGATGTTCAACTACTTACAGCTATTGTGGCTAATTTCAAGTAGTCACCCTACCCTAACTTGTGTTGGCCTTGTTTGCCAATCTTAGCTTTGGTTGCCTTTGAGGTGTCAGGCAACCTATCATCAAAATCTTGAAGTCTGTTATGTAACACACTTTTATTTTATACATAGAGAAAATTAAAGCTATTGAATTAAAGTTTTAATTTACCTTGTGGGTCCAGTTAGCATTTTTCCTTCTTTCTTGGAATTTTTCTCTTTTCCATCCTTGATGAGTGCTCTCCACTCCCTCTCTGGAATTATGAGAGGAAACTCATATATAGAGTTATTTTGCAAGTAAGTCCTATATTTTTCCCACATATATTTCAGATATTTTCCAACTACCTAGGTGACCACTATTCTATTAAATGTGCCTACCCCAAAAAGGCCTTCTAGATAATTTAGAAGTTCTTTTCTTATATTGGAATACTAGGAATTCCACCTTGTGCATATGGTTGGGCCAAAAATTACCAACGACTTGCTCTCCAAGGCCATATAGAAATCATTGCTTCCTACATAGAAAATATATTATCATTAATTTAAAAATAATAATCATGATAAAATATGATTTAAATAAAGTACATGAAACAGTTAAAATATTAAAACTTATCTGGGAGTTTTACTTGCTTTATAGGAACACCTTCATTGTTCACCAAAAACATGCTTGGAATGGTCCCTGTGGAGGTGACACGTGTAGCTCCAAGAAATTAAATCATAAATTTAGCCATATCACCCTCATCACTGCCACCACGTTCAACGGTTCGTTCTGTCTTCTTGGGGGTGCGTTTCTTAGCTGCTACCTAAAGGCATACAAGCTGTATGAGGGGTTTCCTCAAGAATCTCTTGCCTTTGTGTCCCACTACCACTAGCACCGGGGACAACAGGTTACAGAAAACGCTACATACAGAAGATTTTTTTTGTTAGTTTAGTTAATGTAAACTCTATAAATCAACCTATCACAATTGATCTATGCATAACAATAAAAATATATTTTTGATTTTTGGTTATTACCTCATATGTTTGAATCAGGCTCAAAACTTGTAATATCTTTTGTTCTATTTCAGGTGTTTGAAGCACAATGTCTATCAAATGCTCAAGTTCCTTGTTTTTGTTTTGAATCTTTTTTCACGGCAAAAAAAATGGACTTGGGGATGAATACAAATCTTCCTAGTTGAGGGAATCATGACATGCACCATGGCCATGCATCTGCATATTTGAACAGAATTAACATTATTTAAATTATGTAAATAATTAAAATACCTAAAGATAGAGCAAGGTTGGCACTTTACATGTTCTTCGACTGGCCCCTTTCTCCGATCATCTTGCCACATTATAAAATAATAAGAACCATGAAATATATATATATAAATTGTTAAAGATTAAGAAACTAATCTGAAAGCGAAATTGTTATTTGTTTACATGTCTTGAGTGTGTTCCTATGCCACGATCAATCTGCCACATTACAATAAAATTATAAATGTGAAAACTTGAAAACAATATCTAACTTGAAAACAAAAAATTCAAACTGAAATAATTTCTAAAATTACCTTTCTAATACATAAACTTTGTGCATTAAAGAGTACAAATTTACCATCAAATGGCATTCGATTTTAAAGAGAATAAACATTAAATCAGAAATATTAAGACACTATCTTCTCTAAGTTTTCAGATTAGCATACAACACAAGTTAGAGGCGCATTTATGAGGTGAAACCAATATGGCAAACCCTTGGCTCCACGATGTATGGTTCTTAAAGTAAAATTTATTTTTTTGTTATGATATGTAAGATGTGTTTCCAAAAACTATTATTCATTATATGGATTTTAATTGTATACATATAAACTTTTAAAATTTAAAAATTTCACTAAAAAACTCTGAGCATTATCACCCTCTCCCTTGATTAAGGAAGAATTAGAAAAATATATGTGACTTCATCATGCTATCTATCTTATCAGCATATTGGTAGCAGTCCTAATAAGGGACACCTATCTTAGACCACAAATTTTATACTATATCAATAATTTTTTGCACAAATCATGCCCAATGTTACCATTTTTAGTGTTGTTCTGATGCTCAGTTGGGGGGTTTCAAAATAAAAACCTTTAAAACAACAATAGTATATCAAAGACATCAACATAATTGGATTAAAATAAATGAGCATAAATTTAAGTAAAGACGTGAATTGATATGAATGCTAAATCTTAGAAAACAACATAGGTAGATGAGAAAAAAAGAGACCAGGAAAACAAAATAGGATCAAACTCTTTCTTCTGAAATATGATAGTTTATAACCTTGAAAACTCACAAGAACAAGAGAGAAAAAAACCACATTATCATAATGTTCTATATTACCTAAGAAAAAACAGGATTTCCGATATTCATTAACTCACAGATTTACAAAGAAACGAAAAACATTTATCTCAGAAGAGAGATGAATGCGTATTCAACTTGAATGAAACCAGACAAATCCCACCTGATAATGTATATATGGAAAACAAGAGAACATGAATGTAATAAAGGACAACACTCAATCTTCTCCTGAGGCATAAGGCCTACATCACTAAGGGTAGAAATGGTATAATTTCAAGTAGTTACGACAAGTTCTTCAGGGTGTATTTCTTTTTATTTGAACATGAGGCAGATAATGTGTCTATCAATTCAAAACCCATATATTCATACTCAAGTCCTATATGGATGCATTATTCACTATATTTCATTGAAATATTTAGGTCATGGATTTGAATTTTGATTTCTAAGTATTTCCTCCACAAAACATAGACTATCTTATGATATTTAGCTATCTTAGCTTGTTTTCCACACAACCTCAAAATACTAAATCTCGTCATCTATATTTACGAATATAAAATTAAGTCAATTAGACTTGGATCCTTTTTTTCCCAGATCTAGATAGGACCATGTTCCTCGTCTTTATACTCAAATGGAAGAAAAGAAACAGGTATCACATGATCAATGATATCATTGACCACTTCTTCTATTTTATGTATTATTGATAAAAAAAGCATTTAGTTGTTTGTGTGTGTGTGTGTGTGTCTGTGCAATGACAATCCTCACTAGATTCTTCTATTCCATTACATTTCGTATCCATCCCATCATGAATAGTTGAGAGGTGTTCCTTCATAACCAAGATATCCCATGCATAATCATCTATATTATGGTGGAGGCAAGGAAACATATCTGATAGTTGACATCGTTCAACTACTCTTTTTCTGTAGATAACAATGGTTTAGTTTGACCTTTTTCATAGGAAATAAATTGCATGTCTGTAATCATATTCTCATCTGACATCGTTAGTGGAGTATTGTTTGGAGGAAGCGATCTATCATTTAGTCTTTTGGGACAAATGTTTGACTCCTCTCTGGAAAAAAATGATGGTCTCATCATTTTAATAGGATTAACTTCTGTGCAATTTGGACTTCATTAATGAAAGGAACCTTTTATTTCCTAACAACTTATCCTTTGAACACTTATCAATCGAAGAACATCTTAAAAAAGGTAATACCCTAAGAGGCCTAGGAGACCATATACATAATTGTCACATGGCTTATAGGGCTTTAGGGTTTGCATCTCATTGGAATTACAATGATTTTTTCCATGTAAAACATATGGTATCTCACAGGAGCTAACATGGCCCTTGGACTAGACAAATAGGTTGGTTTGGGATGATTCTTACCAACTAGTCCCTAACCTAGAAAACCACTGGTGCAACTTGTTAGGGGACAAAATCGAAAGAGAACAAAAAATAAAATAAATTGTAACAAGTACTATTAGATTCTTAAATTTTCAACATTATCATTAATAGTTAGGGGATGTTTGAGAGTTGTTCCAAACTCACTAGTTCATACGAAGAAAGTAAAATTTCATTTCCCTTTGAGAATTCAGCAAACTTAACAACTTTCAATATTTTATCATTTCATAGCTAACAGAGTTGTAACATTGTAGAATTGGTTTCCATTATGGCTTTTAATCTTTTTAAATTAATAAAAACATCCATATTAAAATTAAAATTAACTTTTTTATAGAAAATTATTTTGAATTTATTTCTATTATATTGGAAAGTTCTTCACATGTACATCTTTATGTTTTTTTTTAAATAGTTGTATTCTATATATTATATATTTTGGAGTTTTTCTGGGTATATTCCATTTGAATTTTCTTAAAATATAGGGTATATTTGTTGGAATCATAAGTTTGATTTGTGAACTCTCCATAATATGAGTGCCCTAGGGGTTTTTCTACGGTGCCCAATCCAATTATGAAATCAAAAACACATTTTAAACAACAAAAAATCATTATTTTTCCAAAAATTATTTCATCGGATTCCATCCAAAAACTCTAAAATGTATAATAATTAGACAACATATTTTTTATATAGAAACTTCAAATTCAAATGGAATAATAAGCCACAACTTTGAAATTCAAACTATCTATTAGGCACCTATACCCAATATTTGAAGTTTTAATTTCTTCTTCTTCATGGGCCAATATTTGAAGCTTTACCAACTATTAAAGATTTTGCACTAAATTCATAGGTATAATTACTCGAGGATGCAATTCTACAAAATAATATTATAATGACCTGAATGGATCAAAAATATGTTTGGTGGGAGGGATTGCAAGGCAAACTGATGATACTGTAGAATCTTGTGTACTATTGTTGCTTGGCCTTTTGGATGTTCATGGATGTGCAGCCTAGTTGGCTAACCAAACATGACCTAATATTATTGTAATTTTTTTTTATTAAATGTGGAATTGGATATAGCTCCAAAAAAAATTTAGATGGAAAATAACCACTACTTTGCATAATTTTTATTTTGGATAGAGAAAAGTGTTCTTCAAACCAATGCTTTATATCCCCCATCACAATGGAAAGTATTATGCATGATAATTTTGATCACTTTGTTGATGGGAGATTTGATTCTTCACAGTTTTCGGAGAAGAATTTGATTACTTGCCACTTTAGGTGTGTCTTGCATCACATGAGAAGAGTTCAAGGACAACATTTTGGAAATTATGTGTAAATGGTTTGTAGGAAAGAGTTTATCATCTCAAATAAATTTTGGTCAATGATTTATAAACAAAATACTCTTTCTTAATTTTCTTTCAGTAGTCTTGAGCTTGCAATTATAGAAGTACGAGTAGCTATGTAAGATTAGAATAATGAGCCTTGCAAAGATTGTTAGAATCTTTATGATGCAGTCATGAATTGGTATGATGTGATTGAGTTGGTTAGTAGTTATAAGTTATAGGTCGATTGATTGAGCAATGAAAATCATGTTGCAAATTTTGTATGCAATGTGAAACTGCATGCCATGTGAGACAATTGTCTATGACACCATAATGTGTTGAACTTGGAAAAGGCTATAAGAGTACACAAGTATCTAATAAGTATTCATACTTGTAATTTATGTTTTAGAATACAAACCCTTGCCCAACATTGAAAAGCACTAAAGAATCATATTTCTGGTGTTGTGTTTGGGCTGATAAGGAAGGTATCCGAATGGTTGAAAAAACAAAAAGGAAGTGTGTAGATGTTGTGTAGAGGTGATGGTTGGGAACTCCAACTTATCTTGGTAAAACACATGAGCCTCAATTATGGAAATTTTGACTCTATGAGAATGCAGTATGTGAATATGCATATATAAACTATGAAATTATACAAATAATGATCCTAGAATTATGACTTATGTTGGTACATATGTGTAATATTCCAAAAATTTAGCCTTTAGCTAAATGGAATATTATAGTTTGTTTTATCATTAGGTAGGTGAATAAATGGGTGGGGAGGCCCATAAATCTCCTTAGCATTAATAAAAACACTTCAAGTGTGAAAGGAGACCTTCTAAGTAGCTAAATAAAGCACCTTTGAGTATGAACAGGGGTTCGATCATGTTGAACAGGTCAACTTTGACCAAGTAAACAACGTTGTTATGGAGGAGTGGACATTAAATGAGGAATAATGCAGTTTTGGAGGAAGATGGATTGCATGGAGGAAATGGCCTAATTGAGCGGGGCCAAAGACAAGGAAGCTCATAACCTATATAAGGAAGAGGATGGCAGCCATATGGGGCTATGTTTTGGATTATTATTTTGTATGTGGTCTATTTAGACTTCTTGCATTCTTCAGCTGTTTAGTTGAGATTGATGTGTTGTTTAGCACTGGGTATTCTCGAGAGGGAATCCCACCTCTTTCCTTGAGAGGAATCTTGGAAGAGCATTGCATTTCATTTCCAAATTCAAGTTTTTAGGCCAAGCTACAACTTTCTTCATTAGCGTAGTTTCTGCAAGATATTGTGTTGTGTTGGAGGGTGCAGTAGTGAAGAATTAGATCAGGTGTCTTCAGAGCTAGTTTTTCAGTGGAGGAAGGTTTCCATCCATTAGAAGACCTATAAAGAATCCCCTTGGGCTTTATTGACACTTTTGGCACCAGGCCAAGGAGAATTTATCCCCTACAGCGCAATTTTAGTCCAGATCTGCATTATTTCAGGGAGGAGTTGAAGGGGTAGTTGCAGTGGTTGTTTTGAGAGGTGATTTCTTTAGTGGAGGAGCCATTATTTCATCTGGAGGATATTTTAGAGAATATATGTAGTTCTCTACATCAGCTTCAGACATATCTTCTCATTTTAGTTGTTGCAGCATATCTTCAGCCCTACGGCTGCAGCTACATTGGCACATTGTGTGCATTTTCCAAAAACCCTCTTGGGTTGTCTTGGAAAGTTGATCTAGTGCCCGTATCTATATGTTTAGATTGTACTGGGGCCTATATTAGTATTTTTGCATCATTTTATCATCTCTAGCTATATATATGCATAATATGACTACGTTGTATAATTTCTCTGGCATTTTGTATAGCAGTAACAGCTCACTTTTGGGAGTGTTTATGTATTGGAGGCTTTTGTGATCACATTCTATGATTGGTGCCTCATTTCTTTGTACTTATTTGCTACATATATGATCAATAATATGGCTTTATATTGGTCTCATGATTTCATGTGTTAAATACTTGTTGTTTCTTTCATTTTATGAGCTGTATTGTTGCTTTCCCCATTTGTGAATACTACAGTGGTATCAGAGCATAATCTTGGCTCAACTTGTGCATTCAGCCAATATGTCACCATAAGGAGAAGCTTCTCACAAGAATAGGAGATGTACAGAAAAAATGAAGACATGACTCCATTATTTGGAGGAATAAAGGAAGAGAAGCTCTCAAATATTTTTCTTCAAAGTATGCAGAGCATCAAAGCAGATATTAAGAATATGGGAAGGGAGAGGTGTAGGAAATCTAAAAAAGGGTTGGAATATGAAGCAAGCTCTAGGTTTTTTCATGATGGGAGTGAGGATGTAGCCACACATTATGATTCACAACATAGTCTTATGCCCGTATTTACTACAAGAGGGATGGAGGAAGAATATGTGCCAAAGAAGGAGACTCTTGTTGATTATTTGCAAGAGTATGAATCTCAATCTAAGAGATTCAAAAATCACCTAAACTTCTAGGGGTTTTGCAAGATCAAGGAGTAAAGAATCACAAGGAGCAAGCAAAATGGTGTGGGTAGATTCTTTATATCTACTTTTGATGGTTCACCTAAATGTCCAGCTAGGGTTTGGGTGGAGGAGCTAGACAGCTATTTGCAGAAACACCAAGTTTCGGAGAATGAAGCTGTCAAAGTAGCAGCACTGCATCTTGAAGGTAAGGCTTATTATTGGTGGTTTTATGAAATGTATTTCTTGAATCATGTAAATGTAACTACTTATGAAAATTTCGCTAGGAGGTTAGTGAAAATATTTTATGCAAAAGATTTTGAAACATCCTTGGTTGAGCTAACCAAGCCTACACAAACAAGACCTTTGCATGAGTGGGGACGGTCCATGAACCAAACTCCATTCCAGAATGCTATTGAGGGGGGTTAAAAACTTGCAGAATACCTTGCTAGAGGCAAGATCCCCACTATAGGAAGGGCTCTCTTCTCAAAAGGAATATATGGAGATATCTTTTTCAAAAGAGGATCAAAACAAGGAGCCTCTTAATGATAATGAGGTAACCTCCATTAATGATGAAGGGGAAGAGAAGGCTGGAGGTGACAGCACTGTCGCATTTGGAGCAGATCTAGTGCCTCATGGAGAGGTAGATGGAGCAATTTCTCCAATGAGAGGAGTTCTTGTATCATTGCAAGAAGCTCCAAAGGATCCCATATGTGGAGATCAAGGCACAATCCATGAATAACATGTGCCATTATTGATAGATTGTGAAACCTTGTAGATGAAAGGAGAAGGTAGGGAGGATGGCCAACATCATATGATGAGGAGCACACACCCCTATCTATTTCAGAAGGCTGATGCACAGAAGAGGAAGACTGATTTGCGCTATGAGGGCAGGGACAAAGTTGTCCATTCATATATATGGTCTACTCTTGATATTGATGTCTCATTGCATGGAGGCATTCCACCTAGGAAACCACCAAATCAGAAGATGATGAGAGATGCTTCACAATTGGTTGCACTAATCATTGATTTAAGAGGGGTGAGGACCTTAGGAGGACTTGACACAGCGCTGAGAGTTTTGGGTGGATTCAAGGAGGAGGGAGGCAGCCTCCCATTTTCACCATTACCCACTCTCACTACATATTCTGCGCTGACAGAAGTTACTGCAGTGATGGAGGATGGCACCACCATGGTCCAAAGAGACCACTCCATGTATTTGGAGAAACAGAGGGTAATTCCATTAAGGAAGGAATCCTCCACATATTGGAGCAGATGGAGGTCACTCATGCTTACATTGGCCAAGATTAGGAGGTTCTTTTTGGATGGAAGCTTCTCATGGGAGGCCAACTTCCAAAGGTCACCACTTCTACTTGAGCATGAGCAGCTGTGTGATGGGCATGGAAGCACTTTGGAGGATGACTTTGGCATGAGGGATGTCAAAGGAGAATATAGTAGCATGTGGATAGCTTCACATTTCAGATCTTCAACATTGTCTCTTAGGAGCATTGATCCATATTGGAGGTCTCAACTTTGGTAGATTACTCCAAGGATCTTGGTGCTTGCATGATTATTGATGACCTAGAGGGAGATGATAGATACATGGTGGATGATGGGGTCATCTATTCCGATGGAAGAGTCTTATTGACTAGATATTCTAAGCTCAAGGAGAATCTATTACATGCAACACATGTGGACTTTCTTTCCATGCACTTTGATGCATATCATTCCTTGATGGGAGAGTTCACTTGGGAGGGCATCCAACAAGATATATATCATCATATGGAGTGATGCATAGCCTGGATGATGATGGAGAGGTTGTCACAACCACTTCCCTACTCATTGAGACTGAGGGATAGCTTTCAGTTGAGCCATTTCAGCTCAATGACCAAGGTACATAGTAGAGGATGTACATTTATGCATCGTGATTTGCACTCCTTTAATTTTTGTGATCAGAATATTGTACCAAGGAGGATCCTTCCTTCTTGTATATTCTATTGTGATGTGCTTGAGTGCATTTGCTACATTGATGTTGGCCATTCTATTGGTGGTTTGTGGGAGATGCCACATGATTCTTGGTGTGTACCATTGACACCGAAATTTACTTTTATGATTCCATCTTGTAGGATGATTGTGGCAGAAAACAAGTGGCTGAAAGGACACTTTTTATACTTTTTTTTGAAGTAGACAGGGGATGCATTGCACTGGTTCTACATGTGGGACTATGATCCACCTCCTGGTTTTCATATGGAGACTTGTTTTTATTTGTTTTTGCTTCCATATATTGATGATGTTCTTATTCTTATGGGAAGATTTGTTGGGAGGATGGCACAAGAGTTGAGGTGTTCATTGGGAGTATGATTCTCCATACTTCATATGTTGCATGTTTCAAGAGAAATAGTGGCCAAAACATAATTTCCACACTTCATCTCTTGTCTTCATGTGGGAGAAGCCATTTGGAGAACTTGAGTTCTTTGGAGAGGCACTCCATCGATGTTTTGATTGGTGGGGTAACTTGGGACATTCTTGGAGACCATAATATTTCAGCCCAAGATCAAAAACAACCCCATACATATCATAAATGGAGAGAGAAGCAACATGGGTGGAAAAATCTAATCTCTCCATATAGCCCCAATACATTGCATGAACCGAGGGTTGAGGATTTCTTTTATAAGCTACCTAGAATGGCTTATTTCATTTGGATGATAGCGTGGGTATGGGAGTCTCTCATTGGGAATGAGATCCCCTATTTTTGTCATCATTCTTGCCTTGAGGAGGCCAGTGGACAACAAGAATTTTTCTACTTACACCTTGCACTTTCTCATGATGTGAGCTATTTGGTTTTGCATACTTGGGAGGAACCATTGGAGGGCAGATTTATTGCAGATTATTTTGAGAAGTCGTGGATACTATTGATGAGGAGGCCACAAGAGGAGGAGGGGAGGGATTTTGCTCCACCTTTACAATTGCTTGAGGACAAGCAAAATTTTCGAGGGGAGGACTATAATATTCCAAAAAATTAGCCTTCAGATAAATGGAATATTATAGTTTTTTTTATCACTAGGTAGGTGAATAAATGGGTGGGGAGGCCCATAAATCTCCTTAGCAGCAATAAAAACACTTCAAGTGTGAAAGGAGGCCTTCTAAGCAGCTAAATAAAGCACCTTTGAGTATGAACAAGGCTTGGATCATGTTGAACAGGTCAACTTTGACCAATTCAACAATGTTGTAATGGGGGAGTGGACATTAAATGAGGAATAACACAGTTTTGGAGGAAGATGGATTGCATGGAGGAAATGACCTAATTGAGTGGGGCCAAAGACAAGGAAGCTCATAATCTATATAAGGAAGAGGATGGGAGCCATATGGGATTATGTTTTGGATTATTATTTTTTATGTGGTCCATTTAGACTTCTTGCATTCTCTAGCTGTTTAGTTGAGATTGATGTGACGTTTAGCACTGGGTGTTCCTGAGCAGGAATCCCACCACTTTCCTTGAGAGGCCCCTTGGAAGAGCGTTGCATTTCATTTCCACATTCAGGTTTTCAAGCCAAGTGTTGGGGTCCTGTGATTTGGTAGATTGGCATACCAAGTGACAAGGCAACGCCAAAGCCAATATTTAGAGCTCTAGGACCTAGCCTTCCTAGTGTCAAAGAGGGATCTCTCAATTGTTTACAAATATGTGAGCTTGTTTGTTTTTAAGGGTTTTGTTTTAGGCTAGTTATGAAGCATGAGTTTGTTTGATTTTTGGTTGGGCATGATGACCTAGCCAACATAGATAGAAAAGGGAAATATCTAAGTCATTGGGCAATGGAGTCAAGTGGAAGCTGTAATAAATTTGTAGATGAATCGGGGATATCAAAAGGAAAATCTAACTTGGCTAGTGGATCTACAAGGTCTTTTAGGTGAAATGAAATGGACATAAATGGTTTAGAATGAAAAGTACAACTAAGGGCAATTAAGAATCCTTAATTATATGCACTTCTCAACACAGGGACTTAAAACATCATTTGAACATGAAGAGGCATTCCATAGACAGGGCTAACCATAAATTCTAGAAACCACACTTTAGCAAATAATAATTCGAAGACAAACTTCTCCAATGAAAAATAGAAGGTGAGAAACTCATTTAACTTCTAGTGATTTCACGTTCAAGGATAAGAAAACATTCAAGATTCACAAATAACTGCACTCATAGAAGAGGCAACTCCTAGAAATCTTTGATTACAGCTATAAAGACCTTCAAATCAATTATTCGAGCAAGTAAAAAGGGTATGATCGGAAAAAAACCTCTTTGGTAGACTTTGGACAATGGTACTTTGAAGGGAGACTTCAGAAATAGTTTTTAAGTGGCAGCAAGTAGACAAGGAAGACCATAAATCATTCTTGAGGCCAACTGTATTGAACTATTTAAGAAGTAGACAAGCATAAGGGTTCTGGAGAGCAATTAAGATTTCTCTGGAATATCTTAGCAGCAGAAAACATTAAGGAAGTGAAGAGCAAACAGAACTAAGGTGCTTTCAAAGACATTTCTTAGCCTAAAATTTTTACTCTACTGCAATAGAGAATAGTAAAACATAATGAAACAAGAAATAACAATAACAGATTTAGAGTACTTCACCAACAACTAAGCTTAGGGATCCAATGACAGAGCTTTCTCCATCAACAAACATGTCAAAAAATCCACAGATTCCAGAACATCAATTTTATTTCAACTTCAAAAGAACTATGTATTACTTCAAAGAGTCATCAAATGCCAACAATACAATGAGTTTGAATGCAGCATTTATGCTGAAAATGAGGAGGTGGAATTGATCTAGGGTTCAAGTGTTATTAATTACAGAGTAAATGTATTCCTAGCCTTGAAAACCATGCAAGGCATAAGGTAGGAACATGTGTGCAACTACTTCTCTATTAATAACTCTATCTTAACTTTCTGAGGAAAAAATAGGTGAAAGATTGAATTTTAAGGCTTTATCCTATCTTTACAACAACTGTGTTGACAGTTTAAATGTTGACTGACTGTTTATCTTTGTAGGTAGAAAGTAGGTGAAAGGTGTCAGTTAGATATTCTAAGGGAATTATTGCTCTTTGTTGATGTATTCAAGGCTATTTTTAGCCTAAGATTTTGGATTTTACCATTAAACTATGCTTAAGGCTTAATTCTGCTCTTGGCCTTCGTAATTCATCATTCTATCTTTAAGAATTTATCTAGTTTGCTTTAAAGCTTTATTCCTTTGTCTTTGAGTGTGATTTCATCCTTAATCTTTCAATTTAGCTTTAATCTTCACTGATTTTCTCTATTTCTGTTTTGCTGCATGCAGGGGTTTTATGAGTGTATCGGTGGCCATGAAGCATCGATGAAAATGGAGATCAAACCTTTAATCCCATTTCTTGGTTTTTGGCCCTTGGATCATCATCAAGAGACCTAAGTCACTCATTTTGACTATGGGATGGCCCTTTGGGCTCGGGCCGCCATTAAACCTACAAAATAAACAACGCTTTTTAAGCTTAAAACCTACGTTTGGTGGGTTTAAACTACTTCAGGGTTTTGGGGGCATCAGAGCAATGTTCTGAGGGAGGGGATATGCATGGGAGGAGGGATTCCACAGGAGGAAACAGGAGAAAACAACACAAATTTTAATTTGGCATGGAAAAGGAGGATGGAGGTTTTGCGGAAAACAAGGGTGGTATTCGCACTAGGTCAAGACGGTAAGTGGTATCGGTTGAAATGAACGCGATACAGTCGAGAGGATGATGCGTGTCCTCCTCAAAACTGGTCTTTTCGCGTGGAACTTGCATGATGGGAAGGTTTGGTGAAATGGGTGCGAAGATTAACGATAGTCGTTGGATCTGAGAGATGCAGATCTATGGCAGGGGGCAAAGGCAACAGACAAAGCTACGTGGTGGTGGGAGCGGCTGTGATGTCACCTATTTTTTTTGGTAGTGAAAAGGATCTCAGGTGGGGTAAAAGGCTTGGGATATATGGGAGCCGTTGGATCGAGTATAATCAACGGTGAATATCTGCTCTTCGGTTTGCGCAGATAAGAAGTGTTCGGAGGAAGGATGGTGGGGGAAAAGGTCGAACGTCATCGGATCGGAAAGACCCATGGCTACGGTTTGTTCGGGAAAGTAATGGAAGGAGTTGAAATAACAAGAGAAGGGGAAAAAATGGAGAATGGTCATGTGGGGAAAAGAATGAGACCGGGGTTTTTAAAGGAAAAGAGGCTAAGGGCTTTAGCAGATGGTCGGGGCTCTCAAGTCATATGGAAAAGAGCAGAGGGTTTAAGCCTGAAAAAGGGCTTAAAGCCTAATTTCTAAAATGGGCAGAAAAATAGGCCAAAAGATGGTTTTTTAAACCTTTTGGAGGCTTCCAATAGGTTAGAAAAGGTAGTTTTTAAACCACACAAAGGTGTTTTTATGGTTTAAGGGGGTTTTTAGAAGAAATGAAGAGTTAATGAAGGGAAAATGGGCTATTTTCAAAGGGAAATGGACTAATAAAAATAGGGGTAGGAATGGTGAGATGAGGGAAATTAAATATTGGAAAAGTGATGGGGGTAGCCTGAAACAAGCTTCTCTTTGAAACATAAGGGTGATATTTTTAGAAGGCATAGATGAAGGTTTTAGTGAACTGATAGACTTAGGATGATGAAGGTAGTGAGATTTCTAGAACTCACAATGTTTCTGCAAATATTGTTTCTAGAAATCTGAGTTTTTCAAATTAGTCATCTTTGGATGAATTCAATATTATGGATGACTAACAGTGGCTCTACTTGGGGAGGGCGACTATCCTTTCGAGGTGTCCAGAACCTCAACTTATGGAATCTTCTGAGTTTCAACAGATTACTGCCTAATCCATTAGGAAGATTTCTTCTTTTTACTTGCTGATCTTTTCTGAAAAAAGATAACTTTTTGACAATTTGCAATCTGTAATTTCTTCAAACAACATCTCTACCTACCCAATCCTACTTATCCTAGCATTTTTTTTCTTCTTTTCGAGTGCACTCGAACTGGAAAACTCTTTTGACATCAACATTTTATTCTTTCTTGAAAGAAAAAACTACTCTATTGCTACTCTTATTTATTCCATGAGTTCAAATTAAATAGTTGAACTCAAAAATTCTCTACCTGATCTATTATCTATCAAGATTATGTTTTTTGACAGATTTCATTCTCTACATTCTAAAACAAAAAATTAAAACATAGTCAAATCAGGATTAAATAGTCTTGTTTTCTATGGTGCCTATGGATTTTTGTACAAGCTACACATAGACTTTATTTGCAGATAATTAAAACAAAATTGTGAAGGGTTAAAATCTGAAAATTATGAATATCCTTCTTCCCTTTTTCAGTTCTGATTTTGATCTTTTTGAGAGCTATTTTTCCTTTTCCTTTCTTGGTTTAGATTTTGAGTTTGTTTGAACCATTTCTTCTTCTATCCTAATCTATTCTACTGATAAGCCAATATTAGACATTTTGGCAGATCTTCTTCACTAACTTATCAGTAGTAAATTGAAATTTACTCAGTCATGATTAGGCTGTATGACTGAGAAAGAGTTTCTTCTCATAGTAGTGGTATTTAGACTTGCTCACTTTCAGAAAATTCTATTTTTTGGGTATGGGGTTGTACCTGTTTTGAATCTTCCCTCTTTTCTTTTGTCGTTTTTGTATTTTTCATGATTTATTTTCAAATGGATTATGTACAATAAATAAAAATTTGAATTTAGGACTCTTGATAAAAGTAGTGCTTGAGAATCCTGCCATTTACAGGACCTCCAAACATATTTTCTCCATTCATCTCTTGCATAAAGAATGCATTATGATGCCTAATGGAATGAATGATATAGGGACCTTTCTATAGATTCTCAAACTTACCATGTTTTCCCTTTTCTTCCCTTCTAGAATCCCACTTTAGAACAATATTTCCAACTTGGAAATTATTTTCTTTAGTCTTTTTGTCAAATAATTTCTTGATGCTTTCTTGGACTGTTTGTGTTCTCTTGTACACTTCCTCTCTGGATTGCTATAAATGAATGGTCTGATTTATCCTTCTCTACATATCATTCTCTTCAGTTTGTACTTCTTGAAGGAGTTTTGTGACTGGAACTCCTAAAGATGTTGGGAAGATTGCTTCCATGCCATAAACCAGCTAATAGGGGGACATATTTATTGATTTTTTGGTAGTTAATCTATCAGCCCATAAAACATGAGTTAGCTTACTATGCCATGATTTCTAATTTTGTTCCAACAATTTTTTGATAATATTGATAAGGCTTTTGTTGGAGGATTCAGCTAATCCATTCCCTTGGGGGTAGTAGGCAGTAGAATGACCCAATGTGATATGATATTTATAGCAGAAGTCAACCATTCTTTTAGACCTGAAGGCAGCAACATTGTCTGTGATAATTTTTCTAGGACAACCAGATTTGGATAGTATGTTTGTTTCAAGGAACTTGATAATGACAGAGTTAGTAGCATTCCTAGAAGGTATGGCTTCTATCCACTTGATAAAATAATTAGTGGCAGTGAGGATCCACTTATGCTGGGCTGAAGAAGATGGGTGAATTTCCCCAATGAAGTCTAAGCCCCATTGTTGAAAGGGAGCTTCAACACTGATGGGATGTAAGGGTAAGGGTGGGATTTTTCTCTTGCCATAAAAAAATTGACACTTATGACAAGACATGACAAGCTTCTGAGTATCTTGGAAAAGGATGTGCCAATAGTAACTAGATTTGAGGACTTTATTTGCTGTAGTCTTCCAGTAAAGATGTCTTCCACACTCTCCCTCATGCAGCTCATGCATGATTTTTCCTGTATCAATATCAAGGAAATATTTAAGCAATATTCCAACAAAATTTTTCCAATATAAAACCCCATCTAGTATGCAATAATTTAAATCCTTTTGTTTTAAAAATATAGCTTAGTTTTAGACAAAGAAGAAGGGGTATTTAGATAAAGCAGTACATATATGATATCAGAATACCAAGGTGAATTCACAAAATTTTCTTCAATAAATGGACCTGTGAATTTTTCTATTTCTGCCAAAATATCAATCATATTCATATCTAGTGTTTGGAATTTTGACTCGGCCATGAGTTTTGCTAATCCCTGCCCTTTTATTAATTTGGTTGGTTTGATTTCTAAGTCATATTCTAGAATAATAGCAATCCATTTTCTCCTTTTACCATCAGGTTCTTGACTTAGAATGTCCTTGACAACAGTATGTGGGACAAAAGCAATGATGTGAGAATGTAAAATGTAGACTCTAAAATCTTTCAATGCTTTTACCAAGGCTAAGGCTTGTTTCTCCATGATGTTATATTTGAGTGGAGCATCTCTTAAGGCCCTACTAAAAAATGGTATTGGTTTTTCTTGTCCCATGATGTTCTTTTGTAGTAATACTACAGCTATTGTATGTTCAGAAGCAAAAGAAAAGATGTAGAAATATTTGGTGAAATCAGGAATGATAAGAACCGGTGTTTGAGTAAGAGCTTGTTTAACTAGTTCAAATGAATATTTAGCTTGTATTGTCCATTTAACACCTATTTATTTCTTAATAATTTTTGTGATATTTCTTAATAGCTCAGCAAGGTTGGGGATAAACCTCAAAAAATTTATCTTCCTAATGAAATATTGCAATTTTTTGAGGTTTCTAGGATGGCTGATTTTCAATATGCCATCAATCCTTTTAGGGTCTAATTTGATTCCCTCTTCAGAAATTATGTGACCAAGAAGCTTTCCTTCTTGGATATCAAATATTTTCTTCTTGGTACTCAAATATAGGCCATATTTCCTACATTTCTCAGAAACGTTTCTTAAATGAATCAAGTGTTCTTCATCAGTTTTAGAGAAAACAGTAATGTCATCAAGGTAAATGATTATAAAATAGCCTATGTCTTCTGAGAAGGCCATATCCATGGCCCTTTGGTAGGTGGCCCCTGCATTCATCAAACCAAATGGAATTTTGACATACATTAATGTACCCAAAGGCGTAGTGAAAGTAGTTTTATGTTGATCACTTGGGAGTACTAATATTTGATTGTAACCTGAGAATCCATCCAACAGTGATATTCTTTTAGACCCAACCACCCTTTGAAGTATGTGATCCATTTTTGGCAAGGGATAGTTGTCTTTCAGTGAAGCTCTATTTATATTTCTGAATTCAATGCAAAGACAAATTTCCCCAGTCTTCTTCCTAACAGACACTAGGTTGAAAACCCATTATGAATATCTAAGGGGAACTATAATCCCAACATCATAAATTTTCCTGATCTCTTTCTCAACTAAAGGTAATAAAACAGGTTTTATCCTTCTGAGTTTTTGTTTGAAATGTTTCTGATTTTCCTTAAGGGAAATTTTGTGTTGAATGATGTTGGTATCATATGATTTCAAATGCTTGTATCCCCATGCAAACACATCTCTAAATTCTTTGAAAAGTTCTATGTATTGCTATGTGATATGAGCTGGGAGAGTGTTGGATAGCTTGATCATTTTGGGTTTTGCTGGGCTGCCTATGTTATGTTCTTCTATGTTTGTTTCTATAGGCTCCATTCTTGGTTCCTTGTCTACATCATTAAAATCAAAAAGCTGCTCTAATGGTATAGGACCTTTTGGAATTGTATAATTTTTACATTGTAAAACTTCCAGATATTTTTGGTTTGTATTATCAACTATTTCTGCTCTAAAAGGATGTTCAAAATTATTTATATCAGTAGAGGAGGATGGCTCTATTTCAGGGATTTGTTCTTCATTTAAACAACTTTCTTCATGACTAGTGTTTGATATTGGTATGGAAAAGTCATTTTTTGATTGCAGAAAATCATCTATGTGTTTATCTCCTTCAAACACTTGCCAATAGTCTTCATTTTTAGGTATTGCAGGCCTATTTTTTGCCTTCACATTGAATTGTTCATTTATCTGTGGTATTTGGCAATTACTAGCAGCAAAGGCAAGTTCATTTTCTAGATGATTTTGAGCTCTTGGGATGAAAATGAGTTCATATTTTTCGAAGGTTTTTAGGAGATCAAGGGCATCATTTCTATATTCTCTTAGTTTTGGGTTTTTGGCTGAATACTCCCCTTTAATTTGTCCAATGATTAGCTCGAAATCTCCTTGGACTGATATTTTCTTAGCTCCTAAATCTTTGAGCAAATGTAGGCCAAGGAGGAGGGCTTCATATTCAACAATGTTATTTGTGCATGGAAAATATAGTTTATAGGAAAATCCTTTGTTTGTGTTCTATATGCGTACACCAGCCCCTGATCCTAATTTGCTACAAGAGCCATCAAAGCTTATTTTCCAAGGTATTTCAAGCTCATTCTCATTTCCTTTTTACTGTTCAAGGCTGCTAGAGTTTGAGTTATTTTTTATTTGAGTTGAGGGAAGATTTGATTGTTTTGGTGGACTGAATTCTTTCTTGTTTTCCTTTTCTTGTTGGTTTATTTCATCTTCATTATAAAATATAAAGGAATCCAAGTTTGAATGAATAAAATAAATAGGAGTATTGTTGGGCCTATCTATGTTTCTCACCATGTATTTCATATGAGACTCCCTGTATAGTCTTCTGGTTTGGTTAAACACTGGGATGGTGGCATAGGACATGTCCATTTGAAGGCTCCCCTATAGTTTGGCTCCCCATGATATAGATAGAAGCATGCCATACTTAGGGGGAATGTCAGCTACTACTATGTCCATAACTAGACCTTTAGCAAGAATTTGTGTGAAATTGACACATAAATCTTTCATTAGGCCCAAGCATTTGACCCTGCTTGAATCAAAGGAATACAAGTCTTTATATGGTTTAGTAATTTCCAAGCCTAAGCTTTCCATTACTACTTTGGGCATAAGATTGTGTGAAGAACTTGAGTCTAGCATGTCATTGTGAAAGATTTTGTTATGTATATTCAAGCTAAAATAGAAGGGAGGGAAAACCCCCTCTTGGTATTTTCCTTCAACTTCAAGACCAAACAATAATTCTGGTTTATCATTTGTCAATTTTAAAGTGTCAGTGTCACTGCCTATATTCAAAGCTTTCAAAACTTTATTTTTATATACATCCTGAGTTACTAGTTCAGCTAAGGGTATGGTGATTTTGATATTGGCAATTTCCCCTTCAAGGCTGAAAGGAACTATTGTTCTTGACATATTTACATCTGTTTTTTCATTTACAATTCTTTTAGCAATTCTGATTTGCTGAACTTTATTTGGACTGTTATTTGGGATGGATTTGTTAGGGCCACTAGCAGAAGCACTAGGGCAGCTTTGTTCATCACTTTGTTGGCTGTTTTTGTCTTTATTTAGATCAGTTTTCTTGGCCATAGTGTTGGTGTTACTAGTTGTCTTCTTAGGCTGATTTTCTAAAGTTTTCCTAACAACAGTACTAGTGTTTTTGTCATTGGAAATATCTGGATTCCCTTTGCTTCTAAGATTATATTATTTGTGTACCTCCATGATTGCATTTTCAAACCCCAATCTATAATCTTCAGAATCCTCATGGTTTTCTTTAGTTTTTTCTGAGGAGAAGAATCCTTGTTCTTATTCAGTGAGAAAAACATCTGTCTCATTGTCAGATCCTATCAGATTTCCATGATTTTCTTCCAACCTTTCAGTTTCCCTTTCCTCCTCTTGATCTACATAATATTTTTGGAAGGGAGGCCTAATTTGTTGGTCATTATCTCTTTTCCTATCTTGATTAGGATCTCTTCAGGGATTCGAATTTCTATTTCTGTTTTGGGGATTGGTTTGATTCTCTCTAGGAGGCACTCTATCATTCAGATTTATCTTTTCAAGCATTCTCTCCATTATCTTCACTAAGTTATCAATTTTAGTATCTGATGATGAGGTTGATGCCGTTGTTTCATCCATATATGTAACTCTTTTCTCTACTTTTAACTTAGCTCTTTTCTCAATCAGATTTGCTTCCACACTTAAGGCTCCCCTCTGCATATCTTCTAAGGTCAAGGGGTCTCTTTCTCTTAGCTGGTAGGCCATTTCTGGATCAAAGCCTTCTGGAAATTTGGCTAAGGCTAGGCCTAGTGGAGGTTTCATGTTTGGGGGAAGTGCATTATACACACTATTGAATCTAGTGCAATAATCTTGGACACTTTCCCCAGTATTTCTCTTGAGGTTATTATAGTCTGAAAGTATTTGGAGAGGGTTCTTTTTAATTTCCCATTTGTTTGTGAATTTTTCATATAAAGAAGGGAGATCATTTATGTTGTGAGGAGTTAAACCTGTGAACCATTTTTTGGCTTCTCCTACTAAAATTTGAGCAAAAATTCTCATATTAATGGTCTCTTCTTCTATTTCCATATAATAAAAAGCATCATCCATCTTATCTACATGCTGCTGAGTAGTAGTAGGTTCATTTCCAGTGAAATGGGGAATTTTGTATTGGCAATCATTGGGTAAGGGAACCAGAGGTTTTGGTAATACTAGTGGAGCATACCATGCTGCCATGATAGGAAATAATGGGGGTTTTACAAGAGGGAAAGTGAGCTGACCTGGAGTGCTTTGAATAGTGTATGTGTGAACAGGAGTGGAAGAAACACTTGGGCTAGCAAGCTGATGATGAGTATATCTGTTATGGAAGGAGCTGAAATGATGGAGAAGATGAGAATTAGGTGGAGTAGAAGGTGAGGCTTCTCTGCTAAAGCTCTGTTGCAAATTTTTGGTTTCAAAGTCATCTTGGTTTAAATCACTTTGAGACTTATTTCTAAATAGGTTCTTTGTGTGAGGTAAGTCAAAGTGAGGATATTTCAAAACTGTGAGATTTTCAGGGACAAATCTTGTTCTTGGGATGGTCCTATCTGTTAGGTCTCTGTAATAAGCAAGATTGGCAAAGTCCGATCACAGAGTTAACATCATTTCAACCACTTTGGGATTCTAGGATCTAGCCCTCCTGAATCTGGAGAGGGATCTCTCCAATATGTACAAAGATGGATTTGTCTTTGAATTTTGGGGTAATGCATGTTAGGCAAGTTATGAAGGCCAAGGGTTTGTTTTTTTTTTGTATGGTTGAACATGATTTTTGTCTGAGGCGGAAAGATCTATATGCAAATAGGTTCAAAGTGAGAAGTTGCAAGCACCAGAATAAGCTTTTATCAAGATGAAAGATAAGGATAGGTTTTCAGTCCATTGGGCTATGGAGTCATAAGGGGATTTAATTGAAACAATCAGGTTCAAGAGTGGTCTATGGGGCAAGTCATATATGCCTCAGGATCTTTTTAAGGTTTGATTTATGGAATGGAGTGATACATTAAGAAGGGGAAAATAAACAGATGCAGAAAAAAGAGCAGCCTAGGATCTGGTAAGTACTTTGAAACTATCCAGCCTTTGACCAGGCACTTAAGAAAGACATGAAAGCAAACTAGGATCTGGTAAGTACTTTGAAACTAGCCAACCTTTGATACACTTCCAATAGAAAACACATAAAAAACAAAGGGAAACTTGAAGGCAACCTTTGGAGTAGAATCTAGCGGGTTGGGCTCACCACAAATCCTCTCCTAGCTCTTCTTTACTTGGACACTTCCAAGACAATCACAGAGATAACACATAACGACCTAAGATCTGGTAAGTACTTTGAAACTATCCAGCTTTTAACACATTATAAGGGAAACAATCAAACTGTTATGCAAACAAGACTGGGACCAAGGCTTACCATATCTTCCTCAGTTCATCTTCACACAACATATACTGAAAGTAACATTCAGAAATAACATTCAACTAAGACGATAGGACAAGGGAAAACCAGCATTCCTATGCTTGAATCTGAATTAAATCATCTCCAAATAACACAATTTAAGGAAAACATTAAAATAAAGATTTCTCAGCCAGAGAAGGTTACTGATATGCAGTAGGTCCTAAGACTGTTTAAACTGTTATTTACAGAAGAAAACGAAACATAATGAAACAAAAACAAAATCACAAGTTATAATAAGAATAACATCACCGTCAGCATAGACCGGGATCCCATAAATCAGCTTGTATTGATGCTCCAAACCGGTTACAATCTTCAAGTCCAGTGTTTAATTCATCTTTCCTTCACAACCTAACTTATCTTCTACAAGCAGAGCTCCAAGAGCCAGTGAAAACACTATTTACAATCAGGAGTCTTCAGCTCAGTTACATAGAATGCTTCAGCAATTACATTGACAACCAACCCCTCACTCATATTCTAATGAAGTATTTATAGAAGGATGAGGAGGTGAGATCTGATAAAAGATCTCAAAATATATTTAATACAGAGTTAATGTCTTCATGGCCTTCGGGAAGTTCAATGAAGAAATTATACAGGTGTTCCACTGTATTAAATGATTTACACTCATGAATTTCACTTGGTGGGAGCTTTGTCTGACATTTTGAGGCTCAGTGTACTATTAGGGTTACTCTGCGAACATCTGTCAATAAATTCCATGGCAGAATTAACTTCTTTGGCTACGCAAAGGCACAATATCAGATCCTGCTCAATAAATTCGGCTCCTTATTGAATACTTTGAGGCAATAGGTGGCACTGCGGTGGTTGAGGAATCAATTTGCCTCAGATATGGCGGTGGAGGCAATATGTCTGATAAACACTTTTAGGTTTTCTCTTTTAAACTGTGTTTTGAGTCGGGGATTAGGCTTTTGATAACTGTATCAGCCATAATCCCCGCCGATTTGTCCACTAAATCTCTGCCCTGGTCCATCCCTGGTTTTTTGCAATCTGATACTCTTTTTCTGTGATTCCTTCATACTTTCCATGTTTTACAGGAGCGTACAGCAACAAAGACTCATGAACACTTGTTGATAACATAGTTTCACACCCTGTGGATAATTTCTCTGAGGTATTCGAAAGGCAGAGGATCGTCATCCTTGTCCTGCGAAAATTCTTCATTCAATCAAGAGAAACCTTAAACCTGCAAAATACAAACAAAATTATAGAATCTTGTGTTTATATGGGAAAATCTGCATCAGAGGGCATGAGAGAGAACGAGGCGATCAGAGCTGTCGATCGTGCGGTGATCATCGGTCAGGGGCGAGTGGAAAAATTAGTGGAAGGAAAAGGTGGATTGAGTAATAGAATCAGGAGATCAAATGTGGACCATCGATCTGCAAAGATCGATGGCGGAGATGGATTCTCGGTTGCGCCGAGGGCCGGCTAAATCACATGCAACTTGGTTAAAGGGCGGGTGATTTCGATGAATGACAGCCGTTGGATGCGGGGGCCCAGATCGAGCGGCTATTGTTGATTCCGCTGGGCGGTCATGGTCTGACGGATAATGCGCGGGGGATTGAATTTATGTGGTGGTTTTGGAAAAGTACAGAGGACGCGTGGTAGCCAACATATGGAATCGCTGGCTGTCAGGTTAAAACCACCTTTCGCACGAAGGCGGTGTGGAAAAACCAGGCGGATTTGAGAAGTGACGTATGGTTGGGGGGTCCACACGATAAGTCGTGTGTCGCGCTGTCCGATCTGTGGAGCAGATCGACGGTCAAGATTATTTGATAATTTTCGCGGGCGGAAAACTTTGAAATTTAATTAAAACCCAATTTTCATGATTTTCAAAGGTCTTTTTATGCTTCGGGCGGAGAAAAATGGATAAGTGCCCAATGGTTACAGCATTTGGTTCTGGCGCTCGGGTGCATGGAGGAAAAGAGGTAGGGGGCTTAGCCTAAGGGGCTTAAGACCAACGCATAGAAAATGTGCGTTTCTATGGTTTTTTAATGGTTTTCAAAGGGAAATGAAGGCTTCCGATAAGGTCAAGAAGGGGTCTTAGACCTTTAGGAAATGGATTTAAATGAAGGAAAAGGAAGAATCATGAAGTTTAGGGGTTTCCAAGGGAAATGGAGAAAAAGAACTGAGTTAGTTCTGAGGAGAAGAAAAAGGGAGAAGGGATCCTTTGCAGTAGTATTTAACTGTGTATTTTTGTAGGATTTCAGAGGTTTTTAGGATGAAAAAATCAGTGTAGGATTTGGACATAGGAATAAGGCAGGAGGCCTCATAGAGACTTCAAGAGCCAACAACATTTAGTGATAAAATTTGTTCCTTGGAGGCTCAAAAAGTTTTAGCCACCTTTTGGTATAACAAAATATTATAGGTGGCTAATAGTGGCTCCACTTGGGGATGGTGCCTTCTTGAAGGCATCAAGAATTCAGACTTGATTTCTCTAGGATGTTGACTTGTGCCCGATCTATTATTCTCTTTGGGATGTTAACCATGTGCCTCATCCTCTAGATTTCCCTTCTTTTTGCTGGATGATCTAGCTTTACTTTGGAAAGTGATAACAGTCGCGAAAAAGAATGAACCTTATCAATACAATTATCTACCTACCCAATCCTACTGATCTAACATTATTTCTTCATCAGAGTGCACTTGGATTGGCAAACTCTTTTCACAATCATTTTATTCTTTTGAAAGCATAAAAAATAATCTAATTCTACTCCTTATTTCTCCCTGAACTCAGATTAAACAGTTGAGCTCAGATATTTCTCTACCTAATCTACAGTCTGTTGGGATTAAACTGTCCAGCAGAATTTCATTCTCTGAATTCTACAACAGAAATTTAAAAATAGCCAAGTCAAGATTAAGTTGTTTGACTTGCTGTGATCTATGGCATAAAAACAAGCTGCACATAGATTATTATTTGCAGAAAATTAAAACAAAATGAAAGGCTTAAGGTGTGAAAGTTTCTTATCATAGCCTTCTCCTTTACCACAGCTTTGTTTTTGCTTTTGTTCGAGCTATTTTTTCCCCTTTCTCTGGTTCAGATTTTGATCTGATTAGAACCAGATTTACATCTTTTTGACTCAGAAAATAAAAAAGATTTGAGCCCTTTCTCTTTGGAAACTTAGGTTCAAGTTTTGAGCTTGTTTGAACCTTCAATTTCTATCCTAATCTATCTATTGATAAGCCAAGATTGAACAGTTTGGCAAATCGGATTCACTAACCTATTAGCAGAAAAATTTAAAAGATAATTAGTCAAGATTAGGCAGTTTGACTAACTAGAAGTGTGTTTTAAGGAGTGGCATTTGAGCTTGCACACTTTCAGATTTGTTACTCTTTTTGGCATGGGGCTTTGCCTTTCTTGTTTTCATTCCTACCCTCTTTTCATTTTTTCTTTGTTTTTGTATTTTTTGATTTTTCATAACTTTGAATGCAATGGTGGATGGACTATTCATAATGGAAAAAGATAAAAAGGCTTCAAAACATAAAATGGATCAAGAGAAGTAATGCTTAAGCATCCTGCCATTGACAGGACCCCCAAACAATCATGTTCCATCCAGTTCCTGTAAGAAAAAAACATTATTACCAGCAACTGAATGAATAGAGTAAGGCCCAAGCCATAGATTGTCAAATTTTCCATGCTTGCCCTTTTCTTCCCTCCTTGAATCCCACTTCAAAACTTTGTCCCCA
This sequence comes from Pinus albicaulis, assembly GCA_034641835.2. Classification (NCBI taxonomy): domain Eukaryota; kingdom Viridiplantae; phylum Streptophyta; class Pinopsida; order Pinales; family Pinaceae; genus Pinus; species Pinus albicaulis. The sequence goes on along the minus strand of CM076575.1, from coordinate 1,769,324,152 downwards.
ATCTTGAAATTGCTGGCCTTCGTTCTTCTGTCAAAGATCTTCTTGATACTGTCTTGTTTCTGCAATGCTTTGTTATACACTTCTTCTCTGATTTGCTGAAGATGAATGGTTTGATTTATTCTTCTGATTATGTCATTCTCTTCAGTCTGCAACTCTTGAATTAACTTCATAACTGGTACACCAAGGTTGTTAGGAAAAATTGCATCTGTACCATACACAAGCTGGAAGGGTGACATACCAATAGATTTCTTCAAAGTTAATCTGTCAGCCCAAAGTGCATAGATCAGCTTTGTGTGCCAAGACTTTTTATTATCCTCTAACAGTTTCTTGATTATGTTCACTAAGATTTTTTTGGAAGATTCTGCAAGTCCATTACCTTGAGGGTAATAGGTTGTGGAGTGTCCCAATGTTATCTGATACTTGTGACAAAATTCAACCATTTTCTTTGATTCAAATGCTGCTGCATTATCTGTGATGATCTTGGTAGGACAACCAAATCTGGAGAGGATGTTAGTCTCCATAAATTTTATGATAACTGAATCATTGGCTTGCTTGCAAGGAATAGCTTCTATCCACTTAGTGAAATAGTCTGTGGTAGTGAGAATCCATCTATGCTGGGAAGATGATGAGGGATGGATTTCCCCTATGAATTCAAGTCCCCACTGTCGAAAAGGAGCTTCAAAAATGATCGGATGTAGAGGCAGGGGTAATAATTTTCTATTGCCTTCAAACAGTTGGCATTTATGGCAAGTAGTGGTCATATTGTGTACATCAGGAAAAAGAGTAGGCCAATAGAAACTAGCCCTCAAAATTTTGTTGGCTGTTGCCTTCCAGTATAAATGACCTCCACACTCTCCTTCATGGAATTCCAGCTTAACCATTTCTGCATCAAACTCAGGCAAAAATTTAAGCAATATACCACTTGCATTTTTCCAATAAAGACATTTATCAATAACGCAATAGTTTACAGCTTTCAACTTTAGGAATCTTGCCTTTGTTTTTGTCAAACCGGGAGGTGCATTTAAATTAAGCAAAACATAGACAATATCAGCATACCAAGGAGAATTCATAATATGGTCTTCAACAATGGGAGTCGGGAATTCTTCTTGGCTATCCAAAACACTAATCATGTTAATATCAATAACTTCACAATTTGATTCAACCATTAATCTAGCTAAGCCCTGGCCTTTGATGAGCTTAGTGGGTTTTATCTCTAAATCATATTCAAGAATAATAGCAATCCAATTACCTCTCTTACCATCTGGTTCCTGTATTAGAATGTCTTTAACAACTAAGTTTGGGACAAAGGCAATAATGTGTGAGTGAAGGATGTATACTCTGAAGTCTTTTAAAGCCTTGACCAAAGCAAAAGCTTGCTTTTCCATAATGTTATACTTCAGAGGGGCATCCCTCAATGCCTTGCTAAAGAATGCAATAGGCTGCTCTTGTCCTTGTGGATTTTTCTATAACAGGATAGTAGCAATAGTATGTTCTAATGCAAACGAGAAGATATAAAAATCCTTTGAAAAATTAGGACTTATGAGAACTGGCATTTTGGTTAAAGATTGTTCTACCAATTCAAAAGATGTCTCTGCTTCCAAGGTCCATTTAACCCCTTGCTCCTTCTTCAATATGTTTGTGATATTCCTAAGGAGCTCAGCTAAGTTAGGGATGAATCTTCTCAAAAGGTTAATCTTCCCAATGAAATATTGCAACTCCTTGATGTTTCGAGGCTGAGAGATTTGCAATATGGCATCAATCCTTTTGGGATCAATCTTAATACCCTCCTCAGAAATAATGTGCCCAAGAAGTTTACCTTCTTGGAGACCAAATAAAGTCTTCTTAGGGTTCAAAGATATCCCAAACTTTCTGCACTTCTCGAAAACTTTCCTCAAATGTTCTAAGTGTTCTTCATCTGTTTTTGAAAACACAGTGACATCATCAAGATAGATAATGATGAAGAAGCCTAATTCTTCCGAGAATGCTATGTCCATGGCTCTCTGAAAGGTTGCTCCAGCATTCATTAGAACAAAAGGCATTTTCACATACATGAAGGTGCCCCAGGGTGTAGTGAAAGCTGTCTTTAATTGATCATCAGGGTGAACTAAGACTTGATTATACCCTGAATAGCCATCCAGCAAAAAAATTCTTTTAGACCCCACCACCCTTTGTAAAATATGATCCATCTTGGGCAAAGGGTAATTGTCTTTTAATGAAGCTTTGTTTAAATTCCTAAAGTCTATACAAAGCCTGATTTCTCCAGTCTTCTTCCTAACAGAAACCAGATTAGATACCCATTCAGAATATCTAATAGGGACAATAATACCAACATCGTGCATCTTCATGATTTCCTTCTTAACCAATGGCAACTGGACAGGGTTTATTCTGCGCAGTTTCTGTTTGAATGGTTTTTGGTTTTCTTTAAGAGGGATTTTGTGCTGTATTATCTCAGTGTCATAAGACTTAAGATCTTCGTAACTCCATGCAAAAACATCAGAAAATTCTTTGAACAACCCTATGTATTTGAGCTTAATGTGAGCTGGCAAAGTTTTGGATAGTTTGATCATTTTCGGTTTTTCCTCATTGCCTATATTGCATTCCTCTACCTCAGTCTCTACAGGTTCCAATTTTGGTTTATTTGCCACATCGTTAAAATCGAACAACTCTTCCAAAGGTGCTAGACCACTTGGCAAACCTTCATCTTTAGAATGCAGAGTTTCTATTTCTTCTGTTTATGATTCTGCACTCAATTCTGTTTTGTTTCTGCGTTTGCTAGTCTGAAGGTTAATGTTGACAATCTCAGGAGAAGGCTCTTCCTCACCAAGAAAATTTTCTTCACTGCAGTCTGTATCATAGTCTGAATCTGAACTATGCAGTTCAAATTCATTTCTGAATTGCATGAAGTCTTCTATTTGTTTATCTCCGTCAAACACCTGCCAGTATTTTTTATTATCAGGCATAGCTGGTCTAAATTTTATTTGAGGTGAAAAATCATTGATCTGATATGGCTTTAAACACGTCCTAGCTGCAAAGGCTAAATTGTGGGCTATAAGATTTCTTTTCCTTGGGATAAAAATTAGCTTGGACTCCTCAAACGTTTTCAAAAGATCCATGACGTCATTCCTGTAGGCCCTAAGTCTGGGATGATTTGCATTATACTCCCCATTGACTTGCCTAATTATTAACTCAAAATCCCCATACGCAGTTATTTTCTTGGCTCCTAACTTTTTCAGCAACTGTAAGCCTAATAGCAGGGATTCGTATTCCGCTATGTTGTTTGAACACTGAAAGTTTAATTTGCAAGAAATACATTCTGTGTGCTTGCTATTAGTGTTAGTAATCCAGACACCTGCACCAGCATTTGTTCTAGTGCATGACCCATCAAAATACATAGTCCAGAGAGGATCATTTTCAGTTTTATCAGTTTGGTGCATGTCCTTTGTATGATTTGACTCCTCAAGTTTTTTATCGGGTTGAGGATTGTTCTCTTGACTGTCAATATTTAAGTTTAATGGATTGATGATTTGTAGTTCAAGACTTGTGCTTGGTTTGCTAAGGTTTTCGAGTACAGCAAACTGATTCGACACTTCATTGCTGTATTCTTCTTCCTTCGTTTCAGCCATTGATCCTGTTAAAGTGATTTGTTCTGTGAGGGTTTCATCATTAAGCATGATGAAAGAATCAAGGCATGTACTCATGGAATACAGAGGGGAGTTTTGACATCTGTCTTGACTTGTAACTGTGTATTGCATATGATACTCCCTGTAAAGTCTTCTATTCTGATTGAAAACAGGGATAGTCGCATAGGTCATGTCCATATGCATAGTCACCTGTAACTTAGCCCCCCAAGATCTTGATAAAAGCATTCCATACTTTGGGGGTACATCAGCCACAACAACATCCATAACTAAGCATTTGGCTGGAATCTGGGCTAAGTTAACACAAAGGTCTTTGATCAATCCTAAACACTTGACTCTGCTTGAGTCAAAAGAGTTAATATCTTTATAAGGTCTGGTGATTTCAAGACCCAGGCTCTCCATGACAGATTTTGGCATTAAATTATGAGAAGCGCCTGAGTCATGCATAGAGTTGTGTAGAATTTTGTCATGAACGTTCAAACTTACATAGAAGGGAGGGACAGGTCCCTCTTGAAACCTACCTTCAATCTTTGGACCAAAAATAAGTTCTGGATGATCGTCATTAAGGTTGAGTGTATCCTCATTTTCTTCTACGTTCAAAGCCTTCAAAATTTTGGACCTGTATACATGTTGGGCAGCTAACTCAGTTAAAGGAACATAAATTTTGATCTTTGAGATTTCCTGTTCCAGACTGAAAGGAATTTGATTCTTTAAGGTGAAGGTTTCAGCCTTGTTTACTACCACTTTATCAGCAACAACAGTTTGCTGCTTTGCTTTATTTACATTTGATGCAATTGTTTTAACAGGAGTACTAGCCGAGGTGTTAGTACTGCTAATGTCTGCACTCTGTTTTTCAAGATTTTGAGTGTCTTTCTCTTTACCACTACCAGAATTATCAGCCATTGTTTTGTCTTTTTGTTTGACTGTCTTAGGCTTGGTTGCAGTGCTGCTTTGAGAAGATTTGTCAAAGGTTTTGTTGTTGGGGGTTTGTTGACTCGATCTACTTCTGAGTTCATATTCTTTTCAAGGTTTTGTCATGGCATTCTCCATGTTTTGATAATAATTTTCATTATCATATCTTTTGTCGTCGTAAGGTGTATAAAGACCTTGTTTCCTATCGTAATGAACCTCAAAGTCATCATCATCTACCCCAAATAGGTTCATATCATTATCCTCTGTTATTTCATCTGTTTCCTCAACCTCACTTACATAGTTTTGATGAAAGGGAGCAGTGATCTGCTGATCATCTTCCCTTGGTCTGTTTGGAGGCTGGTTTCTTCTAACATTCTGATTCTGGTTTTGTTTTCTATTTTTAGGAGCGTTTTGATTTATACTTGCTTGCGCTCTCTCTAGAATTCTCATTTTCTTCATCATCTCTTCCATCATTCTTTCCATCTTTGAGTTTGAAGTGGAAGGCATGGATTCCTCCCCAAATGATACTCTCTTGTCTTTCTTCATCCTTGCTCTTTTCTCCATTAAGTTTACTTCCACAGAGAGAGCACCTCTTTGCATATCTTCAAGGGTTGCAAAATCTCTCTCTCTTAATGAATAGGTCATATCAGCATCAAACCCTTCAGGAAATTTGTTTAAACTTGAACCTTGTGGAGGTTTTAATTCTGGGGAAAGTGCATTATACACACTGTTAAATCTGGTACAATAAGCCTGTACGCTTTCCTCGGGGTTCCTATGGAGATTGTTATAGTCAGCAAGAACTTGTAGAGGGTTCTTCCTTACCTCCCATTTGTTTAAGAATGTTTGATGGAAACCTTGAAGATCATTAATACTATGGGGGGCTAAGCCTTTAAACCATTTTCTTGCTTCTCCCCCCAGAATTTGAGCAAATAGTCTAAGTTTGACAGAATCATCATCAATTTAATTTATGTCAAAATAGTCATTCATCTTGTCCACATGTTGTGATGCTGTTGTAACATTGCTAGCATCATACAATGGGATTTTGGACTGATAGTCCTGTGGAAGATTGACTAATGGTACAGGAAGGACTAAGGGAGCATACCATGCTGCCATGATATGTGGTGGGGGTGGGTTGAAAAGAGGAGGTGTGGGCTGAAGTGGAGTGATTTGAACAGTGGTTGAAGGATGAACAGAGGTGGATGGAACAGCGGTAGATTGCTGAGCTGATCTTGGATGAGAGACACCTAGATTATGAAGAAAATGTAAATCAGGAGGTGTTGATTCTCCATTCCCAAGGTGTTCACTTGTTTCCGGAGATGAATGTGAAGACTCAGAATCTAACTGATCTAAATCATCAAGGGACCTAGTTCTAAATGGATTTAATAAGTCAGCTTGTGATTGTTGCAGAGCTGAAATATTTTCAGTGACTGAATTAGCTCTTAGGGATGATCTGAAAACAGTTGAAGATTCTATCTTAGGAGACTTCCTAAGGATTCTTTTTGGGTTATCAACTATCTCAGGTGGATCAGGGTCAGGATGGGCTCTAGTGTGAATCTTTCTAGGAGCCACTATGCTATGTTTTTAGACCCAAATAAACAAGAAAAACTCAACCAGGTATGACAGTCTTTGAAAGGTCAACTGATCTGTTTTCACCATTTTAATCCTACAGCCCTCTACCTGAGTTTGAAGGATATTATAATGATAAGGGTTCTTCCCAGTGGAGTCTTAAGGTCTGTTCAGGATTGTGGAGTCGCCAGGTGGAAAGTTCAGAGTGTTTTCAAAGAGATACACTGTCCACCACAGTTCTTGTGAAACATCCTTTTTCAAGGGTATCCTGAAACACAACAAACTCTAACCAGAGATTGACTGGGAGGGAATTCACCAGATATGTCACCCCTAAAAGAGGATGAGATCTGGAGGCTACCTAGCCCTTTCCAGACTCTGTCTAAAAGTATGAAGTAAAACACATCCAATGGTAAGTGAAATGTAAGAGCAAGTGTTTTACTACCAATCTGAAATTTGTTTTTGGTATTTTATGAATTGTTTTTATCTGTGGTTTGCAAGAATGTCCTAACTTTGCTTCAAAACTTAGCTATGGTTATGAGACAAAGACAGTCTACTCTTATGGCTAAGCCAGCTGATTTTTCAAGGTTGGATAAAAGCTTATAAGAATCCTAGGGTTCACCTAGCTTGTCACTGATTCAAACAAGTTTCATCATGATTACCATTTCTTGGTAGTGCTTGAAAAGGCTGCTTTTTACTCACAAAATTTTCTTGAATCAAGGGTTTTTTGAGGTCTTTAAAAGGTATTAAAAACACACAGTCCCCAGCGGAGTCACCAGAAATTTTAGGTCTCTGTAATAAGCAAGATTGGCAAATTCCGATCACAGAGTTAGCATCATTTCAACCACTTTGGGATTCTAGGATCTAGCCCTCTTGAATCTGGAGAGGGATCTCTCCAATATGTACAAATATGGATTTGTCTTTGAAGTTTTGGGTAATGCATGTTAGGCTAGTTATGAAGGCCAAGGGTTTGTTTTGTTTTTGGATGGTTGAACATGATTGCTGTCTAAGGCGGAAAGATCTATATGCAAATAGGTTCAAAGTGAGATGTTGCAAGCACCAGAATAAGCTTTGATCAAGATGAAAGATAATGACAGGTTTTCAGTCCATTGGGCTATGGAGTCATAAGGGGATTTAATTGAAACAATCAGGTTCAAGAGAGGTCTATGGGGCAAGTCATCTATGCCTCAGGATCTCTTTAAGGTTTGATTTATGGAATGGAGTGATACATTAAGAAGGGGAAAATAAATAGATGCAGAACAAAGAGCAGCCTAGGATCTGGTAAGTACTTTGAAACTATCCAGCCTTTGACCAGGCACTTAAGAAAGACATGAAAGAAAACTAGGATCTGGTAAGTAATTTGAAACTAGCCAGCCTTTGATACACTTCCAATAGAAAACACATAAAAAACAAAGGGAAACTTGAAGGCAACCTTTGGAGTAGAAGCTAGCGGGCCGGGCTCACCACAAATCCTCTCCTAGCTCTTATTTACTTGGACACTTCCAAGACAATCACAGAGATAACACAGAATGGCCTAAGATCTGGTAAGTACTTTGAAACTATCCAACTTTTAACACATTCTAAGGGAAACAATCAAACTGTTATGCAAACAAGACTTGGACCAGGGCTTACCATATCTTCCTCAGTTCATCTTCACACAACATATAATGAAAGTAACATTCAGAAATAACATTCAACTAAGACGATAAGATGAGGGAACACCAGCATTCCTATGATTGAATCTGAATTAAATCATCTCCAAATAACACAATTGAAGGAAAACATTAAAATAAAGATTTCTCAGCCAGAGAAGGTTACTGATATGCAATAGGTCCTAACACTGTTTAAACTGCTCTTTACAGAAGAAAATGAAACATAATGAAAAAAAAAAACAAAATCACAAGTTATAATAAGAATAACATCACCGTCAGCATAGACCAGGATCCCATAAATCATCTTGTATTGATGCTCCAAACCAGTTACAATCTTCAAGTCCATTGTTTAATTCATCTTTCCTTCACAACCTAACTTATCTGCTACAAGCAGAGCTCCAAGAGCCAGTGAAAACACTATTTACAATCAGGAGTCTTCAACTCAGTTACATAGAATGCTTCAGCAATTACATTGACAACCAACCCCTCACTCATCTTATAATGAAGTATTTATAGAAGGATGAGGAGGTGAGATCTGATAAAAGATCTCAAAATATATTTAATACAGAGTTAATGTCTTCATGGCCTTCAGGAAGTTCAATGAAGAAATTATACAGGTGTTCCACTGTATTAAATGATTTACACTCATGAATTTAGCTCGGTGGGAGCTTTGTCTGACATTTTGAGGCTCTGTGTACTATTAGGGTTACTCTGCGAACATCTATCAATAAATTCCATGGCAGAAGTAACTTCTTTGGCTGCGCAAAGGCACAATATCTGATCCTACTCAATAAATTCGGCTCCTGATTGAATACTTTGAGGAAATAGGTGGCACTGCGGTGGTTGAGGAATCAATTTTCCTCAGATATTGCGGCGGAGACAATATTTCTGATAAACACTTTTAGGTTTTCTCTTTTAAACTGTGTTTTGAGTCAGGGATTAGGCTTTTGATAACTGTCTTAGCCATAATCCCTGCCGATTTTTCCACTAAATCTCTGCCCTGGTCCATCCCTGGTTTTCTGAAATCTGATACTCTTTTTCTGTGATTCCTTCATACTTTCCAAGTTTTACAGGAGCGTACAGCAACAAAGACTCATGAACACTTGTTGATAACATAGTTTCACACCCTATGGATAATTTCTTTGAGGTATTCGAAAGGCAGAGGATCATCATCCTTGTCCCGCGAAAATTCTTCATTCAATCAAGAGAAACCTTAAACCTGCAAAATACAAACAAAGTTATAGAATCCTGCGTTTATATGGGAAAATCTGCATCGAAGGGCGTGAGGGAGAACGGGGTGATCAGAGCCGTCGATCACGCGGTGATCAATGGTCAGGGGCGAGTGGAAAAATCAGCGGAAGGAAAAGGTGGATTGAGTAATAGAATCAGGCGATCGAATGTGGACCATCGATCTGCAAAGATCTACGGTGGAGATGGATTCTTGGTTGCACCGGGGGCCGGCTAAATCGCATGCAACTTGGTTAAAGGGCGGGCGATTTCGATGAATGACAGCCGTTGGATGCGGGGGCCCAGATCGGGCGGCTATTGTTGATTCCGTTGGGCGGTCATGGTCTGATAGATAATGCGCGGGGGATTGACTTTATGCGGTAGTTTTGGAAAAGTACAGAGGACGCGTGGCAGCTAGCATATGGAATCGCTGGCTGTCGGGTTAAAACCACCTTTCGCACGAAGGCGGTGCCGAAAAACTAGGCGGATTTGAGAAGTGACGTATGGCTGGGGGGTCCACACGATAAGTCGTGTGCCGTGCCGTCCGATCTGTGGAGCAGATCGACGGTCAAGATTATTTCATAATTTTCGCGGGCGGAAAACTTTGAAATTTAATTAAAACCCAATTTTCATGATTTTCAAAGGTCTTTTGATGCTTTGGGCGGAGAAAAATGGATAAGCGCCCAATGGTTACAGCGTTTGGTTCCGGCGCTCAGGTGCATGGAGGAAAAGAGGTAGGGGGCTTAGCCTAAGGGGCTTAAGACCAACGCATAGAAAATGTGCGTTTCTATGGTTTTTTAATGGTTTTGAATGGGAAATGAAGGCTTCCAATAAGGTCAAGAAGGGGTCTTAGACCTTTAGGAAATGGATTTAAATGAAGGAAAAGGAAGAATCATGAAGTTTAGGGGTTTCCAAGGGAAATGGAGAAAAGGAACTGAGTTAGTTGTGAGGAGAAGAAAAAGGGAGAAGGGATCCTTTGCAGCAGTATTTAACTGTGGATTTTTGTAGGGTTTCAGAGGTTTTTAGGATGAAAAAATCAGTGTAGGATTTGGACATAGGAATGAGGCAGGAGGCCTCATAGAGACTTCAAGAGCCAACAACATTTAGTGATAAAATTTGTTCCTTGGAGGCTCAAAAATTTTTAGCCACCTTTTGGTATAACAAAATATTATAGGTGGCTAACACTATCAGTAGTTGATTTTCTGGACCTAGAATTCTGCCAAAAAATCCTTTCTGGATTATCAACTATGGTAGCAGTATTAGGATCTGGATGGGATCTAGTATTTACCCTATGTGAAGCCATATTTTAGTTTCCAAAATTTAGAGAGGCTGATGTTTTTAGGATTGTTTTTCAAAAGTTTTCCTCTCACAGTGATTTCTATAATAGGGGACTAGGTTTCTAAACTTCCTTAGGGATGGTTAACACAGTCCTAAGGAAATATGGATATCTAGAGGATTAGTAGGCCTACTGGGGCTAGTGGAGTCACCGGGTGTAAATTTTTAGCTTTTTTGAAGGTAAAATGTTTTATGGTCCACCACCAATAATTATTTTGAAGACCAATCTGAAATTTTTTGGGTTTTCTGATTTTTTGTGGTTCTATGGTTGTGAGAGTTTCCTATATCTGATTCAACACTTATCTAATGTGGTGAAACAAACAAAGTCTACTCTATGGCTTGCTAGCTAATTTATTCAAGGTTTGATAAGGGCCTCTTAGAATCCTAAGGGTTACTTAGATTTCCACTGATTCAGACAAGTCCTATCATGACAACCATTATGCTGGTAGTTCTTGAAGAAAGCTATAGTTCACTTGGATGAATACTGAGTGTCTTACTTAGGGACCTTTACTCAAAAAGGTCCCACCATGATCATGTGATGTTCCAAATTTTGCAATAAAGTATTTGGAACATTAATCTTGCTTTTATTTTAATAAAAGGAATAAAATGGGTGAGGGAACCCATGTAGAAATCTAATAAACACTCCTAAGGAGAAAAAATTCACTTAAGTGGCTTAGGATAGCAGCCCCAAGTGTGAAAAGGGCCAAAGGCAAGTGAGCTAGACCATGGTTGACCAAGTCAAAAACGTACCCTAAGAGGGAAAGCTTGCATAAGAAGATTGCGTAGTTGGAGTGGAGGGAAAATTGAAATGAGAGAAACCCTAATGTGAGTGGGTTCCATGCATGCTTTGCATAAAAGATGAAGGAGAGCCATTGTGGAGATCATCTTTGGAGAAATAATTTGGAGGTTGAAGCTGTCTTCAACTTTGTGCTGCTTAGCACAAGAGGGATTCATGTTTAGGAATACCCTTCTCTTCCATGGGAGGCCATGGAGAGATTCTTCTTCATCTTCCTCATGTCTTGGCTTGAGGCCAAATCAGTCATTTGTAGCTACTGCGTTATTCTTGCAGCAAGAGAATGTTGGAGTTGCTGGTGTTGCAGTGAGGGACCTTCATCACCCCTTCCAAAGCTGGTTTGTAGAGGGGAAGCTCATTCCTTCTCTAGGAGATCATAAAAATACCTTATCATAGCTTTTCTATAGATTTGGCATCAAGCCATATGTTTTCTCTCATGCCCAGTGCAATCTCCTTTCCTTACATCGTTATCTTTAGAGGTGGCTTGCACAAGGGATTCATTTTGTGCACTAGTGAGTGCAGTTTTCAGTAAGGGGATTAGCCCCTTCCTTTTGGAGATCATTGGAGGAGGTTTGGACATCTATTACAGCACTTCCCATCCTCTTCCATGTTGTATTATATTTGAGCTGCAATAGCTGCCCAGCTACTTTGGCATTTTTGTCTTTATGTATTCTAGCCAATCCCTTGGAGGATTGATGTAATAATGTTTTATGGGGTTGAGATCTTGCTCCCCCATCTTTATTTGAGCTCTTAATGCTATATCATCATATGTATACCAGTTTTCAGTCATTTTCCCCTATAGAATACGCAGTTACAGAGTAGCTGGATCATGTAGCAGTATGTTTTCTTCATTGCATGTAAACTTTCCTTTGAGGCTGATTTGCACTCACCTTGAGAGGTATTTTCCTCAAGGATTTTGTATAATATTTGCTGCTGCACATTATATATCAGATTTGTACTCTTCTTGAATTATGTGAGACATCATTTCACTGCTGCTACTTGTTGATGTTTTCATGTTGCTGAAGATTCTGTCACTGAGCATTATTTCAGTATACTTGTTGGTGGGAGATCTGAATAACCCCCTTAGGGTTATTTATTTGAGCTTATATTATATAGGGAGTTTGTATCAGATATATTCTAAGGCATCCCAGCACTAGATTGCCTTATTTTCACATGAGTTTCCTTATACAGCGTCCTCATGGAGAGCTGTTGCATAAATTCCTTGAGGGGAAATATTAGCTCTTGACAAGTTCTATTGGTAGAGTTTGCTAGTGGTCTAGGTAGCCTTTGGATCTCATCCTTCCTTGTGAAGGTGACATATCCAATAAATTCCCCTAATATTCAATCTCTGAAATAGTTCATTTTTGACTGTTAATACTCCTGGAGTTGGAATATTGGAATATCTTAAGATATTCCCGATGGAGCAGCAAATCCCTCATTTGGGATGTTACAGTGGTATCAGAGCTTTGAACTTGGCTCAACTTGTGAAGTTTGAAATTAAAATAATAAGAGGCTAGAATAATGCAAAAGATGAGATTAATCTCATCAATTTTGGGTCCAGCAAGAACCTCTCCAAGGAGGTTGAGGAGACAGAAGAAGGAGAAGAGGAAGGACCATGCACTTCCTATTCTCATAGAGAAATAGAGAAAAAGCATGGAGAGCACTTTGAATTTGAATTCTAAGTGAGTATATTACTGAATATGGAGCAAACCCTAGAGTATTCCAAGAGAATCTATCTTTTCACACTTGTTCAACATGAAGAGGAAATAACTTGGTGGTTTAGCCATGGGAGGCATGCAAGGGTTTCTACTCTTGCTGATTTTTCTCAGATCTTGATCATAAGATTTGGCGAAATGAGGGAGGAGCCCTCACCACTAGAGGCACATGCCAGCACTATTACATTCATGGAGGAGTAGCCTCCACCTTCAGCTATTGAGGCAGCCAGCACACTTGAGGAAGAGACTCTTGCAGCAACACAAGATTCTTCCAAATCTCTCCAAGGTATGCATGAGTTTGCATCTATCATGGAGGATTGTACTTTATTGCATGTTGATTGTCTTGAGAAAAGGAATTTCACTGCGTTGTGCCATTTTTGAGGAAAGAAACCCTCCATCCTCATGCACTATTGATGAGCCATGCATCACATGTGAGGATGGGGCTTAGAAATTTTGTTATGAAGGAGACTGCATTTCAATATCCCATGAAATGAAAAAGGAGAAATCTATTTTGGGACAATGGTAGCTCTTTTAAGAGAGGTGCCAAGCGGTAGGATACTTACACTGAAGAGTAGAGCCTTATGGATGAAGTGTGCCTAGCGGAAATGTGGAGGATCCATAACCCACAGGTCCCAGGATCATTTCACAATTTTTGCTCTTGAGAAACAAAGACGAGGGCATGGGTGCATCATGATGGGATGGAATTTCCCTTACCTCTCATTATGTTCCCATTTCAGATTGAGCATGGTGGAAGTATGGAGGAGCAACAAACATTCTTGTTGCTCAGATTTTGTTTGAATGTTGCGGGAGCAAGAGGAGGCACTAGCATAGTGCAAGAGGATTGCTCTTTGATCTTGGATACCAAGTAGCACCTTCTTCATGGGGGGATCTCTACATTTGCAGCAACATGATGGGAGGAGTCTTTGGCAAGATTCATGTCAAAGAGGGGAGCTTTGATATGACAATGGCCCTACTCCAAAGGCTAGCAGCGCTGTCACTTGAGAGCTTGAGTTACTTGCTGGAGTGATTTTAAAACCACTTCACAAGTAATGTACTTTGGAGGCATGTAGGTGATGAGCATGAAGGCGTAATGGAGGAGAGCACTCCTTACCACATTTTTACTCTCTTGGCTTGGTTGCACAAGCACAATAAGAAAGGTCTACATGCAGAAATTTTGGGTTCTCTTTTCATGCATGCTACTGCATATTATTTAGTGATGGAGGAAATCCACTTGGAAGGGAATCCTAATGGAGGTATATCAGCTTATGAGCAGATGCATAGCCCAAGAGATGAAGAGAGGATTGGAACAACCACTTCCCTAATATGTTGCATTAAGGGAGAACTATCACTTGAGCCACTTTCAGCTCAAAGACCAAAGTGCATGATGAGGGAGGTAACCATTTGTTTTATGACTTATACTCTCTTATTTTTATGATCAGCATGTTATATCAAGGAGCATCCTTCCTTCTTGCACATTATGTCTGGCTATACTTATGGTCTATTGCAGCAATAATGATGGCCATCTTATGGGTGGTTTGTGGGGGAAAGCCACATAGTTTTGGTGTGCACCTTTGGTACCAAATTTTGTTTTCATGATCATATCTTGTAGGATGAATGTAGCATAAAAAAAGTGGCTGAAAAGACCATTTTTAATTTCTATTTTGACGTAGGCCAATGATGCCTTGCACTGGTTCCATGCATGGAACTATATGTCACCTCCTTTCTCTCATAAGTTTATGATTCCATGTGTTGCTGGTGGAATGTTGTTAAGAGGAAGCACTGTTTTGGAGGAGGGAAATAAATTGAAGATGCCCATTGGGAGTATGATTCTCCCTACTTTGCATGTTGTATGTTTCAGGAAAAGCAATGGGCAACCCATGATTGCCAAGCTTCATCTCTTTCCTTTATGTGGGAGGAGTTATTTGGAGAGTTCGAAATTTTGGAGGAGGCATTCCATGGTTTGTAAGATCGATGGGGTGGCTTGGGTCTCTCATGAAGACCATTTATTTCAGCCATATATAAGCAGCAGCCCCATATGTATCATGAGGAGGGAGAGACTCATTTGGTAGATGTACCCTTTGGGTGAGAAGACCCCCATTTCTTGTGTAGCACATGCTCCAAGAGGAGTATGAGAGATGATATGGTCACCATGTTCAGCCATGTGTTTTTCCATGAGGTGAACCATATGATTGTTGGATTCCATATGATAATGAATTCCAACTCATCACATAAGAGATGATTTGGGCCAGCTTGATTTGAAGCGTTGGAGGAGAGATCTTTGAGGATCTAGACTTCATCTTGCCTCTTGAAGGCAACACTATTGTAGCCCAAGTTCAGCCTTCACTCCACATTCATCATAAGTGGAGAAGAGGACAGCGTGGGGTAGGCTACGAAGCTTACTAAGTTCAGAAATTCAGCCCACCTATTTCTCATGAGCACAAGGTGGAGGAGTACTTTCAAGAGATGCCTAGTTGGAAGGTGACTCATTTTGCTTGATTGCTTGAGGATGGAGGATCTACAGGAGGATATTTTAGACTCGATGCCTTGAGTGGAGGAATTTTTGCAGTTCATCCTTGTTCTTTCTTGAGGACAAGCAAGTTTTGGGAGGGGAGGATTGTAATGTTCCAAATTTTGCAATAAAGTATTTGGAACATTAATCTTTCTTTTATTTTAATAAAGGAATAAAATGGGTGAGGGAACCCATGTATAAATCTAATAAACACTCCTAAGGAGAAAAAAGTCACTTAAGTGGCTTAAGATAGCAGCCCCAAGTGTGAAAAGGGCCAAAGGCAAGTGAGCTAGACCATGGTTGACCAAGCCAACAACGTACCCTAAGAGGGGAAGCTTGCACAAGAAGATTGCGTAGTTGGAGTGGAGGGAAAATGGAAATGAGAGAAACCCTAATGTGAGTGGGGTCGATGCATGCTTTGCATAAAATATGAAGGAGAGCCATTATGGAGATCATCTTTGGAGAAAGAATTTGGAGGTTTAAGCTCTCTTCAACTTTGTGCTGCTTAGCACAAGAGGGATTCCTGTTTAGGAATGACCTTCTCTTCCGTGGAAGGCCATGGAGAGATTTTTCTTCATCTTCCTCACATCTTGGCTTGAGGCCAAAGAAGTCATTTGCAGCTACTATGTTATTCTTGCAGCAAGAGAACGTTGGAGTTGCTGGTGTTGTAGTGAGGGACCTTCATCAACCCTTCCGGAGCTGGTTTGTAGAGGGGAAGCTCATTCCTTCTCTAAGAGATCAGAAAAGGACCTTATCAAAGCTTTATTTCAGATTTGGCATCAGGCCATATGTTTTCTCTCATGCCCAGCACAGTCTCCTTTCCTTACAACGTTATCTTCAGAGGTGGCTTGCACAAAGGATTCATTTTGTGCACTAATGAGTGCAGTTTTCAGTAAGGGGATCAGCCCCTTCCTTTTGGAGATCATTGGAGGATTTTTTCACATCTATTATAGCACCTACCATCCTCTTCCATGTTGCATTATATTTGAGCTGCAGTAGTTGTCCAGCTACTTCGGCATTTTTGTCTTTATGTATTCTAGCCAATCCCTTAGAGTATTGGTGTAATAATGTTTTATGGGGTTGAGATCTTGCTCCCCCATATTTATTTGAGCTCTTACTGCTATATCATCATATGTATATCAGTTTTTAGTCATTTTACCCTATAGACTATGCAGTTACAGAGTAGCTGGATCATGTAGGAGTATGTTTTATTCATTGCATGTACACTTTCCTTTGAGTATGATTTGCACTCACCTTGAGAGGTATTTTCATCAAGGATTTTGTACAATATTTGTTGCTGCACATTATATATCATATTTTTACTCTTCTTGCATTATGTGAGACATTATTTCACTACTGCTACTTGTTGAAGTTTTCATGCTGCTGAAGATTCTCTCATTGAGCATTATTTCAGTATACTTGTTGGTGGGAGATCTCAATAACCCCTTTAGGGTTATTTATTTGAGCTTATATTATATAGGGAGTTTGTATCATATATATTCTAAGGCATCCTAGCACTGGATTGCCTTATTTTCACATGGGCTTCCTTATATAGCATCCTCATGGACAACTGTTGCAAAAATTCCTTGAAGGGAAATTTTAGCTCTTGACAAGTTCTATTGGCAGAGTCTGCTAGTGGGCCAAGTAGCCTCTAGATCTCATCCTTCCTTGTGAAGGCGAAATATCCAATAAATTCCCCTAACATTCAATCTCTGAAATAGTTCATTGTTGATTGTTAATACTCTTGGAGTTTGAATATTGGAATATCTTAAGATATTCCTGATGGAGTAGAAAATCCCTCATTTGGGATATTACAGATCGCCACTATGTTGGGGTCCTATGATTTTGCAGATTGGCATACCAAGTGAAAAGGAAACATCAAAACCAGTCTTTAGAGGTCTAGGACCTAGCCTTCCTAGTCTCAGAGAGGGATCTCTCAATTGTTTGCAAAGATGTGAGCTTGTTTTCTTTTAAGGGTTTGATTTTAGGCTAGTTATGAAGCATGAGTTTGTTTGATTGTTTGGTTGGGAATTATGACCTAGGCAACATAGATAGAAAAGGGAAATATCTAATTCATTGGGCAATGGATTCAAGTGGAAGCTATAATAATTTTGTAGATGAATCGGGGATATCAAAGGGAAAATCTAACTTGGCTAGTGGATCTACAAGGTCTTTTAGGTGAAATGAAATGGACATTAATGGTTTAGAATGAAAATTAGAACTAAGGGAAATTAAGAATCCTTCATTATATTTACTTCTCAGCAAAGGGACTTAAAACATCATCTGAAAATGAAGAGGCATTCCATAGACAGGGCTAACCATAAATTCTAGAAACCACACTTCAACAAATAATAATTCCAAGATAAAATTCTCCAATGAAATACAGAAGGCGAGAAACTCATTTAACTTCTAGTGATTTCACCTTCAAGGATAAGAAAAAATTCAAGATTCACAAATAATTGCATTCATAGAAGAGGAAACTCCTAGACATCTTTCATTATAGCTATAAAGACCTTCAAAGAAATTATTTTAGCAAGTACAAAGGGTATGATCGGAACAAAACCTCTTTGGCAGACTTTGGACAATGGTACTTTCAAGGGAGACTTCAGAAACATTTTTTAAGTGGCGGAAAGTAAGCAGGGAAAACCATAAATAATTCTTGAGGCCAACTGTATTGAGCTATTTAAGAAGTAAACAAGCATAAGGGTTCTGGAGAGAAATTAAGAATTCTCTAGAATATATTAGCAGTAGAAAAAATTAAGGAAGTGAAGAGAAAACAGGACTAACGTGCTTTCAAAGACATTTCTTAGCCTAAACTTTTTACTCTACTGCAACAAAGAATTGTGAAACATAATCAAACAGGAAATAATAATAACAAATTTAGAGTACTTCACCAACAGCCAAGCTTAGGGATCCAATGACAGAGCTTTCTCCATCAACAAATAGGTCAAAACATCCACTGATTCTAGAACATCAATTTTCTTTCAACTTCAGCAGAACTATGTATTACTTCAAAGAGTCATCAAATGCCAAAAATACAACGAGTTCGAATGCAGTATTTATGCTGCAAATGAGGAGGTGGAGCTGATCTAGGGTTCAAGTGTTATTAGTTACAGCGTAAATGTATTCCTAGCCTTGAAAAACATGCAAGGCATAAGGTAGGAACATGTGTGCAACTACTTCTCTGTTAATAACTCTGTCTTAACTTTCTGAGGAAAAAATAGGTGAAATATGGACTTTTAAGGCTTCATCCTATCTTCACAATAACTGTACTGATAGTTTAAATGTATTATATTGGGGTAATAACTGTCTATTTATATTTGTAGGTAGAAAGTAGGTGAAAAGTGTTAGTTAGATATTCTAAGGTAATAACTACACTTTGTTGATGTATTCAAGGCTATTTTTAGCCTAAGCTTTGTGGATTTGATCATTAAATTGTGCTTAAGGCTTAATTCTTCTATTGGCATTCGTAATTCATCATGATGTCTTTAACTCTTTATCTAATTTGATTTAAACCTTTATTCATTTTTCTTTGAGTGTGCTTTCATCCTTAATCTTTCGATTTAGCTTTAATCTTCACTAATTTTCTTTGTTTCTGTTTTGCTACGTGAAGGGATTTTATTAGTGTATCGATGGCCATGAAGCATCGATGAAAATGGAGATGAAACCTTTAATCCCATTTCTTGGTTTCTGGCCCTCGGATCATCATCAAGAGACCTGAGTCACTCATTTTGACTGTGGGATGGCCCTTTGGGCTCGGGCCGCCATTAAACCTGCAAAATAAACAACGCTTTTTAAGCCTAGAACCTACATTTGGTGGGTTTAAACCTCTTTAGGAGTTTGGGGGAATCGGAGAAATGTTCTGAGGGAGGGGATATGCATGGGAGGAGGGATTCCACAGGCGGAAACAGGAGAAAACAATGCAAATTTGAATTTGGCGCGAAAAAGGAGGATGGTGATTTTGTAGAAAACCAGGGTGGTATTCATGCTGGGTCAATACGGTAAGTGGTATCAGTGAAAACGAACGTGATACGGTCGAGAGGATGACGCGTGTCCTCCTTAAAACTGGTCTTTTCACGTGGAACTTGCGCAATGGGAAGGTTTGGTGAAATGGGCGCGAAGATTAATGATAGCCGTGGGATCTGAGAGATGCAAATCTACAGTGGGGGGCAAAGGCAACAGACAAAGTTGTGTGGTGGTGGGACTGGCAGTGATGTCACCTATTTTTTTGGTAGCAAAAAGGATCTCAGGCGAGGTAAAAGGCTTGGGATATATGGGAGCTGTTGGATCGAGTATAATCAATGGTGGAGATATGCTCTTCGGTTTGGGCAGATAAGAAGTGGTCGGAGGAAGGATGGTGGGGGAAAAGGTTGAACGTCGTCGGATTGGAAAGACCAACGATTGCGATTTTTTCGGGAAAGTAATGGAAGGGGTTGAAATAACAAGGGAAGGGGAAAAAACAGAGAATGGTCATGTGGGGAAAAGAAGGACACTGGGATTTTTAAAGGAAAGGAGGCTAAGGGCTTTAGAAGATGGTCGAGGCTCTCAAGTTATATGGAAAAAAGCAGAGGGCTTAATCCTGAAAAAGGGCTTGAAGCCTAATTTCTAAAATGGGTGGAAAAATAGGCCAAAAGAGGGTTTTTTAAACCTTTTGGAGGCTTCCAATAGGTTAGAAAAGGTAATTTTTAAACCAAACAAAGGTGTTTTTATGGTTTAAGGGGGTTTTTAGAAGAAATGAAGAGTTAATCAAGGGAAAATGGGCTATTTTCAAAGGGAAATGGATTGATAAAAATAGGGGTAGGAATGGTAAGATGAGGGAAATTAAATATTGGCAAAGTGATGCGGGTAGCCTGAAACAAGATTCTCTTTGAAACAGAGGGGTGATATTTTTAGAAGGCATAGATGAAGGTTTTAGTGAACTGATAGACTTAGAATGATGAAGGCAGTGAGATTTCTAGAACTCACAATGTTTCTACAAATATTGTTTCTAGAAATCTAAGTTTTTCAACTTAGTCATCTTTGGATGAAGTCAAGATTATGGATGACTAACACCAAGCTACAAATTTGTTCACCAACACAATTTCTGCAGGATATTGTGCTATGTTGCACAGTGCAGTAGTGGAGAATTAGATCAGGTGTCTTTAGAGCTAGTTTTTCAGTGGAGGAAGGTTTCCATGAATTGGAATGCTTGTAAAGAAGCCCCTTGGTCTTTATTGACACATTTGGCACCAGGCCAAGGAGCATTTATCCCCTACAATGCAGTTTCAGTCCAGATCTACGTTATTTTAGGGAGGTTTTGCAAGGGTAGTTGCAGTGGTTGTTTTGAGAGGCGATTTCTTCATTGGAGGAGACATTCTTTCATATTAAGGATCTATTAGAGCAGATATGTAGTTATCTACATCAGCTTCAGCCATATCTTCTCATTTCATTTTTGCAGCATATCTTCAGCCCTAGGGTTGTAGCTTATTGTTAGTATGAATCTTAATTCCAAGCATACAAAAAAATACCACTTTAGCTATGCATAAAAATAGCCCTAACAACAAATATGGTTGTCAATATCTTCAGATGTGTAGTTGGGTGATCAAGATAAATGCTGCAAAAATCTAGATGCATTAAAATGCTAGTGAAAAAATGAGTCTCAGCTGCTGTGTGTGGATGTAGCACATTGCCAGATTTTGCGTCCATGAGAGCTTTGGGAGCGGAAAGCATGTGGGAAGGTATTTTGATTCTCACTCTATGAGATGGGTTAACATTTTTTCCTCATTATTCGATCTCAAGTTTGTATCTCAACAGTGGTGCAAAGAAATCTGAGACCAAAAATAAGTAATAAATGCCATTTGCCAATCCCGGGGACTCAATAGTCCAGGACAAAAAAGGAGATCATTGATCTTTAGAGAAGTAAAAATTCTTAAATAGATAGAATCTCATTATTTATAAAATGTTAAATTAATCGATATTAGTTGCATATTAAAATAATATTATCTAATCAAATCCAACATCAGAATATTCTATTATAATTTGTTGGAGAAAAAATTTGACAGGTTAAATCCTCATATTTGTAAATAATAAATAAATAAATGATTTATTTATCACTTTAAGGATGTGGTTGAGTAATAATCAAATAAATAATGATTTATTTAATTATTTATGGGCAATTTAGTCATATTTAACAAATAATATTATTTAAATAAGGTTTGAATAACTATTCTTTAGGAAATAATAAGATAAATAATTATTTGTCTAATTAATTTCCTTGTTTTTGGTTAAATATAACTAGGAATATTAATCAAAATGCTATTTAATTAATTATTCCTTGAGGAAAATCAAACAAATGTAGATTTATTTAATATTTCCTCATGGGGTTTCCTATTTAGACCATAAACAACTTAATAAAGGTGGTTTACTAAGTTATTTTTATAGTGAAAGAAATTTTACTTAGGGTAAAATTGGTCTTACATGGTGTACTTGGATCCATCTAATGATAATAGGTTAGATGATGAAAAAATGGTGTAACAGATTGCCCCCCAGCATGCAAGCATTAGGAGCTAATTGTATGACCGAAGTACGTTGTAAGAACTCAATCAATAGAAACCGAAGGGGAAATCAAAGAGAGAGACGTATAAGGTAGACCAAAGTGCTGAAAGGACTAGACCCTGAGGAGGTGAGACTTACAGGTGCGAAAAGTCTCTTTTGTAAGGGAGTAGTTTCTATAGGCAGCGGGGGAGGCATACCTATGCCTGCCGAGGCAATAGTACAAAAAAATAAGGCATTCGGAAAACCACGGGACTGACTAATATAATAAATGCTAGCATAAACATGAGCCAGGTAAATAACATGATAATGAATCCCACATACATATTGTGCCTGGGATAACAGCCAGGACTTGTACAATAATATCTGAGTACATGAGATACAAAAACAACCCAGATGCCCCTATAAACAAGAAAGGGCTCTAAAAATCTGATTGATACATGCAATCAAGAAGGTGCTACAAGCAGCTGAGGCTGACATCATCAAATATATGGAGTTGCATTGAAGGCTGGAGTGAAGAAGTCATCCAGGTATGGGGGGGCTACCTGTAGGGCCACCCCCTCATGAGGGTTGAAACATCTCACACACACCCACAAAACACCAGTCCAATCTGCTGCATCACTGAACCATCAAGTATACAGATCTCGATCGTATTGAAAAGGATCTAGAGCTGAGAAACAATCAAGTCAAAGGGCTAGAAGGAGTCCCTTTGCCTGATTTGAGGCACTGAACAAGAGTGGAAGCTGGAACCAAGGTGCACCGCCCTCTAGACCTGTCTTCTGGAATGAATGATCTGATGTCGATAGAAGGAGGTCTGCCATAGGTGAGACAATAAGTGGTCCTCAACTAAGGCACAAGAGAAAATAGTAGAGCGACTGACAGACGGAAACTAGGGGTGATGATGAAAAATGGGGGTCACTGAGTAGTGGATGGACAACTTCCCTTGTTAGAGCATAAAGGGCATGGATGACCTGACAACAAATGACACAATATCACAAGGGATAGGGGACAATGGAACTGAAGGCCATGATGTGCAACATGAGAGACGACGCAAGCAATTAAGGATGGAGGACTATGAGGGATACAAAAGGACTCAGGATAGACTCCATCAATGCAATGATGACTTGACTAGGATGCTCTAAACAAGGGTGACTCGATGGTGCTGCCACACAGAGAAAAAGGTCCAATGGGGACCATAAAAGCATGAGTATATCATGGTTACTCATGATGAAGATCGACACAAGCATGGACAAGCATGAAGGAAAAGGGGTGCCCCAAGTACGACTGTTGCAGGTGAAGAAATTTGATTTTGAGGAGTGGTGAAGTGACCCTTCGTGACCAAAAAGTGTTCTCGTGAAGTATAAAATCACGAAAAACTAACGGATACCCATTTGAGGGCTCTGTGAGATGTTTCTAATGGTACAGATGGTTTTGAAAACTGAGCTAGGGTTTCGTCACAACAGGCAAAATAAAAATCAGGGGTTTTTCTTTTATTAAGGTATTTTCCCTCCAAATTCATTCATTTGCATGTGGAGCTATGGTGAATGTAGAGAGGAGAGAAGGCCCTAAATCTTGCGGTGATCGTAGCGGACAAACCGACCGTTGGAATCGAGATCTGTTAATTGCAAGTAAGAGGCCTAACCCTACTCTTTCTTTTCAGTGGATTGAAAGTTCATATTAGGTCCCTAGGGCTTGGGAACATACCCCTACTCCTCTTCACAGGTGGGTCGCACTTTTTGGGGCAAAAAATGCGACCTGGGTAGCAGGTTTTGGGCAAAAAACTACGACCTGTCCCAGGTTTGGGCCTGAAAAGTGTGAACTGTCAGGGAGGGATTTTTCTACGTTGTTTTGTGGCTGAGAACTAGGTTTTTATGATGAGATATAGTCTTTCCTATATGTATACTAACAAATATGATGGTTTTGTGTAGATATGGAAGAATTAAGGATCAACTGGAGAGAGAGAAACTTGGGTGCATTACGATTAGGGATCCGGGAGGATCAAGGTGTCCATAGTGGTTTGGCTAGGTTTGGGGTTCTAAATTTTGTGGAGAACCCTTTGATGAGAGTTGGAGAGCCCTTATTGGCCTAGATTGTCAACTATTGGGATTCAGACCATGAGGTATTTATACTGTAGGGGCACCGGATCGAGTTGACGGTCCAAGATATATATTTCCTGACTGGTCTCCCACCACTTGGGATGGTAGGGAGTACTCATCCAGTATTACCACATGGGTGGAATATCATAGAGTTTGTAGAGCGCCATTGTCGACCATGTCTCCAAGACAAGGGGACTCGGATACCCATCGGGGATTTGGAGAGGTTATAAAATCATGCTGTGGGCATAGCAGTTCTGCTGATCCTGGGCAATCAGGCACTCAATCACATCACTAGGGGGAAAATGATGCTTGTGGAGAGTGTTTTGAGTGGGACCTACTATGGGTGGGCCCAGATGATGTTGTCGTCATTGAAACGACAGTTGTCGCTATGCAAGTGGTAAGTGAACCATGACTGTGCATATGGTAGAGTTTTGTGCTCGTTCTTCTTTGAGAAGATCCCGACAATTTGACCTCACATACAACTCGAAGATGGGGGCCCAAGAGATCCTAGGATGTGTCAGTGGGGGTGACTATTGTGCAAAGGAGGAGGTGGAGCAGTTGGATGGGTGTTCCATCCTGATTTATTTGTTCATTGTGATCAGATGCCACTGTATATAGATGACTATATCTATACTGGGATGAGTAATTATGGGGACCTGGATCTTCCACTGCCTCTTGGTCGAATATGGGGACCCGATGGTAAGTGAAAAATTGCTAATCTTTTATGTGCATGTAAAGTTCTAGAATATTGTATGTGGTACTGATTCTTTTACTTTTGGTATGCAGATACAGCACCGGTAAAACCGACCGGGTACATGGGATGACCTGCACTATCGGGGGCCGTAGGATCTAGTGGATTGAGGGCACAACAAAATGAGGATGCAGCCGCCCTCCTAGAGGATATCCGTCACAGATGTGAGAGGCATCTGACCGGTGTTTCAGACCGCGGCTAGCAAGACATAGATGACCAGTACATAGAGCCATGTATTGGTCTACCCTTTGAGTGGCGAGGGGTCGTGCGGCGCATGGCGATGGCCGGATAGGGTATGTGTGATCTACAAGCTGCGGGAGAAGAGCCATTGGCTCAGGATCCTCCAGATAGTGATTAGTGTGTAGGGGCAG
Source organism: Pinus albicaulis (assembly GCA_034641835.2). Classification (NCBI taxonomy): domain Eukaryota; kingdom Viridiplantae; phylum Streptophyta; class Pinopsida; order Pinales; family Pinaceae; genus Pinus; species Pinus albicaulis. The sequence continues at coordinate 1,769,299,059 of CM076575.1, read as the reverse complement.
GTGGTGCCCCCTGTTAGACACCTATAAAATTTGTTATATCAAATAGTGGCGAAATCATTTCTTTAGCCTTCAAGAAACAATTCATTTCCAAATTGTGAGTTCTTGAAGTCTTAATGATGTCTCTCTATCCTTCAGAAAATGATCACTATTGTTTTCCTCATAAGCAATAAAAAATCTGCTATTTACCAAAGGAAAAGATTACTGAAAAGTTCCAATTTCCCTCATTTTCCCTTCTACTTTTCCCTTCTCCATTTCATTCATAAAAATTTACATTTACCCTCGTTCCCTTGAAATTCCCTTTAAACCTTTGAAAATTCCTCTGGAATGTTTAAAAAACCCTTTTTCCCCTTCTACCGAATGCCAAAAAAGCATTGAAAACCTCTCATTTTGGCCTAAAAGCTCATTTCTTCTACTAAGGCTTTAGGCCCCTTTAGCCTTAGCCCCCAGCCCCTTTTTTCGCATAAAACTGGAGTTGTGACCCACAGTGAAAATCTCATCGCTAATCACAATCGAGGCATTCTATGTTCCCTTTCACCCTTTTGCATTCAAAAAACTCTGATGCGATTTGGCCCTTTCCTTTAAAAAGGCCTCCAATCCCTTTGTTTCTTCACAGAACCATAAGCCCCACAACCGGGCGCTTCGAGGGTCGACACCCCCGTTTTAAACCTTCATCTCTTTGGTTTTTTTCCTTTATATCTTTATAAAACCCAAATTTTCTATGTTTTGAAGAGAACCCGCCAATTCGTTGTTTTAATCAAAAACTAACCGTTGATCTACTCCCCGATCGATGATCGTCGGAATCTCGCATCGCAAATAAACAAACGAATCCTTTGTTTGTTCCCTTCAAATCTTCCGATGCGATTAGGCCTTAAGCCCCTTTTTTCTAAGCCCCAAACCACTTCCCCATCATATAACCCATGCCTAGGACTAGGCGCTAAGCCCCAAGAACTAATCGCAATCAGAACTTTCAACAAGCGCATTTCTTTTGTTCTTTAAAAAAATCTCCGATGCAATGGTGATTTGGTCTATTGGCCTCCACTTGATTCCGAGCCGTTGATATATTAAGATCTAATGGTCAGCACTAATTTCGTTGTGCACCCATCCCCACTCTACATTACCCTCCGATTAATCGTGGGTTGTCGATCTGTTTCCAGATCCGACGGCTGGTGCGTAATCACATATCACACATCAGAAAATATTTAAACACCACGCCCTATTCCCTTCGATTGCAGATTCCCGATTTATTTTCTGCCACTAATCTGTATCGCGATCGAACGGTCCTCATTTAACCTGCCGATTTCCTCCTCCATACTCCCGGTCCCACCACCAGCGCCCCTTTTCATTTCATTTTCACTATTTTTCTGTGTATTCGCCCCTTCGCAAGGTTTTACACTTTTAAAAAAATCGCATCGGAATTTTTTCCCCCAGTGTTTTGTTACACTTGTTTTCTTTCCTCTGCTGATGTGATATGCTGATCACACCATCACATCGGCCTTCCCCCATCGCATCACTCAGATCCATTTTTCCCTCCCATTGCTATTCCCCCAATGCGATGAACTTTGATGGAGCATCCGCCATCGATCTCTGTTAAAATAACCTAATCCAATTGCCCAAATCATTCTGTGACCCCAAACTTCAAATTAAACCTTTTTCACTGTCGATAAAGGTTTTTCCCCATTTACATTATATTTTCTTCCATTTGCATTATATCATTTCCATTTCGCCTTATAAAGCTCCCAATTAATCTCAGTCATTGATCAATCTGATCTAATGACCCAGACTTAATAAAACTCTCATTCTACTCCAATCGCCTCTCCTTTTATCTCAGCAAGCCATCCTCGTCGTCGGATGCTTTCATCCAATGGCCACGCTCTGACCTAAGCTTCCAAAGCATTTTTTACCCAACCACGCAGTTTTTTTTATCATTTTTGTGTATTTTTGCAGGTTTTAATGGTTTTTCCATTGTTTTAGAAGAAAATAAAAGGCCAGGGATGACGATCCCTCATGCCACTATTCATCAAAGGGATCATTCTGCAGAGTTCACATTATGATTTATCTATGCCTCATGAGCACTGATAACACTATAAGAACCCTTTGTAAATGTATGCGCAGCGACAAAACTCAACAAACCTTAATCAAACAAAGAGTATCAGTGTTAAAGGATCTAGTCATAGCAGAGATGAAGAATTGAAGATTGTTAACAAAGTTTTGAGGGATTACGGCCTAAAATCGACTATCTAAAGCCTAATCCACTAAATTGAACATAGTTTGAAGAACAGAAGATAGAAATTAGGCCTAATTATGCCTAACACACAGAATTAAAGCAAATCAAAGGTGTTTTAGGATAAAACAAAGAAATCTATTAGTCTGAAGAGCCTCCACTGCCACATCAGAGGCTAATTGAATTCTCTCTGGCTACGAAAAGCCACCTATATCCTCAAAGACATGAAAGGAGACCTAGTTATTACCAAAAACATAAGATATTTTCCTCAAGACAGCTGAATAGTTATTTTAGATCAAAATAACTTATTGCGACTAACAACAGAGTTATTACAAAGATAAGAAAAGATTCTAAAAGTCAACAAACTCTGCTAAGAATATCAAACACTTAATAAAAAACCATTGATACAGAGGAAATATTTGAAATCTTCTTCATTGAGCCCCTTAAAGGCCGAGAAGCATTAAACTGTATTAATTTAGTCTATAGATCTTTTCTCTCATTCCACTTCCTCATTTTCCTATAAAATCTTCTTGAGAAGCACATTGTAAAGGGTTGGTTGCAAGACTTTGATTTAATACTTGTGCTCGAAACTTTCTACATGTAAATAGTTTTCAGAGGCTCTTGAAGCTCTGTTTGTGATCAAATAAGTTAGGCTGAGAAGAGAAGATGATTGTTGTACTGAATTCC